>CAJQZP010001402.1:2495000-3095000 GCA_907164705.1 Parnassius apollo | reverse complement strand
GCGTCAAGCTACTTTAAGAGCTTCTGAAACACCTTCTCAAAGTCAGCCAAGGCGTCTTGAACAGGCAGAGCGTCAAGCTACTTTAAGAGCTACTGAAACACCTGCTCAAAGTCAGCAAAGGCGTCTTGAACAGGCAGAGCGTCAAGCTACTTTAAGAGCTACTGAAACACCTGCTCAAAGTCAGCAAAGGCTATTCGAACAAGCGAAACGTCAGGCCGCCTTAAGAGCCGCGGAAACACCTGATGAAACTCAACGCAGACTCATTGAGCAAGCTGAACGCCAATCTACTATAAGGACATCTGAAACACCAGAACAGACACAGGCGCGAAGAGATGCAAATGCACAACTCCAAGCTGAACGTCGACAAAATTTTCAAAGAAACAATTGGTCGGTTTTAATGAAGCAGGTTTGATTATAAAAATCACAGGTTAGTTGTTATCGGACTGATGGACAAGGCGTGTCGATTTTGCAGCGCTTTAAAATGGTAAGATGAGACCGCAGGCATGTGCTGTTCCAATGGCAAAGTGTCTCTTCCGTTACTTGGGGAACCCGAAGAACCTTTGAAAACTCTCTTTTTATATGATGCTAATGAGTCACGGCGCTTTTTAAACAGGATCCGGAAATATAACTCATGCTTTCAAATGACGTCCTTCGGAGTTGACCGGAAAATAATAATGCCGAGATTTTCGCCTACATTTACGATGCAAGGGCAAATTTATCATAGAATAGGTTCACTTTTTCCAGCTGAAAACGAACAGCATAAATTTTTACAAGTATATTTTATGGGTGACGAAGAAATTGAGGTAGACCGTCGCTGCCAATTTACCCAGGGAGTTGATAGAGACACAGTGTTCAAAATTCAAAGATTCTTGCATGAACGTAACATTTTAGTCAAAACATTTAAAACTGCTTTAGAAAACCTACCTAAAGAGGATTATAAAGTCGTCATTCACGCAGATCGGACCCCTCGAGGAGAGCATGAAAGGCGCTACAATGCACCTTTGATAAACGAAATAGCAGCCGTAATTAGTGGTGATCAATTTTCTTCACGAGACATTGTCTTGCGAGCTCGCGATGATACGTTGCAACGGGTAGCCGATACACACAAGTTTTATGACGCTCTGCAATACCCATTGATTTATTGCAAAGGACAAGAGGGTTATCATTTTCAAATTCCACTCATTAACCCGGTCACAAAGGAGCCTACTCCGAACAAAAAGTATCATGTATGGATTTTTATTCGTATCATATGATGTTGCGAGAAAATGATTTTAACCTCTTAGCCCGGTGTAGACAATTATTTCATCAATTTTTGGTAGACATGTATGTGAAGGTAGAAAGTGAACGTCTCCGTTATATATCTTTAAATCAAAAAAGCTGCACGTTGAGAATTATATCCATTTACAAGATGCAGTTTCTAGCGACGCCAATGTAAACCCCAGAGATTTAGGTAAAATGGTAATTCGGCCCTCATCATTCGTTAACAGTCCCCGCTACCTACATGAGTACACACAAGACGCATTTGCCTCTGTACGAACTTATGCAAAACCTGATCTTTTTGTTACTTTTACTTGCAATCCCACATGGAAATAAATAACCGAGGAGCTAATGCCGGGCCAAAAAAGTACTGACAGACACGACTTAGTTGCTAGAGTATTTAGATTAAAAGTACAAAAATTAATGTATGTAATTAACAAAGGGAAAATTTTCGGAGAGGTGCAGTGCTTCATGTATTCAATTGAATGGCAAAAAAGAGGATTACCGCATGCCCACATTCTAATATGGCTTAAAGAGAAGTTGCGGCCCAGCCAAATAGACGACATAATAAGCGCCGAGATTCCGGATCCTGAGCAAGATAAAGAATTGTATGATACCATCGTCCGAAATATGATTCACGGTCCATGTGGAGCACGAAATTCAATATCGCCATGCATAAAAGAAGAAAAATGTAAAAAGAAATTCCCTAAACAGCTATTAAAAGAAAGAGTGCACAATGCAATGGCTACCATTTATATAGACGCAGAGCTCCCGAAGATGGTGGCAGGAAAGCTACAATGAAATCTAGCTCTAGAGCGTTCGAAACCTTAGATAACAGCTGGATTGTTCCGTATTCGCCCATTCTATGTAAAATGTTTAATGCCCACATTAATGAAGAAGCATGTAGCTCTCTCCGCGCAATCAAGTATATCTGTAAGTACATAAATAAAGGAAGCGACCAAGCAATATTTAATCTCAGGAGTGAAGGTGAGGCAAATCCCGTTAATGAAGTACAGACATTTCAAGCAGGGCGTTATGTCAGCAGTAACGAGGCAGCGTGGCGTCTCCTTGGCTTCCCTTTATACGAAAGGCACCCAACAGTTACTCACCTTGGTGTGCACTTAGAAAATGGAGAGCGTATATATTTCACCGAAAGAAATTTCCAAGAAAGAATTGCATCACCGCCAAAAACTACACTAACAGTGTTAACTTAACTTCTTTCAACTTTGTCAAACCGATCCCAACTTTGCAAAAACGTTGTTATATTCTGAAGACCCCCGCTATTATACTTGGAACACATCTAGAAAGGAGTGCATACCAACCGAACTTACTATAAAGCAGTTCTTATGTTATTTACTTTTTTTAATACCATTATTTTCACTGTAAAAAGAAATTACCTAAACTATCGGCGTCTTGAAGCTTGATTCCTGTCGCCCCGTTAGAATCACTTCGGCTTTTGAAGGGAGAAGTTGTGTCGCTTACGATCAGAATACTCATTACGCAACAGGACGATGTAAAATTAAAATGGGAAATAACCGTGACAAAAATAAGAAGCGTCTGGGTTGGCGTTAAGAAACAGGCATAAATATGATAAGTCTACTGAAATAAGTATCTAACGTATTACTACAGTATTAGTGATTACAAACATGTCGGTACATAGCATACGACGCGCGGGGAAGTGGGGGCGAAATTATAAGTTGAGCTGACTGAGGTACTATATCCCCTTAAAAATAAACCTTTGTTTTTAATATTTATTTTTTATTTTTAAAATTAATTTCTCCTGACAACAACCCCAAAATCCCGACATTTTTAAAATTTAATTGCCTATTTCTTATAATTTATATAGGGAGAAATCTATGTATATGAAACACAAAATTTGCTAGGGCAGGTTTTTTATGTAAAATTAAAGTAATAAACGTAAGTTCACCACCAGACCTACTCATGGTAAGTGGCTAGGTACTGGCAACATATTAAAAATTTACATCACTTTATTTCTATGGGTTTGCTACTTTGAGACTATCCCATCGACCTCTCAACGCTATTTTAATTTATTTATGGTTAACGATTAATATCAACAGAATGTAAGCGGCTATGGGCCGTGGTCCAAGGGCCACCCCAGCAGCACCTCAACCTACTGTTACTGATATTGCAATATTGGAGTAAAATATTTTTATTTGATTTATGAGCGTTGAGAGGTCGACGGGATAGTACCAAAGTACCATGGGTTTATTTATTTATACATTTCTACTTTACTACAAAAACCTAGAACTAGGAGTTAGTTACGTAGAGCAGACTATGGCCCGATGGCATTCTCTAACAATCAACCCTGATAAATTTCTAAAACCTAATATTAATTCTCTATTTCCCAGTGATTTACTATTTACGTTTGTTTCGAGGTTAAAAATATTACGTACACATACAATTAGATTTAGATATGACGAGGGCGGCCATTTGTCTTGGATTCTGTGGGATAGTCTCGCAATATTATGGCAGTTTCACTTATCGTAATAAATAATAAAATAGACCCGCGAAATCCCACACGAGCGTCATTTCTTACAAAATCACCTAGAAGCTTAAAAACACACAAGCTGTTTGCGTACCGTATTTTCTCGAACGTATGAATGAAATGGTAATATTTATTTCATAATTTTTTTAATTAAATGTCTGTATTATATTTTGGTAATTTTTATTTCATTTCAATGTTCAACAAGGGAGCAACATGACTCCACACGCTAATCGATTTCCTTGTTGACTCTTTTAGGCCGCCTAAGATATTTAGGTAGGCCTATTAGACGTACGATGAATGTTTTTTATCTTATCTTATAATAAAGTCAGTGATTGGGTACGCCACTTCTTTGGAATCTTCTAGAATCTCCTATAACATAATATTGATTTAATTATTAACAAGCTCCTTGTAAAAATTGCAGCAATTGCAAGGCTATATACCAAAATAAATGAAAATAAATCTGTTATTTTTTACATTTTTTCTACGACTACGGCAACAATACTATTCCAAAAAGTAAAAATAACCCCGAATAGTTTCTATTTATGCTGGATAAAGCAACAAAATCGACGACTATCGCCATCTATTGACGTAAAATAAAATCAATTGAAACTAGGCAAAGCAACTGAAACATTTTCTAACGCCCTCTTTGGGAAAATATTGAAACAAGTTTAAAGCTCAAGCAAAATATTAATTAATAATTTTTCTCTTTTGTAATCATTTTAAATAATTTAAGTAGCTACTTATTTAAAAACAGAAACACCAACTCTCCGGGAAGTGTGCAATTTGTGATTATATCCTAGGCGGCCCGCGCTATTACATCATATTTTATAGACCACAAATCCTCGCAAAAGAATATCGATTCCGACCAAGGATGATATGTGAGGTTATTGAAATTAAAAAACATCATAGTTTCAATAGAGAAGGAGGCTGGGTACTACCACCTGCTTGTGATCCCGTAATTAATGAAGTTAAAAGAATACCCAAGTTAGTTAAATACTATTGCAAAACTTCAGGACACACTAAGCTCATTATGCGTATATTGGATCTAAAGTAATAATTGCAAAGCTGAAGGTACTAACTTAATGTAACGTCAAAAATTAGAACTAAGTAAAATTAATGCGATAATGTCCGCAATAATATTTTTATTCAAGAATAATAAAACTTCTTCTAATTAAAAAAGTTAACCCACTCCAAGCTTAAAAAGCTACATTTGCTTAACACAAGCATTTTAAGCTTGGGGTTTGACAATTGACATTGCAATATTAACATAAACAATGAATGGTTTATTTAATTTAATGTATTTGCAACACTTATGATATATACATTTTAGCTTTTTGCACTCTTACATATAAACTTTAACAAGGTATGTCAACTCTCACTCTCCTCAGGCGCGTGCTAGATTAAGAATAATTTTAGAATAAAATTTTAGTTACGATTAATAATTATTTAATCTATTTGTGAATTAATTTTGATGTTTTAAGAATTGTTAATTTATTACTACTTCCGGTTTCTAATGTATGTTATGTATATTGTAATAAATGTATTAAAATAGCCTAAAAATGTTTGTTTGCATTTTAAAAATGTATTTCAGATTTTTGAACGTGTTTAAGTATGGATTTTAGTTCCTTTATCTTATTACTTGTATGTGTTAAGCCGTTTTGGGCCACGTGTTTTCTGAAATATATTTATACTGCAAATTAATTGTTGAAAACTGTGAAAATGGTTTTTAAAATGATTTTTACAATTTTATTTAATTATTAATAATTTTTATAATTTGATTGTAAATATTTAGGTGTGTTAAGAATTGTTCAATTGTAAAAAAATAAAAGCGATATTGGCGGTAATCTTATAAATACTCCGAATTCAAAGAAATTCGTTTCAGTCCTTGGTTATTCTTCGTAATAGCAAGTTAGGTATATTTCTACTTTGTCTTATTTTCTTGTACTTTTGCTTATTTTTGCTTATTGTGTATTTTATTAAAGTATTGTTAAAATACGTCTGAAGATATTTTTCTGAAAATATATTATTTTAAATTGGCTAAATTCTTTTCATAATTAGTCCCTTGTTAGGAGGAAGATTTTAACGGTTTTTTAGCTAAATAGGAGAATTTAAGTTTGTTACCGAACCGATCGTCTTTTACTAGCTGATTTCTTTGTTTAATTTTCCATGAAAACAGCATCAGAAGTGGGATCGCCCGTGCTTTTTGTTAATCATTTTATTTTAAATATTTCAGGGAGAACTATTTCAATATGGATGTGGAGTTGGTGAAAGCGCTGTTGGAAACCATCCAATATGCAATACTTTCAAATAAGCGGCATGACGACGTAGCGGTGCCAATTTTCAACCAGGACAAAAGCAACGACGGATCAGCTGCCTGGTGCGAAAGCTTCGATAAGTTGGGAGACGAGTTAAATTTGGAGCAGCTTTGAGAAGGTTGCAAAAGCCGGTAAGGCCCTTCGGGGCTCTGCATTATCCTGGTTTGAAACGTGGGAGCCTGAGACAGGTAGATCATGGAAAAATTCAAAAAAGATATTATTTCTGTTTACCCGCAAAATGATCTTGGTGAGAAACTGTTAAACGCTGTGTTATACACGTCTGATTCCGCAGATTCTTTCGATGGTTATGCTAGGGAAAAATTGAGACTATTAAAATCTACTAAAAAATGTTTTACTGAGCCAACTAATAGAGCTTGTTTGCGGTACAATTAGCGACGTAAATGTAAAAATGACTAGTTTAAATACTTCTGTGAAGTCGATGGCCAACCTCATTTCATTACTTTCAACTTACACAAAATTACCAAAAAAGGCCGTTTGAACAATGGTCGCGTAACAGTTCACCAGTTCCTAGTAAGTGTAAGGGTTTTAAATACAATTTAACTCCATATAATAATAAAAATCAAAATTACTAACTCTCAATCAAAGTACGTTGTTCAAAATTCTGTAAGATGAAATTTTTGTAAAAAAACCGGCCATCATGAAAGTAAATGTTATTTAAAACATTCTTGTTCGTATTGCGAAAAAACATGGTCAAAGCGAATTTAAATGTTTAAAAAAACTACACAAATCATAACGCGTCAGCTAACAATAAAAAAATATTTTGTGTCTAAGCTTAAATTTAACGCCGACTTGTATAAATAACTTTGAAATAAATTCACTTATTGATACCGGGGCGAGCTGTAGCATAATTAGGGAAAGCATTGTTAGACGGTTAGGTTGCCGCCTCACTCCTTGCTCTGTATATTTAGATGGTGTACGAACTACACGCCTTTTTGACTGTGACTTTGCCCATAAAAAAAAGTCTTGATTTTTTTTTGTTGTCTGAGATGATAGTCTTAATTATGACTGTTTTATATGAAAAAAAATCCGTTCAACATCCCGATGTCGCTATTATTAGACTACCATGGTAATAGGTTAATACGTAACCCTTTTCCATCCTTAAATGTAAATACTGTCACTAGGTCACCAGACGACATTCTGTTTTTACTCAGTCACTTAGATTCAGACTTAAAAGGTCGAATAATAAAACATTTTGAAAAATACCCGAGCGTCATTTCATCGGAAACAAATATATAGTCCAAGATCCCAGGGCCGTCAGACGTCACGTATTTTCTGACTGATGAAATGTGGACGATTGAGTAGTGTTAGTATGTACTACGACCATATGTCTACCTGCTAGTTTGGTCAAGCGGCCAATTTCCAGGTATCAGGTGATCAAGGTAAGTACATAAAAACATTACTTACTTCACGTAAATTCTCATGGCTGATTTTCATATATGTTTTAGAATGTATAGTTAAAAATAAGTTGTCAATACTCCCAGACACTTTCCGACGGCCATATTGCTTTGCAGACGGTTTAAAGCTCTCAAAATAATTAGTTAACTTCACGTAAATTCTGATGCTCCATTTTATATATGTTCACCCGACAACTATTTTAAAACCTTTGACAAGAAGGTCCGTCTTCTTGTCAATGTCTTGATAATTTTTATTTTTGGATAAGAACATGGTAATGACTAAGTAATATTTACCTTCATTTAAAAAAAATTGTCTTTGGCCAAACCTACTATACTTTTTGGCTTGACTATAGGTTAAATTACATTAAAGTTAGCTGTCACCTGACCAATTTTTTATGTTATTTAAAAATTATATTAATTCAAAAAACTATTTAAAAATGAAAGCAAATTAGCCGACATCTAAAAAATTTTATAAGTTTTTAATTGATTTTTTTAAAACATAAAAAAATTAATTTGTAAAAAAAATTGAAAAACTATGTGGTATTTAAAAAATATATTTTTTTTGTATTTATCAATAAATGAAAAAAAAAATGGCTAACTAGTATTATTATGTCAAGTTTTTTTTTCTTATTTCTGTTGCCATAATTTATTTGTTAACATTTCTAAAAATTATAAAATATCTGCTCAAGGAACTTTCACGGCCATAACAGCGCAGTCTGTCTCACTCAGTCTCATGCGCGTAGATAATGCTCTCGCGCTCTCACAGATATTAAAATTTAGTTTAGGGGATGATTGGCCCCTTGGATCGGTCTGTCTTCTTGTAAAAGGTTTTAAAATAGTTGTCGGGTGAACATATATAAAAATGGAGCATCAGAATTTACGTGAAGTTAACTAATTATTTTGAGAGCTTTAAAGCGTCTGCAAAGCAATATGGCCGACGGGAAGTGTCTGGGAGTATTGACAACTTACTTTTAACTATACATTCTGAAACATATATGAAAAACAGCCATGAGAATTTACGTGAAGTAAGTAATGTTTTTATGTACCTTGATCGCCTTATACCTGGAAATTGGCCGTTTGACCAAGTTAGCAGGTAGGCATACGGTCGTAGTACATACGAACACTACTCAATCGTCCACATTTCACCCGTCGGAAAATACGTGACGTCTGGCGGCCCTGAGATCTTGCTCTAATAGGCCATGTAACGACTGGAGCTTTTAACTATTCTCCTGGAAAAAAAGGGAAAATACATAAGCCATGTAGAATATTTAAGCCGAAACCCTGAAATTTCAAAGCTCACTAAAAGTTCGGTACCAGTAACGGAAATAGTAGACTTAATAAACAACGACCCCTCCTGGCTTCAGATTGCCCAGTCTAGGTGTCCCGAAACGCAGAGGTTGATTGTACAAGTCCAAACTGGGGACCTTGATAAAAATAGATTATTATTACTGTTTGTCTCAAAAGGTTAGATTGGCTCTTATACTCACGATGAAATCTATGTATTTCTTGATAAAACATAAAATAAAATTTTAGAAAAAAAATTAATTTCCAGGAATTGCCCGATTTGTAAGAAAACATCTTACATTGTTTAGTCTGTACTCAGTTTAAATCGTAAAATTACCTATTCCATTTCGTTCATGTAGCCATCACAGGACTATTTCGAGGTTTACATGAAGGATTTAATATATTTTAATTATTGTTGATGGATTTACTAAGTTTTGTATCTTAAAACCTTTTAAATCCACGTATGGGGTAGAATTAGTCGAGGTAGTGAGAGATAGTAGTGAGAGATAGCGCGCCGATCTTTAGCACATAAAGTTTAGTTATAACTGATCGTGGCACCAATTTCAATTCAAGGCAAATGCAATCTTTTATTTACTGAATGTCTGGTGAATCATCATATGATAGCTATCGGTACCCTACGGGGAAATGGACATGCCGAAAGGTACGTTACAACGGTCACAACATTTTTGAGTATAGAATGTAAAGACTGATTTGATTGACCGTGCAAATTATGGAGAAAGTCCAAAAAACTCACAACTGTACAGCGGTCTATTGGGTTTCGCGATTGTAACATTCTGTCAATACAAGCTCGATTAGATTCTTTAGAAAATAATTCTGTAGAACTATTGGACGTAAGAGCAGAAAGAGAGATAGCTCAACAGCGTCTTCAAGATGTTGCACAAAAGCTTATAGATTTGATAGGACAAGGCTTGACAATGTAATGTTTAACGTAGGTGACGTTGTTTACGTAAGCCAAAGGGTTTAAGGGTCCCTATGAAATTGTAAGTATATTAGACAATGATAGATTTTTGTTTAGGGGAAGAGGTATTTTAAGAGAAATTACTGTCGCTAAAGAATAGCTAATTTCTTTGTTTAATTTTCCATGAAAATAGCACGCGAAATATGCTTTAAAACTGGTGCGGAGTTTTCTCTTCAAATATTATATAGATTCTGGTTTTGGCAAAACTAAGCTGCAGGAGTTGCAGTCCACAAGAGATGCCCTCGACTAAGTTTATCGAGCAATTACACTTTGCCAAATATAAGGAATACCTTTTGACAGTTCACATTTATCGGACTAGGCATTCCAACTGAAAATTCGGTACCTACGAATCGATTCTTAAGAGATATCGACATCGATTCTTTAGAGTTTGTATTCATTTAAAGTTTTATCCAGATTAATACCAGAATAAATTACGTCATATATAACATATAAGTCAAAACACACAAGTTTTATTAGTTTTTTTCATATTTATTGCTTACTAATAATTTCGAGAGATTAAAGTTAAAGAAAGATTAAAGACTGCATTAGATTAAAATAAATTTAATAAATCTCTTTAACTACTTAACATTAAATTATTATTTGATTTTATTTAATGCATTCAAAATTAATGTCTCTCTCATAGTCGTCCATAACAATTTTCTTTGATTTATCAATCTCAACAAATCCTCCTCCGGCGGATCCTACAAGGCAATTTATGCGCCTACCTTTTTTCACGGGCACTTGTTATTTGTCTGTTGATGTTTACATCAGTGTGACTGGCTGAAGATTCGGAATAATTATTTTTCATGTCATTTTTTTTTGTACAGGAAGCCGAAATCTTCTAAACTTTCTCTCAATTTCCCCACAGTGGGATTCACAGGAAATATATGAATATTTAATGATTTCTTATATTTACGCGAACACTACACATTGAAATAATACTAGTTTTTACGGAACGTCTGTACAAACTAGTATTATTTCAATATATGAATATTTGACTTGTTAATTCATTCTTTTTTATTTTATTCTTTTGTTCTTTTCTCACTCAAAGGCTAAGTATAGCTGGTAAGAGGCCAGTTAGCAATTCAATTTATAAATCCAATAAAATACTCAGTGCATGACCAAATACCTCCCGTCTATCTACGACCTAATACTGTGCACGCGTTGCTATCAAGGCATGAGCTTAACTCTGACCATAGACCAGTCCTTTTGCATCTGGGCCAGCCCACAGGTGAGGTCAGACGAGAACCATCTTGGCTTGGCGTAAGCTCGAGGTCAAACACGAGTCTACGACCTCCCAGCACTTAGACACAATTCCCGACAAAATATACTCGCCAGAGAAGGCCAATAAGGCGATCAACGACCTAACGGCCCACCTCACCTCAGCGGTCGAAGAATGCTCTCAAAAAGTTCGCCTGTCGAGCAACCAACATCTGAAGCTTCCAAGTGACATTCGACAACCGATCAGAGCGAAGAACGCGGCCCTTACACAATATGATCACTACCGCACAATAGATAATAAGTTTAGACTGCGCAACCTCCGAAACGAGGTAAAAGAGCGCAATGCAGAATATCCACAGGGTAAGTGGGATAATCTGCTGGAGGATATCTACATACCAAATTATAAAATATAAAAATATCAAACTTATTCTTTTACCCCCTCCTTTATTTTTTTTTGTCGCGTCTTGTCGAGTGTTTTTTTTAGATATTGAGTTTTATTCCGAATTGTATTGAAAAGGCATCATGGAAGACTAATTCGTAAAAGCAGAAACTACTAATCTACCAAGGATAAATAAATTGATGGTGACAAAATTTTTTGCATGCAATCCCAATTTTAGTTCTGCTGAGTTGAAAAATATTAAAACATCAATGTAAGTACCTATTACCAATTTTTGTCAATACAAAAACTCAATACCAGAGTGATTTTGATAAAACATAGTTTAGTAGCTATCACAGTTTAATTTATCCATAATCTGAGGTCGGTATTATGTAGAGTTATTTATGTACTTGCATCGAAATGTTGATAGAGATCTTCCCGGGATTTCTAATGGACAATCCCGTGTGGCCAACAATATTACAAATATATAATAATAAAAACCTTAAAGATAGATAAGACAAACAAAACAAAGATAATTAACATATAATTTTAATTATATTCACATTTTCTTCTAGACTAGACTCGTGAGGTTTTGCTTATTCAAGAGGCCCATCAGAATCATTTTCTTTATTCGATTCATTCGAAGTACTTCAAAGATTTGAAGTGTTCGCTTAAGACATTACTGTATAAATTTTATGAGAATAGAAGTATATAACCATTAGCTTTTCAATATTTTCTAGCTTCGATGAATTTCTCCGAACGTCTAAAATCCATTTTAACATTGAAAAAGATCGTTCTACGTCAACTGAGGTGCAACTTCAGACATCCGATGTCGTTGATATAAATTTGGCAACGTCGCGCGTGCAGTGGTATAAATTGTGTAAAAGTAAAGAACTTTTTTATTTAAATCACGGGATTTTTCTGCTTTTTAAATTTAATCTCGGGATTTGAGGCATATCCACTTTATTCTTTCGCTGTATGATATCAGTGTAAGTACATAAATATCTCTACCTAATTCCGACTTCTAATAATTACAATCAATAGCAATCATTAGTTATAATATATTCCTTCACCTCATGATGTTTTGTTTTGTATAATATAAGTCATACTTAAATCAAGATGATCTTAAAAGTAGAATAGTCTATTTTTTGTGTACAATGTATCCGGGTATCTTCCTGCCAGTTGTGACCAAGTACTTCATATATTTAAATTAGTTAGCACTTGGAATCCATAACTTTCCCGGCGTTCTTATGCTCGTATTTTTGCATTCAGCACAACACAACAATGATGTATATAACTCATTAATAAACATTAAAAAGTATTTTATTATAAGTGAAATCGGCAAAATTCTAGGAAAGTGACGTCACGAGTAGAACAGCAAGGCGGCTAGCGTTTTTACGCAAAAATTTAAAACAATAGATTAAAATTAATTTTTATGGCACTATTCGGTTTTAAAAAAATATATAAAAATTATAGTGGTTCATTACGACTCTAGATTTCATTAATTGATAAACATTGATTCATTTAAAACATTTTTGAAAATGGGTGTAATACCCTATTTTCGGAACCTAAATCCAAAAAATTCACTAGGCACGATCACCCTATTCGGCCGCCAGATCCCGTGGCAAACAACCGCAAAATATCTTGGGGTCACATTCGACCACTCCATGACCTTCGCGAAATACACACGTGCCGTCTGCAACCGTGCCAAATTCGTCACTAATCGCCTCCACCTGCTAATTAACAGTATGATTAAACTGTCCCTAAGACACAAGCTCCACCTCTACAAAGCTTGCGTAAGATCTATCATGTCCTACGCAAGCGTAGCCTTCGCACACGCAGCTCTTAAACGTTTGTACGAACTCAAAGTCGTCCAAAATAGATTAATTCACATCGCCACCGGAGCTCGGTAGTAACAGCGAAACTCTTTCACGGAGAGTCAACTTCCGACGATCTTTGAATATTTCAAGTAAATGTCTCGGCGCTACTTTGGAAACGCTGAGACACATCCTAACCTGCTAGTGGTAAACGCAGCAACCTACGCTCCGACTCAAAACGTTAAGCAAAGCCTCCGGAGGCCCCGCAACGTTTTAATTGAATCCCCAGTTCCGCTGGATTCCGAGGACACAAACGTCGCCGGCCCGTCACACATAGACACTACACATTCACCTAGTGCCACAAACACTGTTAGGACAACGGATGGGACACAGCAAGTCCACTCCACACCACGTACACACCGTACACCCGCGTCCCTGGACGGTCTCCTGAGACCTATGAAGCTGTAAAAGTCAAAAGGCTCATAGCATTAACATAATCAGAAACCAGTTCAATAGATCAGGCAGTTGTCTTATAACCGCCAACAATTATTTGGGTGTTGCAGATGTTCATGGGCGACGGAGATCATTTATCATTAGGAGCCGTATGTTCGTTTGCCTGCCTACTCTTCCATGAAGAAATATTATTTTTAATTAAAAACCTCAATAACTTAAAACAAGGGTGTACAACTAGTGCGTGTTGCCAATAATGACAAATAGATCTGAGACGTGGTCCTGCTCGCCGTATGAAGAAAATCAACGAGCTACTGAAAGAGCTACGCTAGGAGACAGAATACGAAATGAGAATATTCGCAGTAGAACTAGAGTAGCCCAACGGATTAGTACGAACTACTCTACGAACGAACAACCGAGAGAATAAGGTTCTCAAGTGGCAGCCTTGTACTCGTACCGGTAAGCAGAGTGTGGGACGACCCCATCACTATGTGATGGGATGACGACTTACGACATACAGGAAGTTGACTGTGCAGGTGTCTACAAATCTGTAATTTGGCATAGTTATTGATATTAATCACACCTACAAAATTGTGAAATAAAGTCTTCGAAAACATTTTTAGGTACCTCCTAAAACCCGCATGAACGAACATATAGCTGACGTGAAGCACCGACGCACCGGGAAGTCAGCGAACATGTTCAAAATCGATCCCACCATTACATTAGATTTGATAAACCATAACTCCTCGCAAAAGAACACCGATTCCTACCAAAAATGATACGCGACGCGATTAAAATTAAAAAACATCCTTTCAATAGAGTAGATGGATGGGTCCGTCTTCTCACTGTCAGTTTGGTATCCGATAGTTAAAAAAATTAAATCCAAACCCAAGCATAACAGTGCAATATACTGTAAGCTCGTTCGGCGTAGATCGATCCAAAAATTAATATTCAAAAAATGAAGGTAGTCGGGCGAAGTATGACACTGCGATGTCAAACATCTCAGTGCCACTCAGTGTCAAACATCTCAGTGCCCCTCGTGACAATGAGCGCTGTAAATCACCCAAAATGTCGGGAATCAAAAGTAAGTCAATTAAACGCGATAAAATCTGTATAAATAGTTTTATTCAATGTGTAGGTTCGCGTAAATTTAAGAAATAATTTCGTAATGTTATTGTAAACAGTAAAAAATAAATATTTTATGAAGATAACTACTTATATGCATTACTACTATACTTTACGGGGTTTGCAGGAAGCAAGCAGGGAGGATCTTTTTTACTTATTTAATACTTTCGCTTATTTTTTATTTGGTAGTTATTGCAGTCCTTAGTCAAAGTATTCATAGCCTAACCTATCATATAGCCTAATAGTTTCATTCGTGGTACTCTTTGTTTACGCGAGCGACCCTCGGGATAATTTAGAGCAGTGGTGGTTTACGGGAAGGTTCGATACGTTCATATAATACATCTTAGGGTTGCACTGCCGGGAATGTACAGATATAATAGTCAACTATGACAATTTTTGTACAGACTTTGCATGTGAACAATTTGATGTGGATTATATTATTTTTAAAATCGAAATGTATTTTTAATCTTTTTTGAACACCACTTGCCTATAAGTCTAATTGGAAAATAAGTCCTTCAGTTACCATCGACCTATTTGAGCCCCTTTTTATTCGTTGTAACGATCAAATAGCGAACTCACTTAATATGCTCATTTTCAAGAAAGCGCCTTCTAAGTTCACGTATTGTGACCAACTATGGAAGCCTACCTCTTACATTGTGCGAGGCCCGACACGCACTAGGGCCAGTTTTTAAGTGAATATCCTGGCTTTGAAAATTTGAAGTTACTTTTTAAAAATCTGTCGCGAATTATTGTTGCGCTGTGCCCGAAATCTACACAACCGTGAAAAACAGCTGCAACTATGACTATAATATTAAAAATGATTCTATAAATATAAATATTTCCGCATTCCTCGATTTCTGGACTGTACCTACAGTATAAGAGATATTGTGGTTATGTCTGTAGATTTTCTTTTCTTATGCACGTTAAATTTGTTTGATCTAATAATGTCAGTATAACTAGGCAGATTTAGAAATTTTAGAAGGCTAGGAAACTTTTAATATAATTAATTTATGGGATAAAAGATAAAACTTGGGAACATGGCAATGGGTGATATAGATTGTATCGTAAAAACTAATTGCTCTAGTTTCATCATACAGGGAGAGAAAACAGAGGTATATATCTTTTTTAATACCTACATTTGGACACCTCTAAAAATAAGAATAAGGATAAAAATATTAGACGATTCACTTTTTAATGATTCCGAGAACACTAGTCAGTTTCAGATAAAGTGCTGACATATCTTCTGGCTTTACGAAGCAATAACCAATTACCTTATGCTACTACACCATATGATAAATGATCGCTGATATCTAGACATGTTGCCTCCTTGTTAAATAAGCTAATAAGATATTATAATCAGTAAGTTATTACTCTTAAGAAATGAAGATTTTTTTTTATGCAAACATTTAAGGTTTCAGGGTAGCGGCTTGCAGGTGCAAATGAAGTTTTTTTTCTTTTTAGTTAATTTGGGTTAAAATTATGAATGTTTAATAACAATACTTAAAATTTAAACTAAGTTAAAATTAAAAATGAGATGAGAGATCCTCGGGCTAACTCCTTGACTTCAAGCTGCTATTGAGAATTTCTTAACAAAAAATCTCAATAATACTTTTTTTTGTCTGACCCGAGATGATTACGTATATCTTACCAAATAAAAATTAAAATAATTTTAAGAGTTCTAACAATTCTTTTAAAAGAGAACGATTAGAAAATATTCATACATGAATGAAATTAATTAACACGCGTAATATTCCTTTTAAATTTTGCACGTAGAAATAATTAAAATATTTTATGACCTCAATAATTGTATACGGAATGCATAGAGTGCATAAGTGACTAGAATATGTATGTACTTACCTTGAAATGCTGGTGAGCGGCTTGCTCCTCGGCTTCGTAGATATGCTTTATATTTTCTATACGCATTTGCTTCAGGATGCCCGCCACTTCAATCCTGGAACAAGCATATATTAACATTGGTTAACCCCATATCATTCCGTCGTAAAAAGTGACACAGCAAAATCATCGTCCTGATAACAATTAAAAATAATAAAAAGCTAGTTGCCAACCCGCAACCAAGCGCAATTTTCTTTATAACCGATATATGTGGTATAGTCATGCTGCAGCTATATTATGGTTGTAGCACGAATGGGATCATCTGAAAGGGGGAACCCTTATAGTGGTAACTAGGCATTCCATCGTAGTCCTCAGGGATGACAACATATCTGCATTTTGATGCTTTAATCGAGCATAAATGTAGATGTCTATGGGCCACAGCAACCACATATTTCAGGTGGATTGTGTAGTTTTTTGTCGCACTTATTCTATAAAAAAATTAGGCAATCTGCGTGGGAGGCCAATGTCTAGCAGTAAACTTTTTATAAGTTGTTATGAATGAATTAATAAAACTATTGCTATGCAAGGTTTTACTACCAACTACAATAAAACTGATGCGCAGGTTAGAGTTGAGTTGTAACTTTATTAACGTTAAATAGAAAACTATTAAAATTATTGGGAACGACATATCTTCATGTTAAGTTGCATTCCAGTATTCCCATACAAATATCATCCATCTCATCATCTACTCATTTGCTTATTCCCTTAGCCGATTTAACAATAACAGAGACTGGCGATGAATTTCCTAAATTCCTAGAAAATCTAGTTGGCTTAAAACCTAGATGACTGAGTGTATTCACATCAAGTGTGTATGCCGTAAAGTGATTCATGTAAGGGAATTCATCACCATATTTCGTTCTGTATTAAGGCCATGGGAAATGCTATAAAATATATGAGATAGTGCCCGCAATTGAAAGATAGCGCAAAGCGCTCTTTAAACTATATTCAAATTAATAAAATAATATATAATCGGAATCTCGGAAACGGTACTTTCTTTTTGTGTGCAGGAAGTTTCGGGGGCAATAAATCGATCTAGCTAGGACTTATTTTTAGAAAATGTCTTTTTGTCCGTGTTTTTAGGCAATGAAAAACTGCTACAATATCGTTAGAATAAGAAGGTAAATTTTGACAGTTTATTAATGATTACAAATAGCTTAATTGGTATATTGGGCGGTCACAAAATCGTATTTCCATGGTTCGAGCCCAGACCGACCGACAGACTTTTTCTAATTTTTTTTTCAAGTTCCTTTCTTTTTTGAGAAAATCTATTTTTTCGAGCCCTTTTTTTAGTATTTTTTTAAAAACACGAAAATTTAAATTAAACTAATTGTACTCATGATTTTTTATTCAAATAACCAGTTCAGTTTTTTCTATTATGTCGCTAAGATCAAAAAATATTATTCGTATGTCATCAGTATGTAATTTGTATCTAAATATAATTTCCAAAACACACGAATTAAAAAAACCGAGCGAAAAATACCGAGCAAAGCTCGGTCAACCGGGTACTAAGACTTAATACGCCTAAATCAGCTACGGGCAGCAGCGTCAAAGGTACAAGACATCTGGCATTGCGATCAATCTGCCTGCTAAATCCTCCCTGCAACGTTAGAAGCCTTTGTCCAGCACTCTGGACTTTTTGGAGCCAATCAGTATCTCCAGTAATAGTGTAATCAGTAATCAATACACGAATATATAGTTCTGTACAATAAACTAATGCGGGTTCTTAGATAAATGATAGATAACACTTTATTGTACACCAAAAAAATATAAACGTAAACCAAAAAAGAAGGAAAAAGAAATGTGGTACAATAGATGGTCTTATCGCTAAAAGCGATTTCTTCCAGACAACATTTGCATGAACAGTATTGCAAAAGATTGGAAAGTAAAAACATGTGTGGTTTTGCGTGGTTTGATGAAACAATAGGAATAGGACTATTTTATTATTATAAACCATCACATTAAAGTCATATACCTAAATGAATAATATAGAATATAAATTAATAACAGTAAAATATAAGTAACGGTACGTAACCTTAGCGCTGAACGAAACGTGTAGGGGATAGCTGCGAATGTCGCCGGGGAACGGAATGCGACTGGAGAGCCAATCAGCGCGTGCGAACGATACGCACAGCACACGCAATAATGCAATAATGCGCAATACGGCCAATTATAAGCAATAACGGTCATCCCTAGACTTTCGTTCCGCGAGTTGTACACAGTATGCAACAAACAACCAGATGATTCTTTAAGGGACGTATAGATGATAGTTGTACGTAATTATACGCATGGCATTTACGAAAGTGAATAAAGTATAAATACATAATTTCCTCCCTACTATGCAACTCATGTTATTCGTTGCTAATGTAAGGCATAACAATCAACTGACTGTAGTAGTTAGCAGTGAAATGGTCCCCCAAGACCTGAATAGTTGCTTGTTTATAATAAAAACCGTATCTACCTCACACGCATATTCTCTTGCAACCTTCGCAACGGACCAAGGTACTCCTGCGATCGTCCACCTCGAACCTCCGCAAGCTGGTACTCCACATGTTTCACTCGCTCGTTGTACAGCTGCTCTCGGAGCACGGTGAACTGTCGTTCGAGGTTTGCTGGAATTCATAATGTACATGTTATGTTTTTAAAACTAAAGTAACAAACTAACATTCCATCCATGTGATGGTAAGTGGCTACTTCAATCCATAAACAGCTGCAGCCAAGCCTAACAACCCGCCTCTAAAAAAAATTTTACAAATGTTCCGGTTTAGAAAAAAAAACAAGTTTTGGGATAAAATATAGCCTGGATCGCTCCTGACATTGCTCTCCGTCTTTTCGTCAAGTTCCATTACAATCGATTCTGGCATTCCGAAGATTAGCGTCTTAGATGTCTTAATGGCGTGCTAATAACAAAATATTGGCGTAATAAAAAGATCAGGTCAATAAAAAGAATTAATTTTAATATTACAGACAGATTCAATTTTATTTATGGATGCATTAACTTTTAAATCTGTAAATCTGCTCAGTCTCATCAACCGAATCACTACACAGGCCTGTTCCATAGTTGACGGCGCATGTACAATTTAATTGTCACTTTCAGCAATATGGCTGCAGTAGTATTGCCGACTTTACTTCATCATCGATGCCAAATCTTTACCCATGCAATTCTTTCTTGCCAGGCCAGGACAGGTGTGGGCTGTACAGTGGGTGGCGCAGTTGTACAAAACCGCACCGATGAATGGCAGCCGTCGCAACAAATTTGTGTGCACGGGCACACTGTCGTGCAAAAAGGAGCACGCCTTTTGTAAGCTTTCCTCGCCTTTTTACTTTAATAGCTTCTTTTAATTCCTAAAAATCTAGTAAAGGAACATAGTATTCTCCGGTTATGGAAACACTACGTTCCTTATAATCAATCAAAAGGATACCTTCTGTATCCCAAAAGATTGTCGCCATTATCTTTCCAGCCGATTGAGAATCCTTGTACTTCTTAGGAGGAGGTATCTTCTTCTGCCCTTTTTACGCCACTGCATCAACTCTTACTTTGACTACAATGGTGAACTCAAGAATTAATAATAATAATGTCCTCCAGACCGAATTTCGATCACGGCGGCCACTCTCAACGGAGACTAGCCATCGGCGCAGGACAGGATTATAGTGCCCAAGTTTATGCGCAATCACAGATGCACTATCTATTCCCTCACTCTCATAATCCGATGGGACGGTAAACCGACACGACTGGAGACTAGTGTTGCCCAAATCGGTCTTGGTCTTGCAGTCTTGGTCTTGTTCTTGTATTTTTGCAAGACCAAGACCAAGAACAAGACCGCGTAATTTTAGCAAGACCAAGACCAAGACTGACCGTGCAAGATTTGAGCAAGAACAAGACTAAGCCTGCGAGATTCTTGCGTTGCAGTTAGGAATGAGTGTCGTTTCAGGGAGTATAGGAGTTCGGGTATACGCTTAGGGACTCTATGAGACGCAAAAAATATATAAAAAAAATTGAAAAATTGGACTTATGCGCATTACGAACAATACCATAAACATACATAGCGGTGAAAATATCCATTAAAAGAAAAAACAGTGCATTCCTAGTTTTGACCATCGGCACTTTGATAGTGCGCGGCGTCTTGTTGTCGGCATCATCAAAGGTCGAATACTGACCTGTCAAAGAAATTTTGCAGCTATTCGGAAGTATAAGGTCAAGATACACGCGCCGGCGGCTTCTATTGATATCGCATTCAATCGTCGCCGCCGCGCCGCTCGCACTACATTTGACAGTGTTTGAATGCCGCCACAGAGTACATGGTCCAAAGAATAAAATAAGTTTACGGGTGCTCAGAACGTACACGAATACATTATGCTGATCTCGCAAGGAATATTGTAATTAGATAATGGTAATGATAGGTAGATACCATAATAATTTATTCTAGTAAGTAATTATTATAATATTAACTATATGGTCTATAATAATTACTTACTATTATTATTATTAGCTAATAGATAAACATGTTCAGTAAGTTCACTGCAAATCTCGACTTTTGGAAGTGTGTGTTTTTGAACGCAAAGTGTTCGAATATGTCGTCACCCATTTGATAAATATTGTAGACACTTGAAACGTGTAAACATTTTGTACAATGCTAATCGAATAATATAAAAAGTGTGCATATTAAATAAAAAGCGTAAAATAAGATCTATGTACTTTTTAGGAGCCCGAGTATCTCTTAGAGAACCGTTTAAAGAAATTGATTGCATCCAATTAATGTAAATAATGGGGAAAACAGTGATTATATGACTATTCAAAAGTGTGTTTTTAATGCCTACTTGAATAAAACATATTTGAATTTTGAATTTCAAACGAGTGAAGGCAAATTTAATTTAATTAACGTAGATTAATTCAATCACAAGAAGAACATAATATACACAATTTTATTTACATATTTACTTTTCATTTTTACGTAGGCACACTATACCTATCTGGCAACGCATCTACTTTATTAATCTTCTGAAGAATCATTAATTTTATCAAAGGATGCCGAACTTTCCTTTGTCGGTCTTTCGGCGTGTACTTACAAATAGTAGTATTTATTTTAATTCCAGTCGTTCCCAATTGAGCTTTGCTTCGAGTCTAATGTATTAATTGTTTTTACTCTAATCCTTGTTGTTCTCGGAGTGATAAGTTTACAATTTGACATGAGTGACGAAGAGTCTAATAGTTCTAGTCGGAGTAGTGATAGTTGGAGTTATAGATCTAAAAGACCTAAAAGGAAATTTGATGAGTTTTTCGACATAATTCATGCATCCCAAATTGCTTTGTGTAAATTATGCCAACATAAAAAGGTTGAAATAAAAATGAAAAACAGAAACACTTCTGGCTTAAGGAAGCATCTATATATCTTTCCACAAAAAGGAATCACAAATATTTCTTCCTGAAAAACCAAAATTAAGTGGAGATATCACAAGCTTTTTTAATAACCACCGGAAAAAGAGAACAGGTAAGAAAAAATATACTTATCACACGATTACATAACACATATATTATGTAACTAGCAGCCGCCTGCGACTTCGTCCGCGTACAATATCTGATTTCCTATGAGATTTTGAAATTTTCTCGCTGCAAAAGTCTTACCTAAGTATAAAGAGGCTATATAGATAAAGCTTAACTATGCTATTATTTATTATTTAAGACTAATAAAGTAAATGTCGATCTTCATATCTATACTTTAAAAATATAGGACTTGCATGTAACCATTTTACCCCAATTTCACCCCTTAGGGTTACACATGATTTACTGTTTTATTTCACTCTGAAAATAGCAGTGACAACATCACGACAGCTACAGTTGATTGGATGGTTAAAAAATATCTTCCCTTCTCATTTTTCGATGACGAAGCTACACAAGTATATTTTCGATCAATTTGCCCAAATATGGTGTTTCCTAAAAGGTCCACACTTAGAAGGAAGGTCAAAGAACGGTTTGAAGAGCTTCAATTGAATCTTAAGAAACGACTACATCAATTTTCATCTAAAATGTCATTTACCATTGATGGATGGACGTTAATTGCTGGTAGGAGTTACTACGGGGTCACTATTCATTATATAGACAACGTATGGAAGTATCGATCTGTAGTCCTTGATTTTATACCATCACGCGGTCGACATACTGGGGAAGATATTGCAACGATTTTCCACGAATGTTTATTGGAATATGACATAATTGATAAAATACAGGGTATCACGGTCGACAACGCAACTGCAAATGTACGAATTGGACAAACAGCTGCCACACTTTGATTCAGACAATCAACATTTCCGGTGCTTTGCTCACATTTTGAACCTTGGTGTACAAGATTTATTAAATACCTTAGCATTACACAGTGAAACTGACAATAAGGAACAAGAACAGCAGTATGAAGATAATGAAGACGAAACTGAGGAAGATGAAGAATATGCGCCAAATATTACTGACTCACGTACAGCTATAACAAAATTACGCAGTATTTCCAGTAAAACAAAAAGAAGTGAGATATTGAAGAGAAAGTTTCAGTCTGCTTGTGAAGCAGCTGGCGTGCCATCAAATCTAAACCCCATACTCGACTAAATATGTTACATTACCGCTAGTCATTGTATTATTCAATCTCTTGCTCGATAAAATTGAATCCATGGTAAAACAATTGGATGAGAAACCTAATCGATCCGAAGTGGATGAAAGGCTCATTCTGGGTTTTCTAGCAGCTCGAGACAAAATGCTTAAACATTATAAAAGGAGCAACTGGATTTATTGTACCTCTTTAATTTTAGACCCAAGGCATAAGACTTTTTGACATGACATTATGGGGGAAGCAAATTAAAACAGAAAGCCTGCGCAAATTTAATGAACTTTATAAAGAATATAAAAGTCTACACTCAGTGAATACATCTCTAGAATCACCAAGAAATGAAAAGAAAGTATGTGAATATGATGAAGATGAAGACTAGACGAAGAAGTAATAGACTTTGAGAAATTGTATGCATGTCCCTCGACGTCATCTGGATCTCGATCTTTTCATCAAGGCTTAGTTATAGACGAGTTGGAGGAGTGCCTAAGTAAACCCAGAGCCGCCAGTTCGGAAGACATTTTAGAGTGGTGGAGGACGCATGAGACAGAATATCCGACTTTATCGAAGATGGCCCGTGATTTTCTTTCAATACCTGCAACTTCAGTACCTGCTGAGAGATTATTTTCTAAAGCATCATTAGTAATTAGAAAACATAGAAATAGGTTAAGTGATGAGTAAGCCAGATGGTTACTTTGTGTTAATTCTTGGTCAAAAGAATTAATATAAAGTAACAGTAATGTCAAAGCTGTTGTGTACTGTTATGTAATTTAATTTGTATTGTATTTTATTTTTTTTATTTAAATAAATGGTAAATTGTATAACTCTTTTATTCCATTTCATATAAGGGTCTATCAATCTCTTTCTAGACAGATAATGTTCTTTATAATACAGTCAAGTTAATGTCATTAGTTTGTTTTTTATATGTTTTGACTAAGTTTTAGCACATGTAAGCTTATTAAATGTAGACGTTTATTAAGAAACAGACTAACTCCCGTGGCCGTGAGACTTCGTAGACAGCTCAGTTGGTTAGAGCATTGGCACGGGTCGCTTAGGTCGTGGGTTCAAACCCCACCTGGTATTAGTTGATTTTTCGAATTTCTCATTAAATGTTTAGACATTTATTAATTTGGTTGGTCTTTCTACGGCTATGTTAATTCAAGCTTGTTTGAAAAGGGTGTGCTATTTATATATCATGGTTTTCTCAGGAGCGGAGTTGCCAAAAACAGCTGACATCTCTTGAAAAATGGTATGAGGTATCTTTCCTTGTTTGCTGAGAAACTTAATGATGGCACAATATTCAATTTTTGCCATAGTGGATAGTTTCTTCCCGATTTACTTGTTTACTTGTTGATAACTCAAAAGCTATTGACCCAATTAGGTTGAATCTTGGTATATTACTAACAATGATTTATTCAACTAGCGCCTACCTGAATGAGTAAACTCAGCTTCGCTAATCCCACCGTTGGGCGAATTTTTGGACCTCCCCTTGTATAATGAATGCAAAAATAAAATATTGAGACCTCTCAAGGAAGTAATTATGTTAATTTCTTTCTTATGAATTCAAAACATTGTACAACATGAAATACAAAAATACGATAAATAACTAAAATCAACTAGTTTAGCTGTTTCAATGCTGGTGAGACTTCTAATCTTTTTCAGTGCATATTTTACAAAACCATATCTGTTTGCTAGTTTAGATAAACGGTAGCCCCATCAAAACTGCATCAGGAATGAATGGATGAATGGAAAAATAGCTTGAGACTCAAATTTTGTTTAACCCCTCAATCCTCTTAAAATTCCCATGCAGTTCATGCGTCTGTCAAATCCCGAGCGGTGGTCGCATGCGACCTCACCCACCCACAGCACTTAAAACCATTAAAACTTATATTTATAGACTACTTTTCTATAAAGAAGTTTGGCATTATAGAATCTATACGAAATTCTCTTTCCTGTGGTCTAAACAAAAGTCGGTTACTCTATGTATTTTATTTTTATTCTCCTGTCAATTTACGACATTTGCCGACCATACGAAAATGGTGCAATTTTATGGTAGATAAGAGTCAATAGTGCTATATTTAACTTAGGTAAATTGCTAAACATTTTGATTTTAACCGCTCAATCCCCTAGTGGACTCATGAAACCGCACCCACCCACAGCACTATAACCCATAAAAACTTATATTTAAAGACTACTTTTCTATGAAGAAGTTTGGCATTATAGAATAAATATGAAATTGTTCTATCCTCTACTTGAATAAAAATTCAGTTAGTCTATAGATATTTATTTACGTTATTTTTCTACATTCAAAGTGTCATCAATGTTGCATTGATTTTTGGATTTTTCTAAGTTAAGAACAGTTTTTTATATTATATAATTGTTATGAAATTGGATATAATTTATCTTTTTACGTAAATGATTTCGAGTAATATATATAAAATAAATTGCTAAACATTTTGTTTTTAATTTTTTTGTCTGCCGATAGAACTACTATATCACGTCTATCACTTACTATGTAAACAGAGTCTTTAATTTAAGCAAGAAAAAGAAAGGTTTGAAATTGAGTTGAGTTTGCTCCTATTTGTACTATCGTTTCAGAAGAACTCTTACAGTTGATACAATAGTTTGAATTCTGTTACTTAAATATGAAATAATAAATTTAAGACCAACACTGCTTACAACATAATATCAGTTTCCTGATTAATGTCATGGTAAATACAAACAAAGGCTCCGAATACAAAAGTCACAAAAGTATTAAAAACTGACTCATACATTATAAATATATTTAAGCTCAACACCACCCTTTGCCAGCTGTCAAACCACCCATTATAAAACTGAATTGATTTTTAAAGGGCAAACAATTTCAACTACATTAATAAAAACAACATTTATTCTAAAATATTTTCAATAGGTTTATGAAGTGTTGAAAGTACAGAAATAGATCTTAAATTAACAGAGTCCAATGTATTGACAGATTAAATATAAAGGTATTATTAAGACTATGTTTAACTAAATCAGGAAACAGAACAGATTAATATTTGTATTAAAAATAATAGCTAGTTGAAGTGCAATTTGTTTTTAAAGTAAGTATACAAATGTAACGGATAAGAACTAAGGTTCTACTGCCAGTAAGGTTACTTATTATGATTATAATATTTATTTATACCAACTTCACAGGAAGATAATTAACTGACTGAAATGACTGACATTAATGTATTAGATACATTAAACATAAAGAAACGATGCCTAAACATAATTCGTTTAAAATTGTAAGTTAAAATTTATTAATCAAAAATCACTGTCCATTCTCAATTAATACCTTTAAATAATAATAGCTACGTACCTTTAAAATTTTAAGCAATAAAAGGATAATACACGGACACTCTCCTCAAAAGGTCTTAGTAAAAAACACTCGCTTAACGTCCAACCTAAGGCTCAAATTCGTGTATCCTGAAAAATGTTTGTAAACATAACCTCAAAATGTTATTGGAAAACGTACCCAAGTTATCGAGGCACTCATTACGACGTCGCTCACATTCACTTTCATCCATTTCCGAGGAGTCGTCAGAGTCCGGTTCATCAGCCTCTTCCGCGCTGGAGTCGCGGTCCGGACCCCTAGAAGATCCACCAGACCTTTCAGTTTCTCCACCGGACATATCTCCATCTCCGTCACTATCGCCCTCCACTTTCATCGAAGGCATATTGATAACAATGCTGAATTCTATAAAATCACGACGCTATCCCGATTAGTTAACAAAGAGTTAGTCAGTTTATAAAACCCGCTCAATCCGGAACAATTTTCAACACAAACACAAGTAAAACGTCAAACGTCAAAGACGAACGTCACAATGACAAGGTCACAACTCACAATTGGGTGCGTTTGGCAGAAAAAAGCGCTAGCAAGCGCATTCAAGCGTTGAAATAGTTTTCGGCCAGGACACGATTGCTACTTCAGTAGCGCTGACACAATCCGCCATTTTGCTTATTTAATTTGTTTGTTTCGAAGTAGAGTTTATAAGTTGTTTTGTGCAATATTAGTTTTAAGTAATATAATGACATAAATAAACATATACATGTTATTAAAATATTCATGATTGGTAAGTTTTTCATATGAATACTTTACTAACATATATTTAAATTAGGTTAGGTTCCCCGGTTAAAACTAACATCGTGTCCTGGAGGAAAATAGCTCTTACGATTTGACAGCGCTTATCGCTTACGATCGCCATTTTACTTACAAGCGCTTGCTAATGCTTTTTTCTGCCAAACGCACCCTCACAAGCTAATTTTGTTGTTGTTACGATTCGCCAATAAGGCAGGCAAAAATCTTAGACCATACAATCTTGTTTGATTTTGTAATATGTTCACAGAATTATTTATAATATACTAATGTGTTACGTTGCGTACAGCCGTATAATACTTACTCTTGTGTCAACTGTTTTTTTAGCACATAAAAAGTGTGAGAGGGCGCTGTAAGCTGTAACGCACATAAATATTACTGCTCCGTTGTTTTAATGTTAAAATAGTGTAAAATCACGAATATTATTAACAATTGAAGTATAAAAAGTGTTAAAAAGGATCGTAATGGTCATAGACTTTTATAAAGTAAATACAGTGAAATATCTTAAAACTCTTCCTGTGGAACGTTTTGATTATTTGAATACCAAAATCAATAATAAGTGTCAGACTAAAAACTCAAAACGGTTAAATAAGTGATTTAATAACCTAAGAATTTAAAATGACTAAGCAATATTAATTCATCGATCTAAGGTCACTTCACCGCCATCTATCGGTGAATACGAAAATTTACAACAATACTTCACGGCCTATCACAGTAAGGTTATCACTACTAAATAAAAGAGGGCAATTATTTGGGATAAGCTTATTGTTGTTCTAAAGAAATATGGAGGAAATAAAAGATATGCTTCTTAAAATTCAGGCTGATATGATGTCCCAAAAAGAAGAAATAAAAGGTATGGAAAAAATATCACAACAAACATCAATAACAATATAAACGAAAAATTAAAAAAAATTGAAACAAAAACTAAACAACTGCAGGAAAAACTCGCGGAAAATGAAATGGCCCTGGAAAAAATTGAGAGAGCTGCGTAAGAAAAATTTGGTGTTGTTCGGAGTTGAGGAAAAAAAGGGTTCATATTTTGATCTAGTAGATACCGTTTTGGAAATAATAAAAGAGTTTATGAAAATAACTTGCGAAAAACAAGAAACAGAGTCTGTTCGAAGAATAGGAAAAATTGGTGAGAAAGCAAGACCCGTTATAATATCATTTACAACAATGGACCGAAAAATTGAGGTTTTAAGTAACAAAAAAGGTCTAAAACACTCTCCTTACTATATTATGGAAGATTATCCTAAGAAAATATTAGAAAAACGAAAACAGTTAAAGGAAGACCTGGCAAAAAAAATAGAGCAAGGAAACAATGCAGTCATCAGGTATGATACAATTATAATTCTTAAGGAAAAAAAATTACCGCAGCAAAATAACAAAAGAAATTTATCGGTATCACCAGAAAACTCTGGAACATCCAACTCTCCATTTACATTACTCAGACTTCTAAGAGGAATAGGACTATTAAAGCATTTATGGCAACAACAAAAGTGAAGGAAAATATGGCAAAGAAGGTTAAGGAAACCATGGGGTCTACGGAATGCAACAAATAGTGCCCCCTCCACATCTATTAAAGCAACAGGAAGAAAACTCTACAAAAATATTAAACACAGCTCTCAACAGTCGCCGCGAGAGCTTTAGACCAGAACCCTCCAGCGATAGTTTATCGAATAAAAAACAAACTCTAATAACAAAAACAGGTTCTAAAAGAACAGGTACAATCGAAATATTGACTCTTAACACAAGAACTCTAAGAACAGAAGCAAACCCAGGAGCTTGAAATCGCGCTATCGGAACTATGATGGGACATATTGGGGATCAGCGAAATGCGCAGACTTGGAGAATCAATCGAAAACCGTAATCAATATATACTCTACTATAAAGGTGTAATTCCGGGACAAAGGGGAGTCGGATTCCTTATTAAAGCCTCGCTGAAGAATCAAATAAAGGAGTTCAGAGGTATATCTGACCGCAAAGCCTATATCAATATGACATTACCTGGTTATAGCAAGGATTGGGTAATCATACAAATTTATGCCCCAACAGAGCAAGCTAACCCTAGCGACTTAGACCAGTTCTATCAAGCCCTCAGTGAAACAATAATTAAAGTAAAGAATAACCATATCATTGTAATGGGTGACTTTAATGCACGGGTTGGAGTAAGAAGCAGTGGTGAAGAGAATGTTCTTGGTAGATTCGGTCACGGTAAGAGAAGCAAGAATGGGCAAAACTGATTCATTTCATGCTAGAAACTAATTTAACTACACTAAACAGCCTTTACAGAAAGAAATACAAAACCAAATGGACTTGGAAATCACCGGATGGAAAATATAGGAACGAAATAGACTATATTACAACTAATAACCATAGAGCTTTCACAAACACTGAAGTAATCCAAACACTAAACTTTAACACTAACTATCGTATGGTTTGTTCATCGCTTCTGTTGATACATGCAAAGAAATCACGCAAAATAATCACGGAAAATCTCAAAATAAGTAACAAAGTGAAAGAAATCAGAATGCCTTATTCTCCTCCTTCAAAGCATAGCACAACTCTAAGGGAGAGCCGGAAAGAGATAGATCTACAGACAAGGTACAACTTAATAGAAAACCAACTGAGTGGCACATTTACTTTCTCTAAAGACAAAAAATGTTAATTGAGTACAGAAACAATCGAACTTATAGAGGAAAGAAAAAAATTAATGTCAAAAACTTGGAAAGACGGAAAACTCAAAGAAAGAGAGCTTGCCGCATTACGTAAAACTATTTATAAAGCCATTAAAAATGACCGGAAGAAACACAGATTGGAAGTTATCGATAAGCACATCATAAAATCAGGCGGAGTAAGGAAGGCACTCAAAAGAGCTACGGGAAGTTACCAAGGAATGGATGCCCGAAACCAGAAAACAGAATAAAGCATATAATAAACGTAAGGACATCATAGAGTGTGCCACTGATTTCTACCGACGTCTCTACAGTAGAGAAGTATCGTTGCATAAAAAGTTTAAAACGATTATTACAACACATGACAAACCCCTATCTATATTATGTAGCGAGGTAGAGAAAGCTTTAAGCTCACAAAAACTAAATAAAGCACCCGGACCAGACAAGATTACGAATGAGGCTCTACAAGGAACATCTAAGGAGTTATGTCCAATACTTGCAAGAATGTTTACTGAATTATTATATAGAGGTCAAATACCGTATCAATGGTCAAAATCACACATCATATTGATACACAAGAGCGGAGCAAAAGATGAAATAGGCAATTACAGACCAATCAGCTTAATGTCGAACATTTGCAAAATATTCGCTAAAATAATTCTCGACAGAATCACTCTTCAATTAGACGAAAAATAGAACAGGCGGGTTTTAGACGTAACTTTTCAACCATTGACCATATCCACACGGTTAAAAAGGTACAATGAATATAATAAACCACTCTACTTAGCCTTTGTAGATTATAAAAAAGCATTTGACAGTTTATACCAAGAAATTATCTGGGAGAGTCTAGAAAGGCAAGGCATTCACAAAACGTACATAAACATTCTAAAACAAGTCTATGATGAATGTCAGTTAATAAGGTAACCCTATTTCCCGTAGCTGTTTTGTTTTTTTCGTGGATGAGGGCTGAATAAATGGAAGAAGACTTCACCACCTCAGATTCGCCGATGATATCGTTTTATTCGAAGAGAATCCCAAAACACTTGAAAGAATGATACAAGATCTATCAAATGAAAGTAAAAAAGCTGGTTTGGAAATGAACACCGAGAAAACCAAAATAATGTCCAATAGGGATCAGATACCAATAGTTGTTGACGGTGAAGTACTAAAATACGTGGAAGAATACACTTACTTAGGCCAAATCATATCATCGAAAGACCTAACTTCCAAGGAAATACATAAAAGAATAGCGTATGGGTGGAAAAAGTATTGGTCACTAAAAGAAATAATGAAGAGCAAAGAATTGGGAATGGCAGGAAAACGAAAAGTGTTCGAAATGTGTATTCTTCCCTGCTTGACATACGGATGCGAATCTTAGGCCCTCACAGCTTCACACAGAAACAAATTGTTAACATGCTAACGAGCAATGGAGAGGAGCATGATTGCTATAAAGAAAACCGACCGGGTCAGGAATGAAGACATTCTGAACAAAACCCAGGTACCTGATATATTACAAAGAATAGACTTACAAAAGTGGAGATGGACTGAACACGTGCTCAGGAATCGTCAAGAAAATTGGAGCCAAATTGTCACAAATTGGTATCCAAGAGATGGCAAAAGAAGCAGAGGTGGGCAGCGTAGAAGGTAGGAAGATGATTTAAAATACACGGCTGGTCCTTACTGTAGACGATTAACACTCGACCGGAAACAATGGAATAGTCTGGAGGAGGCCTTTGTCAATAGACATTCCGAAATCAGGGATTTTATATGGTAAATAATAATAAAATAAATATTTAATATAGTTATGCAAATAGTTTCCTTATGCTAAGTCTTGTTTTAATTAATTTAAATATTTAATAATAATAAATTAAATAAATGTCATTGTTCTGATTAATTTATATAAGATGCAACGAAAGATTTATTCATTTATAAGTTAATTTTTAAATGTCATAATGTGTTATAGTATAATATGTTAATAGTATTTCTTCTATTTCTAATTGATAATGTTATTAATGATATAACTAATTGAGTAACGCTAATTTATATAAAAAAATTTTTTGTTGTCATTTTTGATTTTGGAAATAAAAGGCTATTTTATTTATTAATGTGTTACGTTGCGAAGTTTTTGGGAGATCTTACGACAGCGTTACCCAGCGAACAGTTGATGACTATAATAACTGTAGGTCCTTAAACAGATAAAAACGTGAGATTTATATCACCATCCATGATTTGTATTAGTAATTCACATGAACAAACGTTTAATACACAATATCGCATTTTTTTACATATCACAATCCAATTCAAACCATTATTTATACAACAAAACAGGAAGAGAAATCCGCAGGCAGTCTAGTTCCCGACAAAACTGCTGTCTCAAGCCAAAAGCTAAGTTTTATATTCTTTTTGTTGTTAATGGACTGTATGGTTGTTTGGTCTGTGCTAAACACTGTTATATTCCATACTCGCCTGGAGCTTTGCTGTTTTAAACGTGATGTGAGAGCCATTCTAATCTAGCCCAAACTGTCGTCAAGAATATCATCGGAATAGTGTCGGATGGAGATATGTGTGTTCAGTTCATCATCATCATCATCATTACAGCCCTTCACAAGTCCACTGCTGAACATAGGCCTCCCCCAAGTAATGCCACAAAGCACGGTCCTGAGCCACCTGCATCCATCGACTTCCTGTATGTCTTACCAGGTCGTCACTCCATCTAGTGGGGGTCGCCCTACACTACGCCTACCGGTACGAGGCTGCCACTCGAGAACCTTTCTTCCCCATCGGTTATCGGTTCTTCGAGCTATATGGCCGGCCCATTGCCACTACAGCTTACTAATCCGTTAGGCTATGTCGGTCGCTCTGGTTTTACTGCGGATATTCTCATTTCTGAGTCTATCACGCAGAGAAACTCCAAGCATAGCCCTCTCCATAGCTCGCTGAGCGACCTTAAGCGTCCTCATACGGCCAGCAGTGAAGGACCACGTCTCAGATCCGTAAGTCATCACTGGCAACACGCACTGGTTGTACAATCTAGTTTTTAGAGATTGAGGTATACCTGACGAAAAGATATGTCGTAATTTCCCGAACGCTGCCCAGCCGAGTTGAATCCGTCGATTGACCTCTCGGTCGAAGTTGGACTTACCTAGTCGGACTATTTGTCCCAGGTAAACGCACTCGTCAACAACTTCGAGCATAGTGCTCCCAACAACTACCGGCATAGGTGTGACATGGACATTAAACATGATCTTTGTTTTGTCCATGTTCATCTTAAGACCTATCCGTTGGGAGGCACTATTGAGGTCATTGAGCATAATGCTTAAGTCCTCCAGCGATTCTGCCATAATGACTATATCGTCGGCAAATCGAAGTTGAGTGATGTACTCGCCATTGATGTTAATACCGTATCCTTTCCAGTCCAGTAGCTTGAAAACGTCTTCCAACGCAGCGGTGAAGAGTTTCGGGGATATAACATCACCCTGTCTTACACCTCTCTGCAGTTGGATAGGTTTCGAACTCTGGTTCTGTACTCGGATAGCCATCGTAGCCCTACTGTACAAACACTTCAGCACTTCGATGTACCGACAGTCAACTTGGCACCGCTGAAGGGACTGTAGCACCGCCCAAATTTCGACGGAATCAAAGGCTTTCTCATAGTCCACATATGCCAGGCAAAGTGGCAGATTGTACTCTTCGGTCTTCTGTACAATCTGCCGCAGGGTATGTATGTGGTCTATGGTACTGAAGCCTTTTCGGAAACCGGCTTGTTCGGGAGGCTGGAAGTCGTCGAGTCTGCGTGCGAGACGATTCGTAATGACTCTCGAAAATAGCATGTAGACGCGGCTCAGAAGGGAAATCGGTCTGTAGTTCTTCAAGAGAGCGTTGTCGCCTTTCTTAAAGAACAAAACCACCGCGCTTCTGCTCCACGCCTCCGGAGTAGTGCCACCATGGAGGACGGAATTGAAGAGCTTCCGAAGGACTTCAAGTACCGGTTTTCCACCCGCTTTCAGAAGCTCCGCTGTAATTCCATCCTCGCCCGGGGCCTTGCCGTTTTTAAGGTGGTGGAGAGCCATTCTAATCTCGCTCAGACTGACGTCCGGGATATCATCGGAATAGTGTCGGATAAGACTTGCTCTTGGATCGTTACTCACACTTACGTGTGGCTCCAACGATGATGTGTACAGCTGCCCATAGAACCTCTCAATCTCACTCAAAATCTCAGGTGTCCCGGAAACGATGTTGCCACACTCAGTCTTCAGCTTTGACAGTTGGCTCTTTCTGGCAGACAGATCTCTGGCAAAGACTTTGGAGCCCTGGTTCCGCTCGATCGCTTCTTTAATACGGGATATCGGTCTGTTCAGTTGCCTGTATGCTGTCAAATCTGTTGACGATTGCAGCCTCATCTCCCGTCTAACAGCCATGAGATTAAGAGTGTGATCGGAGAGTTTTTGTGTTCTTCTGCGGCGGGTCTTGCAGAACTTAGCTCCGACCGCATGGACAGTTTCCACGAGCTTGTCGTTCATATCGTCCACTGCATTGCAATCTTCTAGGCACTGGAAGCGGTTACGTAACTCGAGCTGAAAGGTTTCGGGATTCTGGATTAGAGCACGAGGGGGACGGAGCGTTGACTTCATTAGACGAGACCTCTCCAACTTAACGTTTAGGTTCAGTGTGCCTCTAACCATTCGGTGATCGCTGCCAGTTTTCACCCTTGCGATCACTGAGACATCACTGAACAGTTGGCGTCTGGTCGTCATAATGAAGTCAATCTCATTTTTTGTCGAACCGTCGGGGCTCGACCAGGTCCACTTCCTGTGGGGCCGCTTCTGGAAGAAAGAGTTCATCATAAAGAGTCCCTCTTTCTCCATAAAGTCGGCCAGCTGCTGGCCCCTTCGGTTCCGTTGCCCTACTCCAAATTTCCCTACCTTCAGCTCACCGCTTTCTCTTGTGCCTAGTTTTGCGTTGAAGTATCCCATCAACACCTTGTAGTGGGTTTTGGAGGAATGTATGGCTCTGGAAATATCCTCATACATTTCCTCCACCTCCTCATCGGGATGTGCCGAGGTTGGTGCGTAAACCTGAATGACCTTCAGCGAATACCGTTTGGTGATTCTGAGTATCAGGTACGCGACCCTCGTCGACACACTCCCAATCTTTACAACGTTGTTGACGAGAGACTTGTGTACGATAAATCCGTGTAGTGGATGTGTAATAAATCCGACACCTCCTTGGGACAGATGGTCGCCCTCCCGGTGATAGAACAAGTTGCCGGACTCGAGGATTGCCGTGTCCTCCCCCTCTCTTCAGACCTCGGATAATCCAATAATATGCCAGCGCAACTTGTCTACCTCTTCTTCCAGCTCCAGTATCTTCTCGTCAGTCCTCAGGGTGCGTGCGTTATATGTTGCCAGGTCGAGTCGTCGTAGGTGGCAACCGAACCTCCACCGGAGATTCTTAGCACCCCCTGCCCCGCCGTTACCATGGTCGCCACCGTAGCCAGGAATAGCGGGGCCGCCGGGGACTGGGGGCCGTCTGTTTGTGTATTTATTCATTGGGGGGTATTTGCCATAGTTGCCACGCTTGGCGAGCGGGTTGGCAACCGCAGTTTTTTATTACGTCACAGTTGTCATCAGGAAGACGCTGCTGCCCATCTCCTGCCTGTCTCCCTCTGTCGCCTCTTACGACACCCACGGGAAGATATGGGGTAGTGGATATTCTTAACCGCCACTACACGGCATATGCTTCACATACTTTTAATAGTTTTTGCATGGCACCAATCGAAGGGCTGAGTAGCACCATGTCGTCTGCGTAACTTATGTTATTGATACATACACCATCAATATGACAGCCTACATTTGTTCCGCTCAACTCGTCTATCGGGCCATTAATATACATATTGAAGAGCCTAGGAGATGTAAGACCACCTTGCCTCACCCCATATTCAAGTCTATATACATCAGAGTATGAGCTCGCCCATCTAACACAGTTGGTCTGCCGCTCATACCACGATCGTAGCACCGCAACTAACTCGTGCGGCACATCAGTCTCATTTTGAAGTTTTTTCCATAATATGTCGTATGACACCAAATCGAAGGCCTTGGAAAGGTCAAGAAAACAGGCAAAAACTGGAGTGCTCCTATTAATGTAGTATTTGACAGTTTGCTTGAGACACAAGATAGCGCTTTCGGTGGACAGACCTGGTTGAAAACCAAATTGCAACATTGTAAAATACTTTCGTTTTTTAGTTTAAGCTTTTTGAATTGAAAGAAAACTGAGTTTTATAGATTTGTCAGAGATGCAGCCATTAAAAGGAAACTGAGCAAAATTGATTCGTCAGCCTATTTAAATGTTTTGAAACGCAGCGTATAGGAAAGCATGAACATAGCCTGTTTATTTCAAATGGAAATGGGATATTTTTTTTAATTAAAAGAAACTGAACTAAATTGATTCGTCAGAGATGCAGTTTTCTGAATTTAAAGGAAACAGCCAAATAAAAGATCCGTCAGAGGTGCAGCCTTTTGAGTTGAAAGGAAATTGAGCTTAATAGGTCCGTCAGAGGTGCAGCATTTGGAATTGAAAAGAAACTGAGCTCAACAGGAAATTTTGAATTGAATGGGTGGGAATTCTGATTAATTGTTTATGAGAATTTTGGAAGAAAAAATTAACTGAACACTATTTTAAGACGCTACTGTATACAATGTTATATGTTTTTCCATTCGGGGAAAGAATGTGGAGATTCTGGGCATTTAACACACGCGAACATGCTACATACAGCTGACCATGAGAGAAGCACGGTTTTTCTAAGTTGACCCCCGCTACCTGTAACGTTTGCCTTGCGCTTTATTAATTGTCATTGCAAAACTGAGCTTAATAGGGAACTGCAACCTTTTGAATTGAAAAGGAAGATCTGTGGGAATTATAGGGATCCGTGGTATAATAACATTTTCACCTTTTCCTACGCCTGTCAAAATTGTAGCACCGATTATGTTCCGTCCAAGATGTGTCACACGCAGCCAGCCCGTTACATAACCGAGGAGCATCTAAATTTCGCATTAGCATGACTGGAACGCCTAATTTTAATTGAAGCTTATGTGAGGGCACACCTGACAACTCTAGAGAATTTAGAAACTCTACGGGATATGAAGTGCTCTGTTCTGTGTCCATAACTGTGTCTACTGACAAATACTCTGTTATTTCTCTTGCTACTTCGCTTAATATATCTGAATTTATTTTGTTAACGCTCTCATTTTTTGGTGCAAGAATCGCCCTTTCACATAACCATTTGTCTTCATGCATGTTGTTCGTTAAATCTGAATAAACGCTCGCAATTAGTTCGGAATGACTATGTACTAAATTACAAAAATCTCTCGTCAATTTAACACAGCCCTCAGCATCCGTTTCCAACTGCCCATCGCCAATTTTTAATAGTGTGTCAGCATAGTTTCCAGCATTGATATCATTATACAAATGCACTCTCATATTCGTAGTTAAACTGAATTTTGTCACCTTGTTCCATAAAAGAGACAACTTGAGGCATGCTTTAATTTCATCTGCAGGTGTGTCCTTTTGATTGACTTGTACTTTCGTCCCACACTAAAAGTTTGCATTGTCGTAGCATTATACCTCGTGTAATATTTTTGCTAAAGTTGCAGATCGGCGATTCTTCCTGGGATAGATTTACAGGGAGTTTTAACACAGAATGTGCAGTGCGGCCCCCGCTTAGCAGCGTGGCGGCTATACCGGAGGAAGCTACGGCCACAGCAATGTTTTTATCTTTCCGTACTTGCGCTAATAATAAATTTAACAAAAATGTCTTCCCAGTTCCTCCAGGGGCATCTAAAAAGAAAAGTGCATCATTTCCGGATGCAATTTGTCCTAATACTTTGTCAAAAACTCGTTTTTGTTCGGGAAGGAAGCGAGGTACAAATTCGGCTACTTGCTGCTGCAGAGCTGGTACATCGTAGTTTGTTTCACGTATAATTTCATCACTTAGTTCATTTTCGGTTGTTCGCTGAGGGCTTATCATTCCAAAGTCACTTAATTTTTTGCCTACCATTGCCATTACTTTATCTTCAATTTTTCCAAGTGCTTCATTATAAATGTGTTCATTGTATGTCATGTTCGCGTGTGTCTGCTGTAACCTCCGCAAAATATCTTCCGCCATGTACTCTTTATATTTGTCCCACAATTCATGTGCATTAGATAGCCCGCAAGATGATATGAGAGTTGCATAAAGATCCCTAATTTTGGCTGGTGACTGGCACTGCACAGCTTCCTCCACGGTTTCATTCCAGTGATTATCGTTTTCTAAAAGATGCAGAGCTTCACATGCTTCTCTATAAGTTGCGCATTCCTTACCGTTGACAGTTTTAAGGTCTTTATATCCTGTAGGACCCCGGACATGGTGCAGCAGCAATCGTAAACAGAAACATTCAAAATTAGTTACATGGACGGTATACACACGACCAAGGGCATCTGATGACTTTATACCGGGCCAATTTGCAACAGGCGCGCCTTGAATACGGCGTTTCCACTCCTTCCTAGATGTGTTCCAAGTATAATAGCGGGGGACTTTAGAATATAACAACGTTTTTGCAAAGGGGTCGGTTTGACAAAGTTGAAAAAAGTCTGTTAGTGTAGTTTTTGGCGGTGATGCAATTCTTTCTTGGAAATTTCTTTCGGTGAAATATATACGCTCTCCATTTTCTAAGTGCACAGCAAGGTGAGTAACTGTTGGGTGCCTTTCGTGTAAAGGGAAGCCAAGGAGACGCCACGCTGCCTCGTTACTGCTGACATAACGCCCTGCTTGAAATGTCTGTACTTCATTAACGGGATTTGCCTCACCTTCACTCCTGAGGTTAAATATTGCTTGGTCGCTTCCTTTATTTATGTACTTACAGATATACTTGATTGCGCGGACAGAGCTACATGCTTCTACATTAATGTGGGCATTACATACGGGACAACCCAGCTGTTATCTAAGGTTTCGAACGCTCCAGAGCGAGATTTGATTGTAACTTTCCTGCCACCATCTTCGGGAGCTCTGCGTCTGTATAAAGGGTAGCCATTGTCATTGTGCACTGTTTCTTTTAATAGCTGTTTAGGGTATTTCTTTGTACATTTTTCTTCTTTCATACATGGTGATATTGAATTTCATGCTCCACATGGACCGTGAATCATATTTCGGACGATGGTATCATACAATTCTTTATCTTGCTCAGGATCCGAAATCTCGGCGCTTATTATGTCGTTTATTTGGCTGGGCCGCAACTTCTCTTTAAGCCATATTAGAATGTGGGCATGCGGTAATCCTCTTTTTTGCCATTCAATTGAATACATGAAGCACTGCACCTCTCCGAAAATTTTCCCTTTGTTAATTACATACATTAATTTTTGTACTTTTAATCTAAATACTCTAGCAACTAAATCGTGTCTGTCAGTACTTTTTTGGCCCGGCATTAGCTCCTAGGTTATTTCTTTCCATGTGGGATTGCAAGTAAAAGTAACAAAAAGATCAGGTCTTCCGTAAGTTCGTACATAGGCGAATGCGTCTTGTGTGTACTCATGTAGGTAGCGGGGACTGTTAACGAATGATGAGGTTAGAATTACCATTTTACCTAAATCTCTGGGGTTTACATTGGCGTCGCTAGAAACTGCATCTTGTAAATGTATATAATTCTCAACGCGCAGCTTTTTTGATTTAAAGATGTATAACGGAGACGTTCACTTTCTACCTTCACATATATGATTACCAAAAATTGATGAAATAATTCTCTACACCGAGCTAAGAGGTTCAAATCATATTCTCGCAACATCATATGATACGCATAAAAATCCATACATGATACTTTTTTGTTCGGAGTAGGCTCCTTTGTTACCGGGTTAATGAGTGGAATTTGAAAATGATAACCCTCTTGTCCTTTGCAATAAATCAATGAATACGCAGAGCGTCATAAAACTTGTGTGTATCGGCTACCCGTTGCAACGTATCATCACGTGCTCGCAAGACAATGTCTCGTGAAGAAAATTGATCACCACTAATTACGGCTGCTATTTCGTTTATCAAAGGTACATTGTAGCGCCTTTCATGCTCTGCTCGAGGGGTCCGATCTGCGAGAATGACGACTATAATCGACTTTATATACCTCTTCAGGTAGGTTTTCTGAAGCAGTTTTAAATGTTTTGACTAAAATGTTACGTTCATGCAAGAATCTTTGAATTTTGAACACTGTGTCTTTCTCAACTCCCTGGATAAATTGGCAGCGACGGTCTACCTCAATTTCTTCGTCACCCATAAAATATACTTGTAAAAATTTATGCTGTTCGTTTTCAGCTGGAAAAAGTGAACCTATTCTATGATAAATTTGCCCTTGCACCGTAAATGTAGGCGAAAATCCCGGCATTATTATTTCCCGGTCAACTCCGAAGGACGTCATTTGAAAGCATGAGTTATATTTCCGGATCCTGTTTAAAAAGCGCTGTGACTCATTAGCATCATATAAAAAGAGAGTTTTCAAAGGTTCTTCTGGTTCCCCAAGTAACGGAAGAGACACTTTGCTATTGGAACAGCACATGCCTGCGTCTTTCATCTTTCCATTTTAAAGCGCTGCAAAATCGACACGCCTTGTCCATCAGTCCGATAACAACTAACCTGTGATTTTATAATCAATCAACGGATCATAATTGAATGCTGCCTCATTAAAACCGACCAATTGTTTCTTTGAAAATTTTGTCGACGTTCAGCTTGGAGCTGTGCATTTGCATCTCTTCGCGCCTGTGTCTGTTCTGGTGTTTCAGATGCCCTTATAGTAGATTGACGTTCAGCTTGCTCAATGAGTCTGTGTTGAGTTTCATCAGGTGTTTCCGCGGCTCTTAAGGCGGCCTGACGTTCCGCTTGTTCGAATAGCCTTTGCTAACTTTGAGCAGGTGTTTCAGTAGCTCTTAAAGTAGATTGACGCTCTGCCTGTTCAAAACGCCTTTGCTGACTTTGAGCAGGTGTTTCAGTAGCTCTTAAAGTAGCTTGACGCTCTGCCTGTTCAAGACGCCTTTGCTCACTTTGAGCAGGTATTTTAGAAGCTCTTAAAGTAGCTTGACGCTCTGCCTGTTCAAGACGCCTTCGCTGACTTTGAGAAGGTGTTTCAGAAGCTCTTAAAGTAGCTTGACGCTCTGCCTGTTCAAGACGCCTTTCCTGACTTTGAGAAGATGTTTCGGAAGCTCTTAAAGCAGCCTGACGCTCTGTCTGTTCAAAACGCCTTTATTGACGTTGAGAAGGTGTCTCAGATGCTCTAAAATCAGCCTGACGCTCTGCTTGTTCTTGCCTTCTCAGTTCAGCATCTTCTAAAGATTCTAGCGATCGAGCTAATCTTTTCGCTTGTCTTTGAGAAGATATTCTTGAAAGGATGGACTTACGTTTGCGAGGCATTAAGAAGTAACAAAAAACCTATATAAAAAAACGTTAAAATACCTAAAAGGAATTAAATTTCCTGTTGAATATTTTTTTAAAAGCAAATCCAAAATATCTAAAAGGAATAAATATTCCTTTTAAATATTATTTAAAATCAAAACAACAAAACCAATTCAAGACACAACACGAATCCGAAAACGATAGCCAAAAAAAAACGAATCAACTTAAACCAAATCACAAAACAAATCCCAGAAAACCGAAATCGAAAGCAGTAGTCAATATAAATATAACCATAGAAACAAGAAGTAAGTGTATATGTACCGTATACACTATCTATACTATTAATATTCCTTTGAAATATTGTTAAACAACCTAAAACAACGAAAACCAATTCACGATTCTAAATAAACAAAATCCAAAATCAAAGCCAGAGTCTAAATATGTATAAAGGAATACCAACCAAATCAACAAAACCGATCCAAGAAAATACACAAATCCGAAAATGAAAGCCAATATAAATCCATTCAATCTTAACCAAATCACAAAGCAAATAACAAACAACCGAAATCGAAAGCAGGTAGTCGAATAAGCTACGAAATAGAAACAATTTAAGTGTATAGGTACCGTATGCACTATAAGTTGACGCGCGGCTCAACGGCGGGAGTTAAGTACATGTCAGAAAACATTTTGTTACCGCGTTTTAAAAACCTAGTAACGACATCTAGCGGAATCTATTTAACTATGTATACGTTAGTTAATAAGAACTCTGAAAAAATATATTTCTTACAATTTTGCACAATTATTCTTATTGTAATACCGATTCATTCATAACCACATATAAGAACTGTATTCATTTCCGTTCAATAAATATTACTAAGGCTTATTAATAAGGCTTACTAAGAACTGTTTATAGTTAAGGGTGAAAGCGTGACAGGTGGTGATAGTATTTCTGATCCATACTTATAATCACGCCTGTAACCCTTGCGGGGTAGGCAGAGCATCAACGGATTACTTAATATCGTCTGCGAGGTTATCGCCTATTCTGTGAATTACAATGCACCAAAACGTTTGAAGAAAATCAGCTGGTGAATTTTATGTTTTTTATCGCTCTCTTCCCGGTCCTGCGTGGAAAAATACAGATCCATAAATTTTTTATCTTAATTTTGGTAAAAAGACATAATAATCCAGATATTCTGACCTTCTGTGTTCGTCCATCGTACCGTCGTCCGTCTTGTAGAATCACGGTGGCGCCACCTAGCTGAATTTAATTTTGCAACATATTTGATTTTCCCACGGGAACTATATGTTTTTCCGCTGATAAAAGTAGCCTATGTCACTCTACAGCCACCGAACTATCCCCATACAAAAAATCATGCCATGCCGACGCTTTGTTGCGACGTGAAAGAAGGACAAACAAACAAACAAACACACTTTCGCATTTATAATATTAGTATGGATATATATATATATATATATTGTATGTCTCTATATATATGCCATATATATACGGTATCCAAATGGTCCGTGTAATATTACACACGGTTCATATATGGCTCGCCGTTCTGCTAGAACTTGGCTTATCTAAATATCATTTCCAAAAAAAAATATACCGAGGAAAGCTATAGCTAGCTAGCTATAGCGGTCATCCAGGTACTTAAAGAGAATACTAGCAGTGCTGTTAGTACTACTAATACAGCAATGTAGTAATATAATATATTGGATTCATCATTTCAACGTATGATTGTAGTCAAGAACTGGCTTACAACAAACAAGTAACAAAAAATATTAATTTACGTAGCTGAAATACCTACCATATATCAAAAATTAATAGTATTAAAATTTACTTAGCTAAGATCCACATAAAAATAGAACAAAAACGGCGCATCCTACCTAGTTTATAGAAAGTCTCCCGGTCTCCTTCAATTGCGAGCTCAATCCTCAACTAACCCTTACACACTACTCTCTCTCTCTCTCTCTCTCTTCTATCTCTTAAGAATTCGTTAAGGGGAAATATAACCTCAAATGGCTTAGCAAGATACTCCGTTATGCTGAAAGTATTGCAGCATACATTTTGAAATAAATATATGGTAAAGTTGAGGATTAATGTTAAGGTTTATGTTAGACGAAAACACGATTCCGTAAAATTTTCTCGATAGAAAAAAAATCCAAAGTTACCTCCAAACTGAACAATAAACCGCTGTTATTCATAAAATACTTTAAATAAGATCATGAAACTTTGCATACTAACTGAACTAACCATAAAGCAGTGCTTATGTTATTTACTTTTTTTAAAAATATCATTATTTTCACTGTAAAACTATCGGCGCGTAAGCTTGGTTCAAGTGAGAAACACTAAAAATGTAAAATATCAAGACCCAGTCGGAAAAGAATGTACAGAGTAGTGCAAGCACAGAGACCGCAAATAATGTCAGTCAATGTATTGTCCGAAAGCATGGGGTAAAAGTACATAATTAAAACTATTGCATAGCTTCTATCGCGGGCCTTGAGCGCGGGGACCGAATCCAGAAATTCCGTAACGAAAAAAACCTCACGCTCCCCACTCCGACGGGCACGGAGGTGTGGCGTTGAAAGCCGTGTATCGTCTAACGTCGTTTCAGTTCGGCAGACTTCGGCACTCGGCAGACTTCGGCACGGTGTTTGTGTGCGTGCGACATACGTCTAGTATGCGTGTACACTAGCTGCTAACTCAATGATAAAAATTCCTGAATAACCTACATGTATTGTAAGATATTAAAATATTTTAAACAATATTAACTTCTCATTTATTCAATAAGAGAAAAAAATTGTTTTCTTATCGGTCACCACGCTCAAGAAGTGTAACTTGATTTAATATCAAAGACTTAACTGCATAAATAAAATAAATAAATAATTATAATTGCATAAGTTGATAAAAAATGCTATGCAATAGCTTTACCGCGGCAGTCACCGAGTGCCACACGTATTTTTTAGATCACTGAAGAAGATTACGTATGTGATGCCTGTCAGCAATTGGCAATATAGCATGTCAACTCCGGGTTACCTAAAGAACTTGGTGCTTCATCTTTCCGTGGCCACAAGCATGTTTGTATACTTTGTGGAAGTTCTCTGAGGAATCGTAAACGTGACATTATGAGAGAGAATCCAGAATCAGTTGCTACAAGCAAAACATGTTGAGCTTGAAAATAGAATTGCCTTATGGCAGGTAATAATTACATTAAATTTATATTAAGACCAAAACATTTATATTAAGACGAGGCCGTATGGTTGTTTCAGGCAACTCCAACAGACCATGTTTGTCATCCCTGTTGGCTGAGACTCAAGAGAGTTGCAACACATAATATGCAGCAGACAGAGTTGGAGCAGGAGCCAGAGCCTCAACCCCAAAAACCAAATACCGACCAGCAAGATGACATAGTACCTCGGGTGATTAGTTTGCCACAGTATAGACGAGCTGCTAACACTGCAGCACATTGTGTTTGTTCTGTTTGCCAGAACACAGATTTGCATAGAATTTCTGACCCTCTAAGAGCAACAACTCTTAGCAAACACAAATATTACTTACCTATAAATGCTCATATTTGTGTAGAACATACATTTATTTAGTACTGATTGGGATGTGTTGTTCAATTCTTAAAATAGTTTGAGAACATTTACGGCTGAACAAGTGGAACATGCTCTTTCTTTTATAAATGCTTTCAACACATTTCTTGATTTCTTGAGTACGGAAAGTGTTGAAAGAATTGATGAGCATTTGTTTCATTATTTGCTCGGAATGAATAAACAACAATTTGAACTTTTATTATATGAAAGCCGCATCTTATAAAAACAAATAGAGGCATTTTAGGTTTAGGTGCTCTTCTAATGAAGATGAGAAGTGTTGAATCAGATGACCGATTATCTCAGTTATTAATGGTTCCAAGGCAAACATAAGAAAAAATAATGGTTAAGGTTAGGGAAATATTGGTACAAGATTTTGTGCTTAGAAATCTGGGATTGAACATATATCCCGTGAGCAATTGTTACAACACAATTTAATGATTCCAAATGCAATTTATAATCAAAATAATGATAATGCGATAATTACATGTGATGGGACCTGTATTTTTATAAACAAAAGTTCTGATTATATGTTCCAAATGTACACATATTCCTTACATAAATACAAAAACTTTTTAAAACCATTTTTGCTGGTGACACCTAATGTAGACCTACATTGTAGACTGATTTGGCCCAAATAAATCTATCACAACTGATGCCGATATAATGAAGTCTCTTTTCAGAGATGAAAACTCTCCTCTCAGACAATACTTTCAAAATAACGATGTTTTTATTCTAAACAGGGGATTTAGAGATTTAATTAGTTTTTAGAGGCTTGCAGCTACAGAACATATATGCCTGAATCCCTGCTTGAGAGTGAACATCAGCTCACCACTGAGCAAGCTAACAGGAGTCGTTGTGGGACCATATGCCGATGGGTGGTGGAAGTTGTTAACGGGTACTTCAAACGAGACTAAAATATTCCGACAAGATTTTTTTAATAAATCTGTTCCACATATGGAGCATATATGTTGTTCATAGCTGCAAGCCTTTTAAATAAATTCAATGTTCGATTAAAAAACAGGAATGATGCTGAGCGAATCATAAATGTGATTAGAGAACGATTTTCATTAAATAATAAGTTATCTGATTTTATAAATAGTAAGAATATGAATAGACGAACATCTGATTTTACTAGTATTACAGCTTATTCCAATACTAATATTATATTCCTCCATCTAAAATATAGTGAAATTATATTATTTGCCCTAGGAACATATCAGATTCAACAGGCAAGATCCTATTATAGTGAACATGTCAGTTTACACGGAGGGTATCGAATTGAAATAAGCAGAGAAAACATTAATGTAACAGAGTATTATTTGAGAGGAAGTGGACATAATTCACTTATAAGAAGCAAAATCAAATCCAGACACATTTGGAGAAAAGTATATTATGTTTATATATTAATTGAAAATAATTTGTCTGGAAGGAAAGGGAAGCTATAATAGAGTATTGCTGTAATTGTTTAGTTGGTAGAAGAACAGTTGGGTGCTGTGCACATGTTATGACGCTTGTGTGGTACCTTGGGTGGACCAGGCATCAGCCGACAATATCGCTAGTGCCAGCATCATTCCTTGATGTTTTAGTTGTAAGATGATGAATAAAAAGTAATTTTGGCTAGCCTACTTATTTTATTAAAGTACTCCTAAATTCCACCATTACACTTCATTTACTCCCATAACCTACCATTACTCGATTTTTCAATACATATGCAACTTTATTGTTGAAGACTGAAAGACAGTAGGTATGTAGCGACTAACTCTCTGCTGCTAGAATTGAAATGGTCAAACTACAAAAAAGCCTTGAAATCTTTCAGGAAAGACTTCGTGTGATAATAATTACGCTGTTTTTTACGCTACATACTGTGCAAGCTAGTGCAATATATGTAGGTGTAGTTTTTATTGAATTATCGGTCATAATTTGTCGTCGAAACTGTCAACTTCACGAGACTGTTTGACAGACGGCCCCTTTTGACATCGAACTCTAGGAGTATGATGCATATACGTAAGATGCGCTTTGAGAGATGTTCTATTATTGGATAATAAAAGTATTTTAGAGAAATCTAAATAAAGGGGAAACGAGATCGCTAATTATCCTCCTCACTTATCGCTAACTACACTTTTAGGCAACATCGCAGTCGGATAAAGCATCCAAGCAAGGTTTTTCGTTAAAAATCGAAATGTACAGTGAATTGCCTTTAGAAATAACAATACTTCCATTAAACGCGTTTCGACAAGTGACAATAACATACTACTTTTTGAATCACGCTTTCTATAATATAGAAGAATATATGAAATGTTCATTTTCTGACTTGCTTGACATGTAAATGTAGATGTATTTTAATTTGTAATTTTAATAATCTAATGTAATCTAATACGAATATCATTTGAATTGATTGTAATTTTGACTTTTCAGTTTATACAAAGGTACTGTGTGTTTTGACATACCGGTGTTATACGAAATGATCAATAAATAAAAAAAGTAAAAGTAAAAGGTATTTGTTGATTCAGCCTTAAAAATATTGTTGACGTTATTATAAAAAATCGTGGCTATTTAGATATTATTTTTAAACGTGATTGTATTTACAACATAAAAACAAACCAATCTAACTATAGTTTGTTTTGGGACATGAAAAAAAGTCAAGTCCAGCTCCTATAGACATTTGGCCATCCTCCTTTATTATATTAATATAAAATTTAGTTTAAGGAATTAATGAACGTTGACATTTTATTTCTAAAAACGATTAGTAACTCATATTGATTATTTATTTATAAAAATGTAAAATAAGTTAAATGGTAATATTTGCATAATGGCCTGAGATTTTTAAATTATAATTTTATTGTAATTAAAATTGTGAATTAATTTAAACTGTAGTGTAATTATTAAAATAATAATAGCTTAACTAATCTCATATAATATTTAATATTATTTATGTAACAATAATGTAATAATTCAATTAAAATTTATGAACAATTTACTGTATAGGAATTCAAATAGAGTGGATCTGTATAAGTATTTAATTGTACATAATAGTTGAATACAAAAAGAATGTTTGTACCTAACTTTTAAGCAATGCAATAATTTTAAAATGTAACATTGGGTTTGTGTAATTAGCTGAATTTCATATCATTTTTGTATGCCAATTATGGCAAAACATGTCAGTTCCACGTCATTGATCATCTTATGTACCATGTTTTTAAGCAAATAAATTTTCTATCTATCTATCTATCTTCTTTTGAACGTGATATCTTTTTAAATTATTAATATAACTTTGTATTGCAAGAAGACACAGCGCGGAAGCTGTAATTATTTCGACGTCTGCCATAGTCGAAAGCCGAAAGTGATGTGCACAGATTACTGACTATATACTAGAGATGGTGATGTGAGTGGTAGGGCAGAGTGTAAATACCCGATAGGAGTAATAGTGTTCTGTGGTAAATACACACTTCCCGCGATCCTGCTACGGCAGTATTTAGCGAAGTATTAACGGCAGCGCAAGGATCAGTGGCAGGGGCTGAATGTAAATGAGGCTTATAGGGTTGTACTCTCAAATTAATTTTTCAAGTGCACTACAAAATCATAACTATAATTTTTTTATTAAATCTATTCCTAATACATTTATAATATTATTATTTTATATACATTTATAATATTTAAAAATATATTTTCCTCTACAATTAATAAATTTACTAATAATTATATACTAATGTAATAATAATAATAATTAATACATTTTGGGTTTTATCCTTTATGTATAATAATATTGTGCCTATCATACTAATACATATTATAAGTGCGAAAGCTTGGTGGATGTATGGATGTTTGTTACTTCTTTACAGCGTAACTACTCATTCCATTGAGCTGAAACTTTCCACGAACATATTCTTAGACGCAGAAACAGTATTAGGCTACCTACGTTTATAGTTGGACAAAATAAAGTCGAGTTGATAAAACTCGATAACTTGAATGTTACATACAAATAACTATTTTTCTTTTTAGATATGAATCGTCCATGTTGCCCGCTCGAATTATTTGCACCCATAAGAAGGGATTTCAGTGCAGTTTTTTGACCATGAATGATACCATGAAATTTCATGCAGCGTTTTAAAAAACAGCGACGAAACAAGCACAAGACACCCTTATTTTAAAATATAAGCCGAAAACTTTTACTACTAAGTTTTACATACCTGCAAATAATAAACCTTTGCTTGTATGTCGAAAGGTTTTCTTAAATTATTTAAATATTAAAAACAGAATATTAAGAGGATAGAGTAAGTCAGCTCAAATTCTAATTTCGCCCCCACTTCCCCGCGCGTCGTATGCTATGTACCGATATGTTTGTAATCACTAATACTGTAAGTAGAAAGGTCGTTAGACACTTATTTCATTAGGTTTATCATATTTATGCCTGTTTCTTAACGCCAAGCCAGCCGCTTCTTATTTTTATCACGGTTATTTCCCATTTTAATTTTACGTCGTACTGTTGCGTAATGTATATTCTGATCGTAAGCGACACAACTTCTCCCTTCAAAAGCCTAAGCGATACTAACGGGCGACAGGAATCAAGCTCAAGACGCCGATAGTTTAGGTAATTTCTTTTTACAGTGAAAATAATGGTATGTAAAAAAAAGTAAATAACATAAGCACTGCTTTATAGTTAGTTCAGTTAGTATGCAAAGTTTCATGATCTTATTTAAAGTATTTTATATATAACAGCGGTTTATTGTTTATTTTGGAGGTAACTTTGGATTTTTTTTTCTATCGAGAAAATTTTACGAAATCGTGTTTTCGTCTAACATAATCATTAACATTAATCCTCAACTTTACCATATATTTATTTCAAAATTAATGCTGCAATATTTTCGGCATAACGAAGGATCTTGCTAAGCCATTTGACATTATATTTCCCCTTAAGTGTAATAAGAAAACATTTCGAGACAGGAGAGTGTCCTATAAAGAAGCGAGGTGGTGATCATAAAAGCCCCAAGTTTATAGAAAGAAGACAAGGGATAAAAGATTTTATTCAGTCATTAAATTGGTCAGAACCACAATACTGCCGTGGTACCACATTTGTTCGTCATTATTTACCCGCAGAATTAAATATTAGTAAGCTGTATAAGGCCCGGTTCCCACTACGCCGGACCGGCAGATCTGTTGCACCGGTAAATCTGCCGGAAGGGCTAGTGGCTGTACAATTTATATGTATTTCTACTGTGCTATTCACATTATCCCGGGTCCGGCATATTTGCCGAACCCGGCATTTTTACTGAGCGTTTTGTCACTACAAATTGCCGGTAGAACGACCGGGCCCGGAGTAATGTGAACGAGTTTGTGCCGGTATCTGTCCCCCGCTCGCCCCGCTCGTGCTCCCCTCGCGCCGCCCGTGTTCCACTCACGTCATTCGGCTCGCATTTTCTGGTAAAAGTAGACGTTTAGCATGGATATTCAAGCAGAAACTTTAATTACGCTTGTCCAAGAGAGACCTGTTCTGTGGGATAAGACCGAAGACATCTATAAAGACAAAAACTTAAAGTTAGCAGCATAGCGTGAAGTATATTTAATACTGAAACCAAACTTCGATGAACTGGATGAAAAAGAAAGAAAACAGTACGGTGAGTTTTTAATGTTTTATTGATAAAATGTAAATGCATTGATAAATTTTATTTTATAGCTGCTGCCTGCTACGGAACGGAACCAATATCCGAAACAAAATAATTAGTAAATGATGTCCGTATAGCGTTGGCATTAGGGCCACCTCGACTCGACACATTCCGATCCATGGGTGTCGTTTCTTGTTCTTGTCTATGTTCTATATTTTGGTAACTTTCAAAATTTATACCATCTTTTTCTCTTACAAAATTATGTAGGACTGTTCAAGCTTTAATTACTTGAATTGCTGTGTCTACGTTCAGATCTATAGCTCGATGGATTATTCGCCACTTATTTGCCAGAATACCAAAAGCGCACTCAACATACCTTCTTGCTCGACTTAGTCTATAGTTAAAAATCTTTTTATCAGTATTCAAATGTGTACCTCCATATGGACGTAGGAGATTAGGTGGTGTAGCAAAACCTTCATCGCCAACAAGTATAAACGGTAATTCTTCGTGCAAGTTTTCATGAAGCGGTCTAGGCTTTGGTACATTTAAAGTACCATCATTGATCTTTTGCCAAAATGTACTATCCTTTAATATAGTAGAATCGCATTCCTTGCCATATGAGCCCACTCTAATAAAAATAAATTGGTACTCTGAATTGACAACTGCCATTAATACAAAAGAATAATACTCCTTGTAATTAAAGAACATAGAACCACTCTTGGCTGGTTTCAAAATTCTGATATGTTTGCCATCTACTGCTCCAAGACAGTGAGGAAAGTTGGCTTTTCTTTCGAATCCTGAAGCGATGTCCTCCCATTCTCTCTCAGTATCAGGTAGCTTAAGGAAATCCGTCTTTAGGTTTTCCCAAATGACATGGGTCATTTCTTTTATTAGTTTACTTATTGTCGAAACGCCTACTCTGTAAATGTATTTCTTTGAATGAACATCCTGAAGCTAAATATCTGAAAAAAAAAACTATTTTTTGTTAATATATTATTACTTTATACATCACCAAGAAACAAATTGTATTGTTTTATGATATTTTTTTATTGGTTTCAGGAACACAGGTTTCAACTAAATGGAGTAATATAAGAGATTCGTGGCTTAAGACAGTAAAGAAAAAAAAAGATGAGTCTAAATCTGGATCTTCGGCCAAAAAGACACGAAATTTTTTATATCACGAGCAATTAATGTTTTTGAAAAAAGTCTCCGAACCTCGACCACCACATGAGTCAGTTTCAAAAAAAGCAAGAACTGAGACTGAAGTAGGCATGGAATCAAATTTTCGTTCACCTTTAATTAAAGATAAAAGAAAAATTGATAATAAAGTGGTAAATGACAGGATGGTAAAGTTTTTGGACTCCAGAATAAACCCAGAAAAGGAAAACCATCATCTGTCTTTCTTCAAAGGCATTATACCAATCTTGAACACTTTAACTATCGAAGAGACTTTAGAATTTCAAGCTAGCGTCATGACAATGTTGCAAAAAATTAAAAGTAGGAACTATGAGAGACCAAATTACGGACATTGGCGTGGTTCATATAATCAGATGACCGGACCAGATCAGTATTCTGGATACTACACACATAATAGCGTCAATCAACAGGCAACAACATCTATACCATCAACTTCATCTCAGACATCGAATCCGATTCCAGCTTCGCCATCAGCATCTAGTAATCATTCCATACATTCCCAAGACTCAAATTACTTTGATTTTGAAGGGATTTAAGTTTGAGTACAAATAAATACTTAAATAAGTTATTTGCATTTTTAATTCATAATGATTATCAAGTACATACACCCTCTCACACACACACATTTTATATATTCACATTCATCAAACAAACATATATAGCAAACATTCATTCATTCAGTCTTAAGTAGGTACCTACGTCAAAACTATTATTACGCAATCTAGTGCATAAAATAATCTTACCTTAGACATATGGCTAATCTTTGTTCTGGGCAAATACATTCTCTGAAACTTGTATCTCGTACTCTTATGTCTAGTCGTCCCAGTAAATCGTCAAAAGTGGTTGCTGTCATTCGAAAATAATTGAAGAACTTTGATTCGTCTCTTCTAAGTTCACCCATTAATGTTTCAAATGTTCCAAGTGAAAATCTTTCCCGTAAAATAGGGTGTACCCAATGTTTTCTTTTATTTTGCCTTCTATTAAGATACCACCACAACACAACAATTTCGTCGTCCATTGTGCGCGCAGGTCCAAATTCAACTGAGATGTACTTGACTGTCTGAATTTCTTCCGGGATCCGATGTAATGTGAACACTCTGTCCGGTGTCCGGTTTCCGGCAGATCTGCCGGTCCGGCCTAGTGGGAACCGGGCCTAAGATGTACAAAGAACGGAATATTCAGCCTATTGCTTCGAAAGCACTTTTCCGAAAGGTATTTAATACCGAGTTCAATCTTTTGGATCACTTAAAAGTGATATTTGCTCAACATGCCTACAGTTTCAAGAAAGAGTAAAGGTTGAGACTGATATCGCTAAAAAAACGAAACTGATGACTTCAAAACAAGTTCATTCTCTTCGAGCAAAAGCTTTTTATGATGTTTTAAAATCAAAGCCTGCAGGAGTTACTTTATTTTTTACTAGTTATAGCAGACAATTTTATATTTATAATTTGACCGTCTTACAAGGTAGCTCAAAGGATAATTTAACCAAAGAAAATGTATTCTCGTATGTATGGGGTGAAGAGCAATATTCAAAAGATTCAAATACAGTGGCTTCTGCACTGTACCATCGGCTTAATGCTACAGATATAACGAACATCTACACAGTAAGATTGATTTCCGACGGCTGCGGAGGTCAAAATAAAAATATAATTCTTATTGGAGTGTGTTGTAAGTGGCTACTTTTACCACCGAATATAAAAAAAATAGAAATATACTTCCCCATCACGGGTCATTCGTACCTGCCGTCAGATAGAGTTTTTGGTCATATAGAACGCGAGATCAAAAAAAAAAAGAAGTAATCATTCAACTACAAGAGTATCATAACATCATTGCAAATTATGCTACATTAATACTCATGGGTAATAATGATTGCCAAGTGCTCGATTGGAAAGGTGCTGTGGAGAAAATACTGAAACATCCAGGTCAGTGGCATTTTAAATTAATGGAATCCAAACGTATAATAATTAAACGATCCCGCACAGACACTTACAAAACACAACAAAAATTTTAACAGTGGTAGAGCCACGTGGTACCACGACCGCACAGAATACTGGCGTGACGCGGAAGCTCTGCATCCGCGTTTCGTCTGGTGAGTTCGGGTGGCCGGCGGCCCAAACCCTCCCCCCCCCACCATCAACATGGTAGCGAAATTAAATGATGATAGACTACCCCAGGAGGGTACCAACACCCCTGGAGAATCCCTCGCTGAGCATCCACGACCATGTACCTCCACTTCTGAGCGTGGGTGCTCAGGCTGCCCCGCGTATTCTGGGGGGGAAATTCCGCTCAAGACTACAACTGCTCGCGGCAAACGGAGCAACAAGACCAAGGCGACCCCTACCACGCTGTCCGTGAATTTCTGCAATATCAGGGGACATCACTCTAACCTAAACGCCGTCCACTACCACCTCGAGACGGCGAGGCCGGCTCTGCTCTTTCTGACCGAGACGCAGGTGTCCTCTCCGGCTGATGTCTCGTATCTCTCTTACCCGGGGTACAAACTGGAACACTCCTTTGTGTTTACGTCAGAGAGAGCATCTGTTCTCGACGCCTCGGCAGACTTGAAGGTTCGGACCTGTCCATCCTTTGGCTACGCGTAGACAGCGACGACCATCCGCGCGTCTACGGGTGCCTCTATAGATCCCATAGCGGTAATGCCGAAACAGACCGACTCTTCGACCACGTCCAGATGGCTACAGATTCGTTGCTACAGCAGATCCCCTCCGCAGAGATCGTGATCCTCGGCGACTTTAACGCCCATCACGCCGAATGGCTTGGTTCAGGTTTAACCGATCATGCGGGGAGATCTGTTCATGATTTTGCCTTGGCATATGGTCTGACACAACTGGTTACTTCGCCTACGCGGATTCCAGATGTGGAGGATCATGCACCTTCCATGTTGGACCTTCTGCTGACCTCTCACCCGGACGGATATCAGATTTCCGTCAACGCCCCTTTAGGCTCCTCCCCTTTAGTACTTCAGGGTATGGAACTTTTATTCCTTCCTCTGTAGTGCCCGTTGGAGGCAAATCTCAGCGATGGTTTTGTCACTCCAGTAAAATAGCATCATGCTATAAGCAGGAGTGCTACCAAGCCTGAGCTAACGCATCATCAGAATGTAAACACCAGCGCTCTAAAAAAGAAGTATAATTCCGCCTCCAGGTCCTTCAAAAGAGTCATTGCCAAGACAAAGTCAGAGCACATTGGCAGAATTGGCGAGAAACTAGTTCGCCTTCCTTCTGGAACCCGTGCATTCTGGTCTCTCGCCAAGGCCATCCAGGGGAATTTCTGTCAGCCATCTCTTCCATCTCTGCACAGGGAGGACGACTCACTGGCCCATACCGCAAAGGAGAATGCCGATCTTCTAGGCTCTTTCTTGACGGGGGGAGTACGCCGCCGACCATCTAGCGGTGTGAGTGCTCCATGCCGGAAGTGCAGTTCACACAGCGCTCGGTTCGCAAAGCACTCCTCTTCCTGGACATCCACAAGTCGAGTGGGCCTGACGGAATCCCCCCCAATTGTGCTGAGGACATGTGCTCCAGAGTTAGCACTGGTTTTAACGCGTCTTTTCCGGTACTCCTACTCCCTAGGCGTAGTACCAAAATCATGGAAGACGGCTTTCGTCCACCCGATCCCTAAAAAAGGCGACCGCTCAGACCCGCGCAACTACCAGCCTATCGCCATCACCTCCTTGTTCTCCAAAACAACCCATTGTAAACTGCCAGCTCATGAGGTACCTTGAGGATCACCAGCTGATTACTGACCGCCAATACGGTTTTCGCCGTGGTCGGTCAGCTGGTGATCTTCTGGTCTACCTAACTCACAGATGGGCGGAGGCAGTAGAGTCCAAGGGGGAGGCATTGGCCATTAGTTTGGACATTGCGAAGGCCTTCGATCGGGTTTGGCACGAAGCGCTTCTTTCGAAGCTTTCTTCGAAAGAAGGCTTCGAGAAATTGTGCGATTGGATCACCAGCTTTCTTGCAGATCGAAGCATCAAGGTCGTTGTAGACGGTGCAAGCTCCGATTACAAGGCTATTAATGCTGGTGTTCCACAAGGCTGCGTGCTATCGCCAACGCTGTTTCTTCTGCATATCAGTGATATGTTGCAAGCCCGTAACATTCATTGCTATGCAGATGACAGCACTAGTGATGCTCTTTACACCGGCCGAGCCAATATTTCTCAGGAAAACGTCTCCGAGTGCCGGGACAAACTTGTGTCTGAAGTTGAGTCTTTGCTGAACAGAGTCTCGGATTAGGGACGACTAATTCTAGTCCAGTTTAAGCCCCAGAAGACACAAGTTTGCGCGTGAACCGGTAAAAAGAACCCCTTTGTCGTATCTCCTCAGTTTCAAGGCACTCCCTTGTTGCCTCAGCCAGTATCGGAATCCTCGGCGTCGACATATGGAGTGACGTGCAGTTTCGTGGTCACTTGGAAGAGAAGGCCAAATTGACCTCTAAAAAGCTTGGCGTGCTCAGCAGAGCGGGACAGTATTTCATGCCGGCACACCGCCTGCGACCTTGATAAGGTGCAGGTTCGGCCGCACATGGAATACTGTTCCCATCTCTGGCTGGGGCTGGGCTCCCCAGTACCAGCTCCTTTCACTTGACCGCATCCAGCGCAGAGCGGCTCGAATCGTCGACGACCGAGTGCTTTCCGATCGGCTCGATTCACTGGCACTGCGAAGAGACCCCTTTGCATTTTCTTTCGCATATACCATGGAGAGTGCTCTGAGGAATTGTTCGGATTAATCCCAGCCGCCAAATTTCGTGAACGCACTACGCGGCAAACGTCCCGATACCATCCACACCATCTGGATTGTTTGGCGGTCCACCAGATTTTTCCAAACCGATACGACCTGGGGACTTTCAAGAAAAGAGCTTACTCCTTTCTAAAAGGCCGGCAACGCACCTGCAATTCCCTTGGTGTTACAGTTGATCATGGGCGGCGGTAGTCACTTAACATCAGGTGAGGCGCATGCTTGTTTGGCCCCTCTTCTATAAAAAAAACATTAGTACAAGGTGAAGTATTATATAAAAGTGATTTAGGTGCCCTTCGTAGTGTGTGTCGCCGAGGAAACAATGTTATGATGATTACACCACGTGAAATTTCGCTGGGTGTCACAATTAAACCACAGAACATTCATGATGTACCTACTTTACTTACAAACATTATGGATCAGATTGGCAAGATGTCAACGAATTGAGCTACTACGAAAATATTATCAATAAAAATATTGGAGACATTAATAATATAGACAACGAAGAAAATAATTATTATGAATCTCGCACGGAAAGCACAGCATTGAGAGTTTAAAAGTGATTACTTTTTTTTTCTTTTTTTTGAGTTTATTGGTTTGTCAAAGTAAAATAAGCATTTCAATTATATATTTTTTTTGACAACCTTTACAGCTAAGCGTTTAAATTATATTCTAACAAATATGGACTTACCATTACCATCCATAGCAAAAATGGTTAAGTCCTTACTTTACTAACAAATCTGGCAAAGTCCATCACGTTACTTAAGTTTCTTAGTTATCTGACTTGTTATATCAGTAAAATACAGTTTAAAATGAATGATATCAAAATATCACTCAATATAAATCTTAGTTATCTGACTTGTTATATCAGTAAAATACAGTTTAAAATGAATGATATCAAAATATCACTCAATATAAATATATAACATAACAGTAAACATATAATATCTTTTAAATATTATCAGTTTTTTGTAAATCACGTAAAATTACTTTAATTGGACTTTGCCGCCTTTGATATTAGACCCCTGAAATATGAGTTTTAATGGTTTAAAGTGCTGTGGGTGGGTGCAGTCGCATGCGACCGCTCGGGATTTGACGGACGCATGCGACTGCATGGGAATTTTAAGAGGATTGAGGGGTTAAACGATAAAACAGGAGCAGCAATGCGCTGGCGGTCAAGTTCCTGCCAAAACTCCAATCTCAAACTGAAGTTTACCTTTATTTCTATGATAATGGACTGGTATGGTTGTTTGGGTTGTACCAAATAATAAGATATTATCCTTTTATAATAATTTGTTCTATTTTTCTTTAAAATACTTCCGTATACTTGCAATAATCACCAAGCTTAGAAGATATTCAATATTTCCTTATTTAAATTATTTAAGCGTGTAGCTGAAACGAAATGCCATTATTGCTTAATCGTGCTGACGATATCCCATAAAGAACACGTTTGTTATGGAAGAAGTAATGACCAGTAATGACTTGAGATGTGGTAAGAAAATAAAACTTACATTTTATCTGATATTAAATTTAATAGATCTATTATTTACAATGAATTGTTCTCTATTAACATATTATTTATAATATATTTATTATTCATTCAATTGTTAATGTTATTTACAGGACTATTTATAAATTAGGTAATATCAATACTGTGAAATCCCGACAAATCCGTGTTTGTATGACGACCCGCATGAAATTGTGTTGCCATGCTCACCTTACTTATATAATACAATAAGTATATTTTTATTGATTTAACGTGTTTCATGCGCTCATCATACAGAAATACAGAAAATAATTGTTAACAATTTCAGCACCTTCACAAGCTACATTTGAATTTTAACTCAGATAAGTACATCATAACTTACATATTACAATAAAACGCTTTCACAATCAATTTTTAAAAAACACTATTACAATATATCCCAAAATCAGCACGCACAACAAAGTGGTCACGAGCCAACAAACTATATACACGATAAAATTAAACATTTTAATTTATTGTGATATTTTAAAGAAATATAACCGTGTTCAATACACGATACATTGTGGCCTTATGTATTTGGCACTAAATTATTTGGAATGCACAATTCTATCTACTTAGATACATAATAAGTGTATTGAAACTATTTATTAAATATTTTAATCATGGATTATTTTAAAAGGTTTCTTTATAAACTTTTTAAAACCACTATTATAATATAATTTTGCAACATGTAATCGATGCTAGTAAATTCAGTGTCGATTTAAACTACGACGATTGGTAAAATCTTTCAAACAAAATAGAAACACTTTATAAATATTATTAAATTTGATAACAAATGGACTTTTAATATAATGTCGAAAAGATGAGTTTAAAATTCAACAAAATGATACAAAAGGTTCGAGTTTTCTGACGAAATCGCACAATTTAAAATATTCAAAGTTTGCTTTAAGTAACATATTTGTCATATAATAATATCCATTACTTCATATCTTAATTTGTTTTATAAGGTAGCCATGTTATTTAACATGAATATCAGTGTTACAAAAACATGCAAGTATACTGGAAGAAAATTGTTAAAAGGTAAACACTTCGGTCCATATATTAATGGTATACATTCGACAAAAAGGAGTTTCAAATTGGCCATATTGAAATAGGTATCTTATAAAACGGATATGTCATTGTAAGGTGATTACATGGTTATAAAATATTGCATCTCTACTCACTATCATAGCGCATTAGTTTTCAACAAATTTTATTTGAATGTATTTAAGTTTCTATCCTCGAAAGAGAAATTCTCCCACTGAGAAATTCACAAAAGGCTAACTACTCATGATTTTTTTTGAAAATTTCCTATTTTATTTCTACAGTACAAATTTTGACAATATTACGGTTAATAATAGTTTTTTCCTTATTTATTAGCAAACTATAAAATTCCTTTGGGTTATTGTTAACGTCGAAACACAATTCATACAGGTACCTACGCTTCAAACAACGAAAACTTGACAAAGTACATTTAATAGATTTGTTGCTATCGTCTGGTAATCACAATCAAAAAATTTTCAGAAATAAGAAAAAAGCTCGAAGATTATATAGTTTTTATTCTTATTTATTATCTAAACATGCAGTCAATGGTTTCATCAAATGTATTAAAATAGTTTTGTTAAAATGTCATAGTTTACGTGTATGTTTTATGTTCAAAAAGGATAAGTTACAAAATCAATATGATATAAAAACGGACAACTTGATATAGAAAATAATTAAGATACTAAGCTTTCTTTCCAATAAATTTTATCAATGAACGACATAGAACCAGATTTAGAAATACAGTTTATGATTAAGGCAGTATGATTGTTATTTTCATGTAAACCAGCTATCTAATATTATAACCATAGACTAAGAATGTCTGGCCCAAAAATCAGACCTCGGTGTTTTATTATTGCATCGCACTGTATTATATTCCCTGAAAGAACCCTTTTTTTTCTAGATGGTTTAGTGCCATTATAGGCCTCAGTTCACACTAATAGCAATTTTGTAACGGGAGACTTTACAGAGGAGAGTATAGTTTAGTTTAGTGTTGGGACTTGGGAGGGATTAGTTTTAAAGTAGATATCTTTAAAAACATCGACGTTTATACTAAATCACAGGTATAACAGCACCTTGTCATTGAATAAATACCCATAAAAGGAAATATCGTGATAGAGCAAAAAGAAAGAGAGTATAAAGAAAACTGAATGGTAAGAATAATTTTCACAGTACATAATTTTCCTTAAAGCCCATGATTTTAATACAATATTTCTAGAGTTAAAGATGTTAAAAAAATGGTGTGTCATACCTAGTTTAAAAAGCACCTCCCGCCCTCCATCAATTAAATAAGACCTTATTTTATTTTATTACTCGGATCGTCACTGATTAATTCCCTAGATTCTATTAATAATTTTCCAGGTTGCCAACTACTAAATATTTTGGTATAATTTGGTAGAATCATCTTCGATACAAAAATGCTATTAGTATGTATGGAAATTTAACCGTTTTTATTAGACTACCTCATCAATCACTTCTTAGACTTGTGCAATAATACCCTTTTCGATTTCCAATATTTACGGTCAACCAAACTAGGGAATGTTGGGAACACATCACTAAATTCTATTTCATCAGGCAGTTCGTAGTTCGCATCACCGTCACTGATCACTTCCCTATCGTTACGAACTCTGATGCTCAGCAGACAAGTCTCCGTTTTCCTGCCATTTGAAAAGTAAGCTAGCAAATGTAAAACCATTTGCTGTACGGTTTGAAAGAGCGTCGTCAGCATCGATATACCGAGTCGTATGATCGATTTAGCGGTTTTGTAAACATCGATTTTGGCGTGTATATTGTCTATCACATTTCGATTTTTGCGTGTTACTATCGAATATCGATTTTTTAAACGTTTCGGCCTTTGCATTTTGCATGCAAGGGGGATTTCTCGCTAGGTCTGTTTCAACCAATGCGCGGGGACCCATTGGGGCTCCCTTTCTAAACTGTTGATTTCGTTTAGAAGCTGTTGGTAGGCACGTTGTGTATCGTTGTTTATTATAATCATATCGAACAAGTGGCCCCATCGGAGTTCCATATCTCTGGCTGTCGCTATTATTTCTTTTAGTTCCTCCTCCTGTAAAGAAAACAATTTAGTTAATAAATCAAGATATCGCTGTGTTGTATGGTCTCGTGAGTGTCATAAGAGTTGACTATAGGACCTCATGGCATCTTAAATATGGCAGTATAACCATGTCATTAACTGTAGACGATAAATAATATATAAACTGGCGATGAGGAGTAGCGTCGAAGGTGCGAAACGTCTTATACTACGATAGCAAATCCGCCTGACAAATTCTCCCTTTATTAAAAGAGGTCCATGTACAACAGTTAACTTCAACGGGCTGATACAGAAGAAAGACAAAAAGAGGAAGTAGAATGAAGTAAAGAAGAAGTATCATGTTATAAGATAAACAACTACATACGAGTAGTTTTAAGCTGCTATTTATCTCTGGTATTCTGTTAAGGTTACTGACCCTTCGGCAGATCCCTTCCCAGAGGCGCGAGATACGCCAACTTAGGCGCGAGATACGCCAACTTCTGCCTAGGAACATACCAGGCCTTAACCTAGAGCCAGGGAGGAGCACTGGAGGCCCGGAGTGCTGCTATCAGGAGTGCACACCTGTCGGCAGGATTGGCCCTGCATCGACTCCTTGTCTGTGGGGCTCCGCGGGGCGTCGAGACTGCTGACCCTCCGGAAGCACCTACCTGGCGGCGCGCAATACGCCAAAGCAGATTGCCTACAATGTCGTACAATGTACGGCTCCCAAGACCGGTCCATAGAAATGGACTATGAGGATAACCCGGGTAATGGGGAATACCCCGAGGCCCGAAACCTGCAGGGATAAACAACAGTAGTTCCTCGCAGATGACAATACTGGAGACCATAATCCATGCTTGATAATAATATTAGTAATGCAACAGAACGTTCAACGAACTAACAGCAACGAACGTTTCCGCAAGTTTTATAACGGAAGTTTGAACGGAACTTAGCGACGCAACTACATAAGCAGAGGAGGGGTGGAGGAGGGGCATTTCAGCCAACCACAAAAAACTTGTTTTAATAGTGTTTTGTGGGTATTTAGCGCTAGGACAGCTTTTTCCCTCATTAAAAGTCTGGTCTTTGTGTATTGATGTCACATATGGACTGATACCAAAAGCCACCTAATAGCGTTGTGCTCAGAAGTATGTTAAGGGGCTATAGTAACTCAAACTCAAATTCTATTTTCGCCGCCACTTCCCCGCGCGTCGTATGCTATGTACCAACATGTTTGTAATCACTAATACTGTAAGTAGATAGGTCGTTAGATACTTATTTCAGTAGGTTTATCATATTTATGCCTGTTTCTTTACGCCAACCCAGTCGCTTCTTATTTTTATTACGGTTATTTCCCATTTTAATTTTACGTCGTTCTATTGCATAACGTGTATTCTGATCGTAAGCGACTCAGCTTTCCCGTTCGAAAGCAGAAGCTAGATTGATCGGGCGGTAGGAAACAAGCTTCAAGACGCCGATAGTTTAGGTAATTTCTTTTTACAGTGAAAATAACGGTAATTAAAAAAACATAAGCCCTGCTTTATAGTTAGTTCAGTTGGTACGCAAAGTTTCACGATCTATTTTAAAGTATTTTATGAATACCAGCGGTTTATTGTTTAGTTTGGAGGTAACTTTGGATTTTTTTTCTATCGAGAAAATTTTACGGAATCGTGTTTCCGTCTAACATAGTACTTAACGTTAATCCTTAACTTTACCGTATATTTATTTCAAAATTAAGGCTACAATATTTTTGGTATAACGGAGGATCTTGCTAAGCTATTTGAGGTAGTATTTTTACTATTTCCCCTTAAAGTGCCCCGTTTTGTTTGAAGGCTATACTCTCGGTACTCTATAGGATACTTTTCTTAGGAGAGATTTTATTCTTTACTTTAGTCATACATATTTAGGCGGTAAAGTGGGGAATTTTTGAGAAAACTAAACCTTGAGCAAAAAAAAATCGACAAATGATAAAAATATTCGTCGCAGTTTGCGCGTAAACTATAAGTTATACACGCCTTTATACGTATGAGAGTTTGATAGCAAATTTATCAAGGGTACACACCTACACAATTTTCAGGTTGTACGATTTTTCTTAAATCTGAAAAAAAACAGCGCTTCGGGACACTGGGTGGGGGAAGGGGCGGTTGACTCTCATCCGGGAGTGGGAGGAAGGATAGATAAAATTTACCTTTGCTCTATAACGAACATAATATGCTGATAGATAAAGTACTCCATTAATTTAGCCAATTTTCCGTACCTTACTATTTAGAAAGCTTGAATGCAGCTTGTATGTTATAGCTTACGAATGGATGTGCAGCACATGTGAAATGTAACATAGTTCTACCACGTACTAAATTATAATCATTATTACAATACGTACATATTAAGAAATTATAACATTTAGCTCATTGAAAGTCAATATTATACCAAATCTTTATTTTAAAAACACGAAACGAAAATTCGGAATCTACACTTAGAATAAGAAAATTTATCTCTAAAATGAAACAGGCCACATGTATAACAGCGGAATTTTTGGACTGAGGGTGAAAAATGGTAAGCATAAGAAAATTTCTCACCGTCTATTAAAAAAAAAATCACGCCTAGGTAGCGCAGTGTCAGTGTCGAAAACTTTTTGGAGGTGGCGCTGCAGTTCGCGGGTTTGTTTCCCGTTACCGTGACAGCCTATCAAAGTCCACTGCTGAACAAAGGCCTTTCCCATAGATTGTCTCATAGGCGGATATTTGCCATAGTTGCTACGCTTGGCAGGCGGATTGGCAACAGCAGTTTGTTTTTAGTAGTAATTAGGAAGATGCTAATGATAATGCCCATCTCCAGGTATATTTCCTTTTGTCGCCTCCTACGACACTCACGGGACGATATGAATAGTGTATATTCGAACGACTCCACTGCACGGTCGGTTGAGTATGTAACCGCCACTACACGGTATATTTCCATACAGGAAAAGTATTTGCACAGTTTACAAATACATGTTTCGGGTATGTATGCTAGTCAAATATATAAAACGCTCTCACAACAAAATCCTACTGCTACACAGTCATTTTACCTTAAAAGCCTCGCCATTGCGTATCTTTTTCTGCCTCAGCTTCTCTAAGCTTGGCGGCGCCACGAACACCGTGTACGGCTTCAGGTCCGAGTTGCGCAGGATCCGCAACGATTGCGGATGTAAGTTCAATACACAAATCTTGCCAGAGTTCACAACCTCCCGGATCGCTTCAAGGGATGTTCCTGGAAGTTAAAATCATGAATATCAATAAATGCTTTTGGGGCGTTTTAGTTTATTTATATTATTTTTTCTATAAATCCTTTTATGATTAGGGTAATTTTAGAATTATACAAGTTAGCGTATGTATCTATTAATGTACCGTAAGTGTGGTAATAAATTATTAAGTGATGTGATTTTTTTTATTATGGACCTTTCCATCAAACATTAATTATTAATCAATACATATTATAAAATATTAAGGTTTCTAAATCCGTTTAAAAATGATTAAAAATAATAACTTTTTGTTATTCGTCCATACATTAGAATATTAAGAAGATATTTACAATGTAATTTATAAAGCAATAGGTCCTAATATGTCTCCTTGCGGAAATCGCTACAGACTGATTATATTGCTTTACGTAAATGTAATAAATATTTTACTCATACATCAGTACGTAAAGTCTGTCAACACTACAGATACAGTTAAATAATGGAAATATTTTACCCATAAAACCCATGGCAATATGATTATATAACTATGAAAATAACAGATGCTAATAACTATTGTATCTAGACCCATAAAGCTTTAGAGGATTGTTGTGAAAGAATACTGTAGTTAAGATATTGCACACATTAAAAAATAGACTAGATATATAGAATAGAAAAAAAACTTCAGTAATCTTTTATGTTTTAATTTTTATTGTATAGATTTATAATTCAATTTATCTTTTTAATGTTGTGGTATTTTGTTTTCCATTGTTTGATTTTACTACCAAAGCTTTAGTGATATTAAGTATTGCAGACGAACGTTGTAAGTTGTTGTATGTAACTTTAAATGGCATACATATGTATGCCATTTAAAATTTATAGATGATATTATAGATATTATAATGTTCTGATATCAAAACATTATATTATCTATAATGTTTTAAAATTTTGTTAATATGTATGCTGTTGTTGCCTTGCAAATAAATAAATAAACTTGCTTTTTTTAATGGGTTAAAATAGTACTAAAAAATTTGATTTATAATTACCATAATATGCTTTTTCGTATTCCCCGTGCTCCACAAACTTTCTGTTAAGTATGTCAGCCTCAAACTGCGTGCGCGATATGAAGTGGTAGTCCTGACCGGGCACTTCGTGATCTTTTCGCGGTCGGGACGTGTCTAAAAGAAATAAAAGTTAAATTAAAATTGAGAAATAGGTAAAACATGGTACATTGAGGTAGGTAAAGTTTTCTTTAAATACTAACGGGGAACAGCCGCAGCGAATCTCGAGCTGTCCTCCATCAATCGCTGCCTTAATTCGTGTCGGCCGATATTGGGCGGCCCGATTAGAACTATGGGACGTTTGTGTGACGCACGAGGATAGTATAATGCTACTTCTTCGTACGTTAGGATCTCTTCCTGCTCGTAGTCTGTAAATTAAAAGAAAATAAGTGTTATAGCAAGTTCATTGAAAGTCAAGAATATGATATAAGCACTATACTACAAGGTGTCTCAAAAGAAAGTTCACATTTAAATCTTTTTTTAAAAGAAAAGTCTTAGCTTTATTGAAAAAATGTTTATTTTATATTGAAGTACACTGTTTGGGAATTTATTTTTTAAAAATAACATTGTCCAAATGTAAACCGTTGCGCTCTCGGCATTCATTTAGTCGGGCACTAAAATTGCCTATGACAGCTCGGCAGGTAGTCTCCGTGATGGCTGCCATTTCATGACGGATATTTTCTTTTAATTGTGCCAGGGAAGTCGGTTTATTAGCGTAAACTTTTGATTTGACATAACCCCACAGGAAAAAATCCATAGGCGTTAAATCGGGACTCCGTGGAGGCCAATTTATGTCACCTCGCCAGGAGATTAATTTGTTCGGAAAAATTTCTCGAACTCGAGGCAGAGATCTGTTGGACGTGTGTGAAGTTGCTCCATCCTGCTGGAACCATGTTCTTTGGTTGTAACCAGGAAAGTTTTGTAGTTGGGGTACGAAAAACTCGTCTAACATCTCCACATAACGCTCTGAATTCACTGTGAGTGTGCGTCCCCTTCCATCTTCAAAAAAGTAAGGGCCGATAATTCCTCGCGCCGACATCGCTGCCCATACGGTGACTTTGGGTGAATGTAGCGGTTTCTGATGTTTTTGTTTTGGGTTGGTTGCACTCCAGTAACGACAATTTTGCTTGTTTACATGCCCATTCAGGTGAAAATGGGCTTCATCGGAAAACAAGATGTTGGTGAACGTTGGAAAGCGCTCAATCATCTGATTTACAAAGGCAAGCCTCTGACCAGCATCTTGAGGCTTCAGTTCTTGCACTAACTGAATTTTGTACGGGTGCAGCTTTAAATCTTTGTGTAAAATGCGGCATAATGAAGATCTGTGCACATTTAAAGCAACAGCACGCTTCCGAATCGAGAGGTTTGGATCATCTCGAATAGACTGAGTAACACTGTCCACGTTTTCGGCTGTTCTTGATGTTCTTGGTCGCCCAGATTTTGGTTTCTCCAGAGTTGACCCAGTCTCTTCAAACTTCTCAACCCATTTTGCAATGAGACGAGTGCTAGGCGCATCATTTAAGTGACGAATATGTCGAATACTGCAGAATTTTCTACGCGCTACAGTCGCCGAATTACCGTTTTTGTAAAACTCACGTACGCACAACGCACGGTCCGCACCAGAGAAATGCTCCATAGCGACTAAATTCCCAAGAGCCAGACTACCGACTGACATACCCCCCCGCGCCCCTCAGAATAGTTGCTTTCGCGTAATAAGATAAGCAAATGTGAACTTACTTTTGAGACACCTAGTATAACAATATTATTTTATACTTTAAAGTCATAAACAATTATTCGTCTAATCTTCTTTTTTTTAAATAGATTTTGAGTGATAGACACGTCTAATCGAGTTGAGTGAGATAGCAATAGAATGCACGTTGTCACGTGTGTTTTTCAACTTATACGTAAACTAGGTACTAGACCGGCAATTTAGAACAAAAACTGTGTCAAAACTATGGATCGTGCGGGCGGGTAGCTGGCACGTAAAAATGCCATGCAATTGTATTTTCATTTATGCCAGTTATAGTTTTAGACAAATACGAAATAAAGTGAAATAAAAACTTAACTCACTACAAATAATAAAAGTGTATTCTTAATCACGTTAAAAAAGTCAGTGTTATTTTTTTTATAGGATAAGGATGACAATCGAGCACTAAGTCCACTACATGGTAAGTAGTTGCTGTGGCCCATAGACATCTACATCTATCGTCGCTTGCGATTCAAAATGCAGATGCGTTGTCAGGTGTGACGATTACTATAGAATGCTTCTTTTCCAGTCAAAAGGGTCTCCGGTTCTCTACACTCACCATACGAAACACAGCAGCATTAAGCTGCTATTTTACGCCAGTATTCGGTGAGAGCGTGGTACATCCCCGGTCGGATCGACCGGAGATGAGCACACAATAGCATGACATAACCACGTATAAAGATTGTTGAAAACAATGTCGGTGGTTTAATGCACCGAGTAGTAGGAAGGCGAACTAGCTTCTTGCCAATTCTGCCGATGTGCACAGACCTTGCCTTGGCAATGATTCTTTTGAAGGGCCTAGAGGCGGAATTATACTTCTTTTTAAGAACGCTGCTGTTTACATTCCGAGATGACGTATCAACGTCTCGAGCCAAGCCCGGTAGCACTCCTGCTTATAGCGTGATGCTATTTTTGTTTTTAATTTGCGGTAAAATTTTACAGAAGCAAACAAGCCATGGCTAGAATCTGCCTCCAATGGGCAATACAGAGGATGGAATAAAAAGTTCCATACTCTGAAGTACCACATTAGCGACAGAATCAGCAATAACGCTGGGATCATCTGAAGAGAAGTAAACAAAGGATAGGATGCAAAAAAAGAAACCGCATCCTGGACCCAATCGGCTGACCTATAGTGTCAAACAGGACGGCAGCCTGGAGAATGCAACCGCGACGTTTGTGTGAGTGGCACCACACTCCGGACAAGACAATGATCCGACGAGTCAAGAGGGGCGTCGACGGAAACCTAATATACGTCCGATATACCTGATCAGAGGTCAGCAGAAGGTACAACAGGGAAGGTACATGATCCTCCACATCTGGAATCCGTGTAAATAAAACTTATAACAATCCGTGTATAAATAAAACTTATAACATTTGAAAAAATTAAAATAATTTTCAAATGTTATAAGTTTTATTGCTATTAAAAACTTAAAGGCGCTTTCATTATTTTAAGCCCTTGATAGACAAAGGACAAATGTAGTCATACAGCCTAATATCAATTTAATACTTTGTGTAATCGATTTATTTTGGTAAACATTATCAATTTTTTCCCTGTAGGTGACACTATCTGTTAAAATAAATAACACGTAAGTAATATATTTTAAAAGCCAGGAATACAATTTTTTTATCAAAATTAAATGAAACGCTCATGAGGCGTGGACTTTTGGATTTTCGAAAATTTTATAATCAATATTGAATAAAATCGTTCTATTTCTAACTCACCATCTGCTCCTGAGGTAGAATATAACGGGTAGCCAGCCTCACTCGTTGCCTTTTTGCCCTTCTTTTTCCTTGGAGGCTTTTTCGCGCATAGCAACGTACCGCCTTTGCGTGGTTTGTCCCGAGCGGCAACTTCGCCTGCTAGTGTGAGCTTCATCGATTCCCGTCTGATGAGAGAATTGATTGATTTAGGTCATTCAATATATTCAGAAATAGCATTGAAGTAAGTAATCTTCTATCTACTGTTAAATTATATAAAATCGTCCATAGTGTCATGCAAAACGTTCAAAGAAATTGTTCTCCGATTGTATTTAATTTTAAAAGTACGTCGCATAGGGTTTATCAATAACGAATTGTAGTTCAAAAATGTCTTAAAATAAAATAGCATTTCACCTCACTTGCATTTTTCGTCAAAATTCTTACCATAATATCACAATATTATTTTAGTGGAATGAACGCTCTCACTCAAACTATACGAACTTTATAAATATTATTAGACTCACTGATGTTGGAACGCCTGACTAGGAATTAGTCCCGCTAACGACTGGTCCTCCTCGCCTTCACGGAACGCCTGCCACCAGTTCGGATCGTCTCGACTTATTACGTGCAGCACGTCGCCTTTTTGAAAACTAATACCTGGAAGGACATTACAAAATATTGATATATTTTAATGAATTCTGAATGAATTTTTTAATATAAAATTCAAAGACTTTTAGTTTTAACCCGTATGTAGGTATTTTCTCAATCGATACAAGTAAATTAGAGAAATTCTATTGGCAGAAAAGTAAGATCCTTACTCAATAACAATAAATCAATAGATTAATATAGTTTCTATTATATTTTTATCTATTCCAAATATGCAATAATTTGCAATTTGGAATAGAAATGTGTACAATGATATTCAAATATCAATAAGAACGTCAATGACCTCCAATGAGCGCCATCTGTCAACTGTCACTTAAAAGTACGGTTTGCAAAAAAAAATAATTTTATACATTTATATTTATTTAAATGAGTCTTAGTCTACCAAATCTATTGAAGTCATAATTAATTTCAAAAATCTCCACGTCACTCAACGTAGCGCAGCGGAGAAAAGCCCGGTCGACGGAGCCCCGCTTTGCCGTGCTCCGTCCGCGGGGCTACTTCTGAGTGGTTTATAAATAAATAACCACGAATGGGATGGTGATGTCAATTAACTCGCTCCGCTCGCTCACTCAACCCCGCCATTCTCTTCTAACCTAACCTGTCCGAGTCAGGGTGCCCTAAGTCCCGAGCTCGCTTCGCTCACTCTTACACTCAATAAAACAAAAAATTAACTTTTGTGATTACTTTAAATTATAAACATAATTTATAGCTACAAACATTTGTGAAAAAGGATCCGAGAAGGAAGGTGGAGGAGATAAAATCTTGGAAGTTCACGTAAACACGGAAAGAACGGAATGACGTAAAGTATGGAGATGCGGAGTAATGGCGGGAAAATTTGCAAATTAGCAAATTTTTTGCATATTGCAAATTTTGCTATATTTCACTCAACAAAAGAGCCGGCCTAGCGATTCATTTTACGCATTTTGAGATGACTTTGACAGATGCAACGTCAAAAACGTTAGAATTTAGTTAAATGTACGTTCCATTTGACATTTAGTTAGTGATTTACCAATATTTCTAAAAAATTATTAAAAATACTTCAACGCTGCTCCGGCAGCAAAAATAGCGTGGGGGTGCTTCAGATAGATTCCCTTGACACAGTGACAGAATCCTTAAATTCAGGCGAATTAATTTCAAACCCAACCCAAACGTAGTATATATAATTAATTTTTGATGATTTAACAATATAATGTAAATTTCTTTAATTTTTAATTTAAAAAGTTATAGCTAGCTGAGTTAAACATCTCTTGCTAATTATTCTGTAATTGAATATAACCAATCGCGTTATCACCTAAAAATTATTCAATTATGTTTATTATTTAATTTTTACTTACTTTTATTTACTTACTAATATAAAACTCAGTGTTGTTTTAGTACCTTTAATTTCAGCGGAATTGAATCGAAAAAATCTGTCACCATTAAAATATCTACAGCCGAGATAACAACTCAATTAGCTTTGAATTGAGCGGTTTCACACATAACTGGATTTAATTGATAATTTACAATAATTTTTCTGTTATAAATTTTAATAATTGTAACAATATGGATAGAGATCCGAGCTGTTGACAATGCTTTAACATAATGACGTCACAAACATGGCAGCCACTTATGGCGCGTTTTGAGGCATCACTTTTTTTTAAATCATTGTTTTGTCAGAGATTTTGTCACACAGTGACTATGTCACCCCCGTGATATGATATACACACAAAAATAATATCAGAAAACAAAGTAATGAACACATAATAACATAGAAAGTAACAAAGCTACATAAAATAAAAGCAACAAAAATAGATACTATGCAAAATCCTGTGATATGATTACCCTTATAAGTAAGAAAAGATTACATCTCGCTAAACTCACATTACATGTAAATAAAGTTTGACTAGCATTTTGGCCTCTTGACAAAGTGGATAGGATAGCCATTTTAAATTTCTGTCAATTGTAGCATCACGTAATTTTTGTATTTTTATAAATTTTAATTAATTCATAATTATAAATAATTAAAAAAATTACATCGATTATCAACATGAATAATGATAAATTATTTAAATAAAATAAAAATTGATAATTAATTTTCATTCAGAAACCCAATTGAAGTGCCAGATTAAAACTTTTTATTTCATCGTTCTTTTGTATTTATTTGTATTACTACAAACGTATCTGTTTTGAATTGGCGGTTATGATATCACAATATGGCGCCATGTCAGTCCCATTTTTATTTGATTCGCACAGTATTGGTCAATTTCGAAAATAATTATTGTATATTTGGAATAAAAATGTGTAAAGGCTAATTTTTAATAGAAATGTTGTATGTTTCGAAAATATTTTTTTGTATTGTTTAAACAGTAATATTGTATGTTTAAAGTGTTACAAGTAGAAGTATGTAAAGTTAAATTTCGAATGATATAGTTCAATTTAAATAGAGATTAGAAATTTGGTTCTATTTCAAAAAAAAAATATGGTTTAATTATAATAGAAATATTGCACGTTTCGAATAGAAATATAGTAGAACCATGATAACTTAAACCTCGATAACGTAATAACCTCTATAAATTCATAAAATTTTGTGTTCCCTTCCGCTCGGAGTGCAAAACCTCTTTTACTTAAAATACAAACTCTCTATAACTTAAACGAATAATTTGGGCGTCGCACCTCTCTAGTAAGTAGCTCAAAGTTGTAACTAAGACGACCTTTACAACTTCAATCATCTATCAATAAGTCATTTTATACGAATGTGCAAACAATAAAGGTTCCCTGTAGACCATTGTTATTGCTTACACGGGTTTATCAAATGGCTTCAAATGTAAACAATACACTAAGTTCTAAGTACAGTAACTTAATTGTATCATTGGCTTTTCTATAGCGATGTTTTACGATCTTTTATAGAGCAATGCAGAAACAGAGGATGATATTGTCTCTTCCTTATTTAATATTGAAAAAAAAATTGACAGAAAGTGTAAATAGTTTCAAACAAAAAAATGCCGACTTTTTTATGTAGAATAAAACAAACTTGAATAAATGTATCTTTAAACCTAAAATAAAGGACGTACATATGTAACATTTAAAAGTTTCATTTGCATTTAACCTAGCTCATCTATCTATGAGAGTATATATGTAATTTCTAAACAAAGCTCATAAACGTACCTCTGTAAGTACAAATATAAACCAATAAAAACTCCCTTAGTAAGTAAAAACCTCAATATTATTATTTGACGTTTCCCTTGGTTTTTATCTTATCGAGGTTCTATAAAATTGAATTTAGAATAGAAATATGTTGTGTATATTTGAAGTTGACTGACCGAGCTCGCGGCAGGGTATGTAGACGTCGTCCTCGGGGTCGTAGTCAAAGTGCGCGCGCACGTGCAGCACGCGGTGCGGCGCGCGCGGCGGCGGCGGGCGCGCGCGCGGTGCCGCCAGCACCACGGTGAGCGTGCCGGCCAGTGCGCCCAGCACCTGGCACACCTCGTGCACAGACTTGCCGCGCATGCTCACGCCGTTCACCTCCAGCAGCTGCACGCATAACGCACACACAACGTCACCACACACACAATCATTAAACAATAACGCAGCGCCGCCAGCTCACTTCGCTCGCTCTTACATCCTAAGTTCTCTGTGTCTTTTTGCGAAGTCGGTGTGTGTTGTGTAATAGCTTTGTGTATTGTAAAAAAAGAGAATAATACTGAGTGACATGACACAAATATCACAAAATTTGGCTGTTAATGAGTTAGCGTTTCGTTTGACATTTAGCAGATACCATCGGATCAGAATAATAGTTTTAGATTATCACAAAAACTAAATTTTCGTAATTATTCACTCAAAAAAGCTCATATCACTGTGAAATTGCGCAACCCGAATAAAATAACAAAAAATAACGTAATTTAAAAAAGTTCGCTTCAATTTCTTATTCGCAAAATCAAAACGCATTATTAAAACTCCATAAAATAGCAACACCTGCTGTCGAAATTACGTCAAAAACCACAAAATAGTACAAAGTTTGAGGTTAATTTAGCAAAATTTGATTTTTTTATTTCAGTAAGTATTTGTTTCCTAAGCCTGAAACTTCGAGAAATTGATCATGATAATAAGTACTGCGCACAAAAAGATATGGAGTCTCCTGCGGATCGTACGGGAAAAGGATAAAAGACGAGCCCGTCTTAGTCCTCAGTGGTGCCAACGCATGAAATAAAATATTTTTATTCAAATACATCATATTATATATGTATTTCTACGAGCCTTTCTATTCTACACGTCTTTCTAATTAATAGAATCAGTCGTTACTTTGCGGAAATTATTAAATAAATTATGTTAAAATTAAGGTGATACCTCGAAAATTTGGTGGTTTTTCTATTTAACATATTTTTTTAAGTTTTATAGATAACAAACCAAAATTTTGGTATATGATTTTTGACTATATGACCTTGGATTGCATAAAAGGAAAACACGATATCATGAAATTTTCTCGATAGAAAAAAATTGCAAAGTAGGCTCTAATTATCTACATTTTTCCATGACACCACAATATTCTTATGAATAATTTAACGAAATTATTTTTAAGGCATAGTAAATAATCTTATCTAAGTTCTCATAAACCAGTTTTTTGATACATAACGAAGTTTTGTTAAAATAAATAAAAATGTTGTTTGGCGCTTACTTAGTTTTTTTCCGAGCGCTTGCTCGGTATGGCTATCTCTTAATTTGCGTACTATGAAATCATTGCATCACTTTCATTTTGACACTCCCTCAGTCGTCCGTTAGCTTCACCGACAAAGGAATAAGCCACGCCCCCAAAACTTCGATTCATTTTCAAGGTAACCTCTTAATTATCTACGGTACTGATTCTACAGTTCACCACCGCAGTGTCTATTTCACTTGAGGATGCCTCGTAAAGTTGAAACATGTACTTACGTTTACCGACGGTGGGGTTTTTCGTAGTGTTTACCCAATTTAAGAAGGGCGGGAGGTGCTCTTTAGTGTTGGTAAGACACATCATTTTATTTTATTACGCAGATCTTAGCTAATTTATTATAACATTTTTCATCATAGAAAAATATAATAATTTATCCATTTTTTTAAATATCTTTAGATATAATTTGAAAATACGTTAAGTTCTATTACTCGCATAGTTTCTAATTTAATCAAACGTGAAAACATGCTTAACAAATGTTGTAACATTATTATTAAATATTAACAAACTCATATCCTCACCTCGTCACCTTCATGGAGTAAGCCAGATTTTTCCGCCGCTCCACCTCTGACTATCCTGCCGATTATTACTGCTTCACCCTCATTTCTAACCGTAGCACCTGAAATTAATAAACATAATTATAATAATACAGTAAAATTACATAAATATATAACATTGTTAATTTAATGCTAACCTTACTCAAATTAATATTTAATCATTTTTGTAAAACCCCTTGCATTAAATATAAAACAGAAAATAATGTTTTGTTTTTAGTTCATTAAAACACATATCAGATTAAATGTATAAAAGTAACCTATGCTTAAGGAAGGTTTCCAGAATATGTAAAATTTTGTATAATATGTATATTAAAATAAACATAATTTTAAAAATTTAATTTTTGAGTTCAGCTAAAATTTAATGTAAATTGTATTTATTATATGAATGCTAAATATATGTACATATTTATTGGATTGACCTTTTTTATAGGATAGTATGACAAAAGAGCACACAGTCCACCTGATGGTAAGTGGTTGCTATGGCCCATAGACATCTACATCTATCTATACGAATCAAAATGCAGATGCGTTATTACCCGTGAGGACTAAGATGGAATGCCTCGTTTCCAGTCAAAAGGGTCTCCAGTTCTCTACACTGACCATACGAAACACAGCAACATTAAGCTACTATTTGAATGAATACTAAATGACAACAACAAAACTATAAATTAATTATCAAGTCGTATTGACAACGATATCGTTGTGACAAAATTACCACCAATTTTAACCAATATAAGTAAAGCTACGACAATGGCATTTACATGAATAAATACATTGACATACCCTCGAGCAATTTGAATTTGCATATATGTAAATACAATTACCGAATCAATGCATCCAACACATTCGAATTCGGTATTATAGCGTAGCCTGTTTTATGCGTGCCATGGTAGAAAAGCACAAATGCACATGTGAATCATTCAACTCAATGCCGCTGTGATTTGTATGGTGAGTGTAAAGAACCGGAGACCCTTTTTACTGGAAACGAGACATACCCTTTTAGTCCTCAGGAGTGACAAGGCACCTGCATTTTAAACTATAATGGAGGATAAATGTAGATGTCTATGGACCACAGTATCCAGTTACCATCTGGTAGACTGTGTGCTCGTTTGTCAACCTTATTCTATATTTAAAAAACCACCCAGATGACTTCATTCATCTATAGTTTACATAAGAATCAGGTGTGCTGTGTGTTACCCAAAACATTTACCTGTTATTTTATTATTTGTTAAAATCTAGGATCTCGTTTAGAAAATTAACAGGTACAAAAAGTTCTTGGCTCGCATGCCTTATATAAAATAGTATAACCTGGCTACATTGATTATGTATGCGGTATAGTTAGGGTTGCAGAATTTACGACATAACCTGTCTGTAGTCTGTAGGACGACCACGCTGTAGCGAGACAGACCGTTTTGTGTAAATACTATTTACAATTCAATGGAATATCAAAAAGCGAATGTAAGATTTACATAAAAATGTTTATATACAAAAAAATGTAAAATATTTTTTCATTAGGTTTGCAATCATCATCATTATTATCATTATTACAGCCCATTACAAGTCCGCTGCTGATCATAGGCCTAAAACTAGGAATGCGAAATAAACGGTCTTGTAGCTTCGGAATATAACCTTTTAAATGTTTCTACAAAAAAAAAACTGAATAATGGAAAGTATAGCAACGCCATTTGTTACTCATAATTCATAACTTTAATTAATAATCGTCATGTTTGTGCAAATTATTTTAAAAATCTACATAAAACTACATCCAATATAAACTGCAACTAATATAGGAAGATAGTTTTTAATGAAATTATTATGATATCATTCGGGGTACCTGTCCGTAGATGTAAGAAGACTATGCATACCCTATTACGCTACCTATTAACCGTATCACCCACATGGTCGTAGAATTTACATCGTAATATCTGTGCATGCGAAATTAAATTACGTCACGTATAACTTGTCTTGATAAAGGTAAAGTGTTTATCGTCCTCGAGACACTGATAACAATTTTAAATTCGGCAATGTTGATGGCGTTTGTTTTTACAGGCTGCTTAATAGCCTTTGCCCTTTATTAAATTATTTACGTATATAATCTAATGAGCCGTAGAAGCTCAGGGACAGGTGGACTGTGCGCTTGTTTGTCACCCTTATTCTATAAAAAAAGTACCGAGAATGTCTGAAGAAGCGACTATAGAAAATGATAGAAAAATCTTTTCACTTCTATTCGATGGTGGTATACCGTTACCATTTTGTAAAAGACGTAAAATACACAAATCGACGGGCAGCAGCGTGTTATAATAGTATTAGACATTTAACTGCGATCGTCAATCTGCCAAATGTGCCGATTAAGGCAAATCCTCCCTACGAGGAAAGAGGTTGTCCAGCTGCGAAATTTCACAGGCCGATAACGAAGCAGAAGATGAATAAAGTACACTCACCCAGTGGCTCGTTGGTCTTCTCGATCTTAATGATCTTGATCTGATCGCTCCCGCTGTCCGGCGATGTAGACACCGCTTTGTCGTTCTCGCCTTTGTGATTCGCGTTTCCAGTCTGCAAAAGACAATAAAAATTAAAAATAAAATGCACGTGTGTGTAAATATATAATATAACATATTTTTATGTGTAAGTGTATACATATACACGTGTATATATGTCTATTTTTTGAATTTTATGTATATACTTAAAAATGTATACTTCGAGTGAATGGTTGATTCATTATTTTTAAATGGAAAGTTAGCCCGATAACGACGCGGGCGCAATATAGAATAAATATTTGTAAGGGCTCCGCTGATAATCAGCGCTGCTGCAGTATCTGCGGTAGCATATGCGGCGACGGAATCCTTTTTGGCATCACATCACACACTCTTGCGGAGAATTATTTATATTTATGTTTTCTATCTTGTACCATGTGTGTTATTAACTTTTTATTTTCTTGTTTGCTTCTAAATGTATATTTTGTGAGTGTATTGAATATTGATGCTAATAAAACTTATATGTCTATGTCTATTCGGGGTATATATTCACAATTATTTTCTTTTTTAGGGAGCAAATGTACGAGGAAGTTTGGTTTTACGTTGTTTCATTTTAAAACTGTTTTCATATAAAATTACGCGTGGAATACTTGAACTTAACCACATTCGTCCACAGAATAATAAACAGTAGTACTACGTTTTCGACATAGATCAGATTGAAATCATTGGGTTAACATGAAATCACGACTTTGAACACAGGAGCTCCCTAGTGATCGTGGGTGCTGCTAAGCACTAGAAACGTCGGGATTTCATTGTAAAATTAATCGGGATTAAATATCTTAAATTGATCAGTACATTCGTCGTTAACAATCAATTGGATTTCGCCTAATTTTTTCGCCAATAATCAGTTCTGTCAATTTTTGCTAATATCACCAAGTTTTAAGGGAGTTAACTACTAGAGCATACTTTCAACTAAGCGATAGGACCTCTTTTCTGTCTGGATCAGAGTACTGATGGGTTCCGGTCTGAAGGGTAAATACTAAAGACGTCCATATTAGTAGCCGTCTCCTTTCTAATCTTTGTTTGAAGTTAGTTGCAGATCCATGGACTGCAAAAGTCGCTTTTTTCAGACGGACTGTATGTTAGTTTTTCAAAAAGAGAGACTTCGAATTTCATTTAAATAGTTAAGAGTTGACCAGTAGTACATACCTCATCGTCTGAGCGAGATTAGAATGGCTCTCCAGCACCTTAAAAACGGCAAGTTTCCGGGCGAGGATGGAAATATAGCGGAGCTTCTGAAAGCGGGTGGAAAACCGGTACTTGAAGTCCTTCAGAGGCTCTTTAATTCCATTCTCCATGGCGGCACTACTCCGGAGGCGTGGAGCAGAAGTGCGGTGGTCTTGTTCTTCAAGAGAGGTGACAACGCCCTCTTGAAGAACTACAGACCGATATCCCTTCTGAGCCGCGTCTACGTGCTGTTTTCGAGAGTCATTACGAATCGTCTCGCACGCAGACGACGACTTCCAGCCTCCCGAACAAGCCGGTTTCCGAAAAGGCTTTAGTATCATAGACCACATACATACCCTTCGGCAAATTGTACAGAAGTCTGAAGAGTACAATCTGCCACTTTGCCTGGCGTATGTGTACTATGAGAAAGCCTTTGATTCCGTCGAAATTTGGGCGGTGTTATAGTCTCTTCAGCGGTACCAAGTTGACTGTTGGTATATCGAAGTGCTGAAGTGTTTGTACAGTAGGGCTACGATGGCTATCCGAGTACAGAATCAGAAAACGAAACCTATCCAACTGCAGACAGGGTGACGTTATTTCCCTAAAACTCTTCACCGCTGCATTGGAAGACGTTTTCAAGCTACTGCACTGGAAAGGATACGGTATTAACATCAATGGCAAGTACATCACTCACCTTCGATTTGCCGACGATATAGTCCTTATGGCAGAATCGCTGGAGGATTTAAGCACTATGCTCAATGACCTCAATAGTGCCTCCCAACGGATAGGTCTTAATATGAACATGGACAAAACAAAGATCATGTTTAATGTCCATGTCACACCTATGCCGGTAGTTGTTGGGAGCACTAAATACGAAGTTGTTGACGAGTATGTTTACCTGGGACAAATAGTCCGACTATGTAAGTCCAACTTCGACCGAGAGGTCAATCGACGGATTCAACTCGGCTGGGCAGCGTTCGGGAAATTACGACACATCTTCTCGTCAGGTATACCTCAAAACCTGAAAACTAAGTTGTACAACCAGGGCGTGTTGCCAGTGATGACTTACGGAACCGAGACGTGGTCCTTCACTGCTGGCCGTATGAGGACGCTCAAAGTCGCTCAGCGAGCTATGGAGAGGGGGCTATGCTCTGAGTTTCTCTGCGTGATAAACTTAGAAATGAGAATATCCGCAGTCACTCTGGTGACCGACATAGCCCAACGGATTAGTAAGCAGAAGTGGCAATGGGTCGGCCATATAACTCGAAGAACCGACAACCGTTGGGGAAGAAGGGTTCTCGAGTGGCAGCCTCGTACCGGTAGGCGTAGTGTAGGGCGACCCCCGTCTAGATGGAGTGACGACCTGGTAAGACATGCAGGAAGTCGATGGATGCAGGTGGCTCAGGACCGTGCTTTGTGGCATACCTTGGGGGAAGCCTATGTTCAGCAGTGGACTTGTGTAGGGCTGTAATGATGATGATGATTATGACTTACCTTATATCTCTTCCCCCGAGAGAAGCAGGCGGGGTCTAATAACGCTGCAGCCTGGTCGTGCGCCTGTATGAGGCTCTCCAGCTCCAATCCCCCAAGCAGTGAAAGCAGCTCAGCGGCCAGCGCTGAACTCTCGCTACCCGATGACGCTAATGGTCCCAGCGTGTCTATGCACTGTGAACAAAAAACTCATTTAACATTCAACTGGTGAAAAACGTTTCGAGTTCAAATTCAAATTTATTTTTACTTGTGAATATAAGCAATGAGACAGAATAAATCTTTGAAAAAAATATGTTCGCTGCAACCCTTAGATATACAAGTATTATAATAGGTACCTACAAATAAACCCATCATCGCTATTAAGGTAGCGTTTTTTCCTTGACAAACTTGTTTCTGGAATCAAATACCACCAGCGATTTTTCCGGACCGATACGATTTAAGAATCTTCAAGAGAAGGGTCTTCTCCTTTTTAAAAGACCGGCATCGCACCTGCGATTTCACTAGTGTAAGTCAATTTCCATCAGGTGAGCCGAATGCTCCTTTGCATTCTTCTATAAAAAATATGGGACTCCCGTTTGATGCAGGGCTATGACGGAAGGAATCATTGTATTCTTGAGAAGACCTATGGAACGATGTCTATCAGAGTCATACGAAAATAACTACCCAAATTGCTTTATCATTAAATATATATCACTAAATTATCATCCCATAAGGCTGATAACCTTCGGGATAATAATTTAATGGAAACTTATTAAATGAAAGTAATATTTTTATTAAATAACGTATAAAGCAGGTGATTTCTTTAAATTTTTTTACCACGTTTCTTTATCATATTCGTATTATATGTTCCTAATTTGAGCTATATTCAAAATGTCAAGTCTCCAACTCATCGGGAAGTTAGTTTAACGACAGACAAACAAGAAAGGGCGGTAATAAAGAAATAAGTTAATAACAACGCCATTTAATCCCTAAAAAATGTTTCAAGTGCGCCGTAGTATTCACGTAAGAGAATCCACTACCCCTCATATCGTCCCGTGGGTGCCGCAAGACGCGACAGAGGGAGACAAACCAGGAGATGGGCAGCAGCATCTTCCTGATAAGGCTTAGCACGCACTGCGGTTAAACGCACGAGTTTAACCGCACATCTGAAACCACAAAAAAATGCACACACACACACATAGCTTTCTATACAGGCGCACGCATTAGCGACTTTTTTTCAGTGACTGATTTTAAAAACGTAACTTGCTACATTAAAATCGCGGTTTGTAAACGCGCGATTTTTATGTGTCCCATAGTAATAGCATGGCGGCGCTCGCACTGCGGTGAACCGTATTCGGTTTCGACTAGACGAGCGCAGAGGACAGTCTTTTTTTGCGGTAATAATTAGTAGCAAAAGTATCCTTTCAGATGTCTTTTATCTGTTAGTGGATGAACCCAGTACTTATGGCAGCGCCGTTGTTTACGTTTTCTATTTTTTAATTTAAAAACCAAAGCCACAACACACGCTACTCGTCGGAAATCCATGGTGATAGTTAAATAAAATTAAACAAAACTCCAGCCGCAGTGCGTGATCGTATGGGGTTTTGCGTTTTCAGCTATTCCTAAACCGCTCGCGTTTAATCGCAGTGCGTGCTAAGTCTAACGACTAAAAATAAAAAAAAACTGCGGTTGCCGACCCGCTCGACAAGCGTGCCAACTATGGCAAATATCCCCCCTATAAGGCAATCTATGGGGAGGCCTATGATCAGCAGTGGACTTTAATATGCTGTAACGGTAACGGTATTTTCCTTGAGTAAAGAGTACTGTATTGTATTGTATAAAAAATCATTTTATACCTCAATAATAATAGGGGAGAATTTTTCTTTTTACATAGTATACGGTATAATTTTAGCGTTTCCTATCGATGCGTATTTACGTTTAATAATTGCTGACTAAAAATAAATTTCGAACGTTTCGCCTATCGTATAATTTTATAATAAAATCTCAAATCACAAAACACGCTCCAATTCGCGGCGATTATATTTGACGAACAGTTATTTATTTTTCAAAGACTCACGTTTGGTCTCACGTTCGACAAAATGTCACTACTTTATACTAACTTTGCTATGTTTTCTAGTTGTTCATTTGTTATTATTTACTTTTAATCACAGTTGGTTAATTGATAAGTAAATTATTAAGGATATTCTGTTTTTTTTTTTTAAATGGAATAAGGGTGAAAAGCCCTCCTGATGGTTAGTGGATGCTGTGGCCTAAAGACATCTACATCTATCCTTGATTGAAAATCAAAATGCAGAATGCGTTGTCACTCGTGAGGACTAAGATGGAATGCCTCGTTTCCAGTAAAAAGGATCTCCGGTTCTCTACACTCACCATACGAAACACTGCAGCATTAAGCTATTATTTTACGCTGGTATTCTGTGAGGGCGTGGTCCTTCCCCGGTTCATTAATTCATTACAGTCTATTGAAGTCGTCTATTAAATACAGTGGATATTTGCCATAGTGGCCAAGCTTGGCGGACGGGTTGACAGCCGCAGTTTGTTGATTTTTTATCAGCTATTATCAGGAATATGCTACGGCTCATCTAGGTTTGCCGATTGGAAAAACAAATTATCCGGACAATTTTTAAAAATGTAGTTGTTGTCGGGAGAAATAAATATTAAAAACAAAAAGTTACTTAACATTGTTGACACATAACTAATTTAAATAATAAGTACACTTAATTTTCAGGTTGCCACATGTATTTGGCATTGGACTTTACAGTCCACCAATTTCGATCCTTTAGTAGAATTCAGAAAGATTTAAAATTCAAACTATTTACTCCAATTTCCAGTTGAATTAATAACTCAACTTTTATTAAATCAAAGGCCATACGTCAACTTCCCGAGAAACTGTTTGTGGAGATTTCGAGATTTGTCGGGAGTCTGGATATCATGAATCCAGACGAACGCCGACCATCTGGCAACCCTAGGCTCATCTCCTGATTCAGTTCCCTTCCGTAGCCTCTTACGTCATCCACAGGATGATATGACTACACACAGTAATAAATATATTTGTATCTTCGATCAACAATACCATTGGTATTATTGATCGAAGATTTGTATAGTGTAAATTCTTTAATATTTTTAAGAATATATATAAGAATCATATCATAGAATGCAAATGTTGGAAATTCAAAAATAGCTTTAATTCATAACTGATGCGTATGCCAAACAGCGGAACCTTAAACATAGCCCACTGTATTGTTGTGTGCCCTCCAGTGTTGACCATTGTTCCTATTGGTCGCTTTTATGTTCAAGACAAAGGCCCTGGTCACTGAATGTGTCAGCTCTGACGTTAGGGGCACATTCACAAATTGCTTTGTGACCACAACGTTTGCACTTTGAATGTCATCTATTGAACGGTAGAATGGAAGTCGTTATTCCGTAGCGGAAATCGATTTAATATTTAATTCGATAAATGTTGTTACTAAAGCAAGAAATATATTAAAATGTATGAAGTAAGTATTAAAAACTACTGTGATATTCGTGAAACTCCAAAGATGAAAAGTCTATTATGTTTTTGATGGCTCTGTAGCTCTCTATCGCGACTAATTTATGCTATATTTCTATAGTTTGGTGTCTCTGAAAGCGTGATCTCTTCCTGGCTGAGCCGACTAATTTGTGTTGAAGCCAAATTAAGTGGCTCTGTCATGAACAATCACCGCGTCCGCCATATCGCCTCGTGGGTGTCGTGGGAACTGGAGACGGGTAGCCGTATATTCCTTATAAAAACTAAAATAATTAAAAAACTGCGGTTGGCAACCTGGCTGCTAGCGTGGCAACTAAATAAATATACCTACGATGAAATCTATGGCGGAGGCCTATGATTAGCAGTAGAATTTTGATAGGTTTTAATGAATAAATTATTAAATGACCATGTAAAAGCTGACGTAAATATTTTGCGGGTTATTTTAGTAATGGCTTACAGTCGGAATATTTCGTTCCATCCACTACTTTTTACCTCTGCAGCATAACAATAAATTAATAAAAGACAAATAGCATTTTTAAAAAAAAGTTAAATATTACTCGCGCAGTGGATCGATAGGTACGAAATTGTCCATAGGCTGGGCAGGTTGATATCCTTCACCTACTTAACACCCTACTTTCAAAAGATATCTTAGCTGATATATGATTAATATTTGATACAGATATTTAACCTCGGTATATAGACACTAATCGTCATCGCTCTGTGGATGATTAGAGTAGCGTAGATTAATGGTCAGCCCTTTTTTATAGGAGGAGGGGACAAACGAGCACACGGCTCACCTGATGGTAACTGATTACCGCCGCCCATGAACAGCTCCAACACCAGGGGAATAGCAATGGCGTTGCCGGCCATTTGAAAAGGATACCAGATCGTTTCTCGCGGGTCCTATATTTGAATCTGGGTTATTCTTTAAGCTGTTTGAGAGTCGCATTTTCACTTCAGTTTTGTATTCAATTAAACTATGTAAGTATTGCTTGTATGCGCATGATGTTGCTACAATTAAAGTATCTTTTCCATTACATCCGATCACTCTCTTAGTCTTATCTTAGAGCCAGAAAATTTGCTATGCATACGCACGCGTACGCTAGCAAACAGGGCAACTAAAACTTACCTAAAACGCAAAGTAAATTGTATAGGTCTGAATGTTCAAAGCTCTTAATTACAAAGTACTAGTGAAGCAATAGGTACCTGACGTGTTTCTCCAGGGTAATTTGCCAGAATTTACATGCCCTTAATATTTTACCTCTCAGACATACAGATTCCTTCTTTAATGAGCACATGAGCGGTTTCATTTTTTTTGACCCCCTCTTAGATCGGTGTGTCCAACATAATTAAATATTTTTTTTCTAAATATAATCGTAGTGTTGAATAAAATACTGGATTTAGATGGTAACTCAATTTGTAAACTAGTACTTAAAACAATAGTAATATATATTCATGCAATAAATTAATAAAAAAGAGTTTTTTTTTTATAATGAAAGATCACTGATTTACTTGTCCCATGAGTAAAATGGTAACAAAATTTTGAAATTACTTTCCTTTTTCTTATGAAAGCATACGACAGTTATAATTTAAAAATCATAAACAGTGATATCTAAACGTAATAAAACACACTAACTTGCAGTATATTATATATAATAGTATGTATAATGTAGTATACTATGTATAGTAAATTAGGAGTCTCTGCATATTATAAAACAAAGGCGCGTCTTCCGCCGTCGGTACGCTTAGATCTTTTAAACTACGCAACGAATTTTGATGCGGTTTTCAATAATAGACAGAAGGATTCAAGAGGAACGTTTATATGTATAATTATGTTTATAATTCTTTTGTCCGTCTGTAAGTGACTGAACTCCAGAATGGCTGGACAGATTTCGATAAATTTTGTGTGTGTTAAATTGATTCGAGAATAGTTTACGATTGGGTCCAGTAGGTGGTGCTGTTGTCAAGATCCAGAAATCACGCGTGCGAAGCCGAGGCGGATCGCTAGTATTTTTATATAATTGAAATGAACAGCCCACCTGATGGTAAGTGGCTACAGTATTTCATGGACACCAGCAGCCAATTTCAAACAAGGAACACTATAAACATGTTCTACTACAAACGTCCTCTGCGGACTAAGATGGAATACTTCAGAGCTTATAATTATACTAGCTTTCTATACCCGTCATACCAGTAGTGGTGTTGGAAACCACTTTTTTATAGAATAAGGGTAACAAATGAGCACACAGTCCACCTGATAGTAAGTAGATGCTATGGCTCACAGACATCTACATTTATCCTCGTGTAAGAATCATAATGCGGATGCGTTGTCACCCCTGACGACTAAGCTAGAATGCGTCGTTTCTAGTAAAAAAGGGTCTACGGGTCTCTACACTCACCATACGAAACACAGCAGTATTAAGCTGCTATTTTATGTTGGATTTCTGTCAGGGCGTGTTTCTTCCCCAGCCGAGCCGACCCATTCGTGCTACAATCATAATAAAGCTGCAGCGTGGCTCTACCACGTATAAACTACTGACTACTGATTGAGATCGGCTCGGTTGTGTAAAAGAAGTTAACTAAAACGATAATAACTGCTGCTAGTATTGCTGCTGCTGTAAATATCACTAACTGCTGTGCTGCAAAACTAAAAAGTCTTAAACCACTCCCGGCACAAGTGTATTAAACTTAACTGAAGTGATTAACGACAAAACTTGTTGTATTTATAACAATGCTATTATTGTTTCCTTTGAATATTTAAAGGCCTGATCCCCGAGCCATGAAGAAGCTTGTCAAAATAATACTCAATGAATAGATCGACAATATCAAATTTACAAAGGTAAAGGTAGCGATTCGTTAGAAAATTCTACCGTAAGGTATCTGAGGGAAAGGAATTATCTTTCAAAGATTCTCTAAAAGGACTCAGAAACAATGTTCAAAAGTTGTTGTAAAGTAAAATACATCGCTTCCTTGGTTCAATATTATGCGGTTTTATTTAGGTTAGTTTCTTTTGGAACGTCTTTTGTGATGTATCTAGCATGATATTATTCTAAGGGCCATGTTAAATTTAATTAACGTTTTTTTAAATATTACCTGTTTGAGTCGTTTAGTACATGGGTATCTCCAACATTTATTTAGTCATCATTTATTGTTGCGCTATTCATATCTACATACCCCGCATTTTCAGCCAAAAACATCCGTAAAATATAACAGAAAACTATTGGAATAATTCGCCTGCAATAATGTTACGGCCGGTAGTATTATATTATTGATAGAGAGATGTGAATAGGCCAATATAAAGCCATTACTATTCACCACATAATACTGAATCTCCACTTGACATCCGATGTATGGCATTATCGTATTATTTATAAAATAATAACTAGATAAGTATTACGTACCAAGTTATCAAATATAAAATTGCTTTGATCTGTATTGAATTGTCAAAATAGCGAGAAATATATAAATGCACCCGAAAAGATTTTCCAAAATCAAGATCAAAAAGCGACGAAGTTTACGCAGACCGCAAGACTGATCGAGAATGATCTGATAACTTACCCGTAACGGTACATAATTAACTTACTCCTCAGAGGTAGCAACGTATCTTCGAGGATATATAAATGTATATAGGCTGCAATATCTACTTATCATCAGGCGGATTGCGTGCTCGTTTGTCACCCTTATTCTAAAAAAAATCTAATTATCTAAAAGACCCCAATGGCAAAAAAATTATACACCCTGATAAGAAAAACAATAATTTAGTAGTATGGTAGGTATCCGTACAATTAATTTACTTGCGTTTACATTTATAATGTTATATTTTACGGTAAACACAAACTGGCTAGAAAGAAAACATAATTTTTTAGTTCTACTTCAAGCTTTGAAATTTTTAAGTTGTTGTGTAACAAGACAAAAACACAGCTATATAATGTATTCCAGTCTACACGAGAAGTTAAAGAGGCTCTTTCATTTTGCCAAGAGTTAAGAGTACTAATGTGAAAAGAAAGCAATTATGAGTTGCTACTGTTTGATGGGAACATCTAGACAGTAGTTTATTATTTTTATATCATTGTTTATGCTTAGGTGATCGTTTAGAAGTTTTAGATTTGTTTTAGAAATTCGATTAAATATCTCCTTCTTTTTCATTATCATTCATCATAATTCATTGCAGCCTGTTAAAACTCCACTGCAGAACAAAGACCTTGCCATGGATTGCCTCATAGTAGTAGTCCGTGTAGTAGTGGCGTGATAGCTTTGCATCATCCCGTGGGTGTCTTAAGAAGTGACAGAGAGAAATAAAACATGATATGACTACAAAAAAATATAAACAGGTGTGGCAACATTGACTAGGAAGACATTGCTGCCCATCTACTGGTTGGTATCCCTCTGCCCCCTCTTAGGACACCTACTGGACGTCACGAGAAGTGGACATTCTGACATCGCAAATAGACCGTTAACTTCTGCATCATCATCCACCCAATGAATTCCATTGTAGGTTTCTTCGGTTATAGGAAGAATTTTCCTTGTCACACTTGGTAGACGGATTGAACATCGCAGTACCTTTTGCACCTCTAACGCTGTTGCCCATTATATTGCCCAAATACTCAAACTCTGCTCAATTTTATGATGCTGTTTAAGCACGTGCTTCCTCTATCACTTTAAACACGTATTACTATAATTTATTCCATATTTACTGCCAAGTGAGGAGAATGATTTTCTTACACCGCTACCACATGGCTATATTTTCAATATCGAACTATTGTATGACTACGAAATCCGTCCTCTATGATGCCTTATTAAATTACTTTTCAACGATGGGACTTTTGTTATTTTTAACATGTTAACCCATTGTACCTTATAACTAAACATACAAAACAATTACAAACTAAATGATACACCATTTGACCAGCACTTGGCAATGGTTCAGAGAGAATGCTTTGATATGATTCACCTATGCTATGTTACATATTTAGTCTATATTAAAACCTCACTAAAACATCCATAAAAATATTAAATTGCAACGATTTTTATTTTACAGCAAAATTAATATTTACAAACCTAAGACTAGGTAGGTAGGTATTAAAATGAGATATCTAATAACGGTCGTCGGGCAGTGCACCTTTGAGAGCAATCCCCGTGTCATAAATTTTCCGATCGAATACCCGCACAATTCTACATAATATTGATAAATTGGACTTTTATTAATGTAAAAAGAGGCATTTCATCCTAGTCCTTAGAAGTGACTACGCATCTACTTTTTGATTTTTAATAGAGGAATCGCGTAGATGTCTATGGACCACAGCAGGTGCAGCAGGTACCATCAGGTGGACTGTGTGCTCATTTGTCACACTTATTCTATATTATAAAAATTAAAAAATCTAAAAAATCGGGGTGTGGCTGTGACTTGGACCCAGCCGTGTGTTTTACGTGAATGCATGCAGCGTTAAACCTCTAAATAGCGGGCCCCGCCTCCGCCAAGTGCGTTCAGGCACAGTCCACGATAAACGCAACGAATTCTACGTTCCTTTGGTTATCTATGGTGCAATTAAATTTCGGGTGCAGATGATATATTATAGCAGCTCCTATTGCAGCTACAAACTACTATATAACGATACTAAACTATATCATTAGTCTTGTGAATTGCCTATGGAATCAATCACGTCAAAATTTTTTAATAAGTGCACTCACGTCTCTGAGCCTATCGGCCGCACGGCTAACGGGCGGTGGTAGCGGGCGCACCCGCAGCACAGCGGCACGTGTACGCAGAGTTGCACGCAGCGGCCCGCTCGTGCCCGCGAGTAGCGCAGCCGCGGCGGCCACCGCCCGCGCCGCCCCTCCCGCCCCACCGGACGTCAGTGCGGACTGCAGGCGGGCAAGCGCCGCTATGACGTCCTCATAGTCTGCAACAGAGACCCTGATTAGTTTCTTCCTTTTCATTAGTGTAAAATAAAAATATCGACTTGACTGTCGACGTACTGTTTGTTTGCTTCTGTTTTATCGTTTAAATAATGGTTTGTAATAGGTATTTATATGCAAATGTTGTATGTTACCGTATAATGGCGGTGTTAGAATATTTACTGCTCCATATCATTCCGCGAGTGTTGCAAAAGGCCGGCAGATGGAAACAAATCAGGAGATGGCTACAAATGACTAAAACAAAACTGCGGTTGCTAAAACTCTTGCCAAGCGTGACAACTAAAGCAAATATTAGAGCACGCACCCGGTTCTACCCGGTGCCCAAAAAACCGGGTATACCCGGTTCTTTGTTTGCTAAAAGAACCGGATCCAAAATAATGATGTCCGGTTCTGCCCGGTTCTTGTTCAATGGGGTAAATTAAAGCAATTTTGTTTTATTTGAATCTCTTATACGGTTCATCACTAAAATATTGAAATACAAGATTTGACCAATGAAGAGCCACAAGCGTCGAGCCATAACGCATATTTTCTTCGTTAGGATTTATCTCTGCAGTCGTCTTCGGTCCTCATTAAACCATTTATTACGTGGTAGAGCCATGCTGCAATTATATTAGTAGTATAGTTAGTTGTAGCACGAATGGGTCGGCTCGACCGGAGAAGGACCACGCTCTCACAGAATACCAGCGTGAAATAGTAGCTTAATGCTGCTGTATTTCGTATGGTGAGTGTAGAGAACCAGAGACACTTTTTACTGGAAATGAGGCATTCCATCTCAGTCCTCATGGGTGACAACGCATCTGCATTTTGATTTGTAATGGAAGATAGATGTAGATTTCTATGGGCCGCAGCAACCACTTACCATCAGGTGGACTGTGTGCTCGTTTGTCACCCTATCTATAAAAAAAAAACCATAAAAGCTTAAACGTTCTCTCATATTTTACGAAAATAAGAAAGACAGGAAGTGTTGATTGTGAATAAATCTAATTATTTTTGTTTGTTTGATTTTTTAAGAAAGAGAGACAGTTAGAAAGTGTTGATTTTTTTATTATTACCAGAGAATCCCGAGACTGTGAGATAATAAATCTCGTTGATTTTATTTTTTTTTATTTTATTTCCTTCGTTAATTCTTTGAACTGTTTTTCTAAATTTTATTTGTATGAAACTCAGAAGACAAGCTAGTTTTTTGTTGTTTCATAATATATAGATGATTTTATAATAATTAGCATTGGAACACATTCAATTGATTAAATACACATCACTATCATCATTAGCACCAAATTAATGTAGTTTTATTTTTCCCTAAGAAATTAATAATAGTATTAAGAACCGAAAATAATCGATACCCGGTTCTGTACGGCCCCGGAACCGAAAAAACCGGTTCTTAGATACAGGCCGGTTCTGCACCCTGTAGCAATTATCCATTATAAGGCAATTAACAAAATTTTCAGCAGAGCGGAGCGTCAATTATATTTTTTTTAATAATCATTAATGACCATTTATCATTCAATTTTTAAATTTCACTACAAACTTCAAGTTTTTCGGATAAAATAATGGAAGTCTAGACGTCTATCTGATCGTGAAGTTTCATCAGAATTAGTTCAGTCATTCCGCAGATTAGCCCGGACCTACAGACAGACAATAATTTAAAAAATGATTATTCATGTCTTAATGATATGCAACAAGTAAAAGTGTATAGAAAATACCTAATGAGGTTATACGACGCTTCCTGATAACAAATAACGATAAAAGCCCTTCAATTATATTACTATAATTGAAAAGTCTTTTCTAAGGACCCCGATATAACGTTATACCGTTCCAATTTATACACGTCAATTAACAACCAACGGTCACGAGTCGTTTCTCCAATTTAATAATGTACGAAACGAACTACGGCTCATTATGTCTATCTTCTTTATCAATCCATAAAGGTCCACACTGAAATTCAGGACACTTTAACTTGCTTGCTTCGTTGGTCTGGTAGTCTTAAACGCGACTGCTTATTATGTAGTCCCGGATTTGAAAATCAGTTATTGGGTTTTGATGACAAAAAATTCGCAGTAACAGCCCAGATTCAAGTCTAACCGAACCTAACAAAGGCTTTAGGTATTTCTACATTCGGTGGTCGCCTGATCTCTCTCTGGTCGTGTCGTCTCGTCCCAATATACAGGCTGGCCCAAAAGTCGTGGATCAAACGCAACTAGGGGTTAGATGGGGTCATCAGCTGCAAAAAGTTGTTCTACGGGAGGTCCTTAAAGTCAACCCCTGCAGAGTTATAATTTATTTTGTGTTTTTATGAGAAAATTGACTTTTTTTAACTAATTCTTATTAAAATGCCAAAAAATAAACATCCTCTATCTTTTTTTATAATTTTCACTAGATTGGTACTGATGAGTCCTTGCGTTAGACATGCCATTTATGGTTGTTTATTGGGTGTGTTGAAGATAATATTAAGTTTTACGATTTTTTTTTCTCAAATCATAACTTTTTATTTACTTCGGACCCCACTGTGAAAAAAAAATACTCTACCGAAAAGTGACCCTGTATTACAAGTTTTGGCGCATTTAATAGGGATTCTGAAATGGTATTACACATGGCCATGAGTGGCTCTAATATCTTTCTAGGACGAAAAAACAAAGCAACGATTGTGAAATAATTGTTTTATTAAGCAAAACATTTTACAATAAATGCTCAAAATTCCTGCCTCTGACCATAATACATAATCTGCACCGTCTAATAAAATTTCTACGTAACCTACGGAATGCACTTCTGTTGTTAGTTACTTGTACTCTAGCAAACTCGAGCTTTTGTCGTAGTTCTTGTTCGCTATTGTTCTCTCCTTGGTAAACTATTTCTTTAAAATAGCCCCAAAGAAAAAAATCTAATGGATTTAAATCGGGCGACCGGGGTGGCCACGCAACATGTCCGCCTCGACCAATCCACCGGTTGGGGAAGCGCTCGTTCAAATGATCTCTGACTGCTCGAGCGTAGTGAAGCGGGGGCGCCATCATGTTGCAGCCACATTTCTGCTATTCTTTCTTCTGGAACTTCAGCTTCGTTAAGAATATGGTTTAAATTATTTTGCAAAAAATTTAAATACTGAGCACCATTCAGCCTTGCTGGCATTTCATGCAGCACCAACTGCTGGCCAATTATACCAGCCCACATGTTAATACCAAACAGATTCTGGAATCGATCATTTCTTATGATATGGGGGTTTACTCTGGAGTAAAAATGTAGATTGTGGATATTGAATACTCCCATTCTTCTAAAAGTTGACTCATCCGTCCATAAAACCTTGTTAAAGAACTGCGGATCTTCTCTGTGATATCTTAGCATCTCTCTACAAAACCGCACTCTAGGTTCATAGTCACCGGGCAGCAAAGCTTGCACCCTTTGCACGTGGTAGGCGTGATATTTTTTTCTGTTAATGACACGTTGCACCGTCGATCTTGGAATCCCGATATTACTGGATATTTGGCGTTGACTTATACTAGGATCCAATCTTAATTCTCTTAGCACTTCATCTTCATTTTCAAATTGCATCACTGGTCTGCCTGCTCTCATAGCATGCTGACCGGGTAAGACTCCCTCCATGTACGAATTATGTACGCGCATAAAGACCCTGTAATCCGGAAAACGATCATGGTTAGGGCAGCGTTGACGATATTCCCTGGCAGCAGCCCGGGCATTACCGTCGCAAAAGCCATACAGGTAATGCATTTCTGCATACTCCCGTTGGGTGTATTCTCTCCTCGCAGCAGCCATCTGTCCACTTTTGTAGCCAATCCGTCCGATTCACACAGCACTGGTCACAGGTAGGCAATCTATCACAAGTCCGAAAAACAAAGCGTAGGTCAAAGGAAAGAAACTGGTCACAAGTCGTCGTAAAACCGAGAAAAAGAACACGTGCGTACCCACAGGCAGGAAGCAAGTTACTAAAGAACACTAAACATTCTAAAGAAACATGCTCACGCGCATCCCCCAGCCCCCGCCCCTGCCGGCCCAGCCTTTTGTTTCCTAGAAAAGATATCGCTACCTGAACTGACGGGCCAACCGGCCTTTTACTGACAAAGGATTAAATAGTTAGTGTAAAAGAGAGGCAGAGAGTCTTTGTCATTAATTGTATTAATTCTAGTTTATTTTTAAATAAGCCTAACCGAGTTTTATGGTTGGGTTAACTTTGGCCTTGCCATGAATAATCGTCCTAAAAAGATATCAAAGCCACGCATAACCATGTGTAATACCTTTTCAGAATCCCTATTAAATGCGCCAAAACTTGTAATACAGGGTCACTTTTCGGTAGAGTATTTTTTTTCACAGTGGGGTCCGAAGTAAATAAAAAGTTATGATTTGAGAAAAATAATAATCGTAAAACTTAACATTATCTTCAACACACCCAATAAACAACCATAAATAGCATGTCTAACGCAAGGACTCATCAGTACCAATCTAGTGAAAATTATAAAAAAGATAGAGGGTGTTTATTTTTTGGCATTCTAATAAGAATTAGTTAAAAAAAGTCAATTTTCTCGTAAAAACACAAAATAAATTATAACTCTGCAGGGGTTCACTTTAAGGACCTCCCGTAGAACAACTTTTTGCAGCTGATGACCCCATCTAACCCCTAGTTGCGTTTGATCCACGACTTTTGGGCCACCCTGTATATCCTATCCCGATGGCTAGTATCCGTTAAGACTGTTCGCCGCGCCGTTACGAAATTCGGTCTGGAGGTCATTAATAGATCTCTCACAGAATACCAGCTTAAAATAGCAGCTTAATGCAACTGTGTTTCGTATGGTGAGGTTAGAGAACCGGAGACCCTTTTTACTGGAAACGAATTCTCATTCGCATAGCTGCATTTTAATTCTTAATCGTAGATAAATGTAGATGTCTATGAGTCACGGCATCCACTTATGATAAGGTGGACTGTGTGTTTTTCAACCATATTCTATAAAAAAGAGAGATAGAAAACGATTTTCATTGCATTCATAATAATGGGTACAAACGAGAACTTTATGTCGAAAAGGCATAATCTGCCAGCCAACATTTGGTAGTATGATGAGGGTAGTACTATGGGTAGAGCCGCTACAAAAAGAAAAAAAAGCAAGCTTATTTTAACACATTCCTATTGCATTATTATTGTTTAAGGCTCTGCTTTTTTTACTAGTACATAGATCATGTTAAGTTACTCAAATACCTCCGTAAGTTATAAATAGCATTGTACTATCCACTTTAACAAGTTTACTCTCATTGGCCCACATAATAATTTTAACTCGAGTGACATGAGTCGAGACTAACTATTAGCACGTGGACAATGAACTGGAACTAATTCGGCCTCAACACCTGCCGCCTAGTGCGGCCATATTTCATATTCCTGGGGATATATCGTACGGCACAATATGTTTTTGTACTTTAATTTTGAATATTTTATAAATACTAAGAGATTTACGAGTAGGCCTACTCCAACATTGTATCATAGAGAGAATATTTTTTTTATAGAATAAGGGTGATAATACAAATGAGCACACAGTCCACCTGATGGTAAAGGATGCTGTGGCCTATAGACATACATTCATCCTCAATTTGGAATCAAAATGCAGATGCGTTGTCACCCCTGAGGATTAAGATAAAATGTCTCGTTTCTTGTAAAAAGGGTCTCCGGTTCTCTACACTCACCACACGAAACGAAACACAGCAGCATGAAGCTACTATTTCACGCTGGTATTCTGTGAAAATGTGGTCAAAGCGACCCATTCGTGTTACAACTATACTACTAATATAACTGCAGCATGGCTCTAATAAATAAATCTATAATAATATCGAATAAAAAAATACACGTAATTTTGGGTAGGGGAGGCGGGGGGTTTAGTCTTAAACCTCACTACGTCACCAAGAGGGAGGCGGGGTTTAAAATGTAAAAAAAACATCACGTGATTAATGGACGGCTCCTAAGTATGATTATTAGATCTGAATAGTTCGAGTGTGGTTGGTGTGATAGCGGTGTAAGATTTTCGACTGCCCGATAAGAACCCATGGGTTCATTCCCATGGGTTCGGTAAGAGGCGACAGAAGTAAACCTAAACAAGGGATGGGCAGCTGCAACATCTTGACAACAGCTTAATAAAAAATTAAGGAGGACGGCTGTCAATCCGCTTACTGCGCGTGGCGACTGAGGCAAACATTTCCCTTATGAGGAAATCTATGGGGGAGGTCTATGTTGCAGCTGCGGACGTTTGATAGGTTGCAACGAAGGATGTTTGTTAATAGAATACAATACAAATTTTTATTCAATATACCACCACCAAAGATACCACAGCGTGTGTATCATAAGCACGTGTATCACCACAATTTTACGTGGTAGAGCCATGCTGCAATTATATTAGTAGTATAGTTGTAGCACGAATGGGTCGGCTCGACCGGGGAGGGACCACGCTTTCACAAAATACCAGCGTCAAATAATAGCTAAATGCTGCTGTTTCGTATGGTGAGTATAGAGAACCGGAGACCCTTTTTACTGGAAACGAGGCATTCCATCTAAGTCCTCACGGGTGACAACGCATCTGCATTTTGATTCGTAATGGAGGATAGATGTAGATGTCTATGGGCCACAGTAACCACTTACCATCAGGTGAACTGTGTGTTCGTTTGTCACCCTATCCTATAAAAAAATTCGGAACAGAACAAATCTGTTCAATATCAATCAAATGATAATTTTTAAAGAAACCCAACTAAAACAGTTCTCAAAAAGACTCAAACGTGGTCTCTATATTAGATTATGTTTCGTCGGTTTCCAACTCATTAAGTTAAAACCGAAGCCGTAGCGGTATCGTTCAATTTATTTCGTAAGGAATAAATCAAGCGGAATCAATTAGGTACCTTCTTGAACTAACGCAAGTAAAATATGAGATTTTTTTTCGCGGATTCTACAGAGTAAGTCCGACTTGATGTGAAACCGATTACAAGATAAATTACCTTATTTCATTTTCTTTGTAAGAAGTACCCATAGAGGTATTTAGTACTAATATTAAAATTATTCTTATTTCAAAAATTCAGGAAATATATTATGTTCCGCATAATACGGGAGAAAACCCAGTTTGATGCTCGCCGACTACAATGAAATTCTTGACTGCAATTTTAAATGCTGATCTACGACGTGCGCCATGGTGAAGGAAAGGATTGTGAGGAATTACATATCTGAGCAATTAAATACCAGCGCACGGGAGCAGCTCTGCCAACTAACTGTTCCATATCCCCCCTCAAACATGAGAAGAAAAGGTGGTCGATAAATATGTAGAGCTCAGCAGTAGCAGTACATACGTCCTATATTGACTGGTATCTTCAAATAAAGATATTAAAAAGGTATCTAGGCAGCAATTAGCCCATACAAATATAATGCATAATGAAATGCATAAATGTATGAAATATTGTACACCAATAAACAAGAGAAAAAACTCAACAATTTACATAAAGGTACAACCGTACAACGTATACAATTGGCGGCTTACATATTCATTCGTACATCTGTTTTCTCAATGTACATTTAAACTAGAGCAAATACTTTTTACCTCACACTATATGTAACAAACATAAAAAGAAAAGAAAATGTTCTGACGTATCTACAAAGGTTGTTTTAGTTCTTGAAAAAAAAAACTACGTCCAGTATTGAAGGGAAAGATAGAAATTTCGTCAAATTTCTTGAGGTAAAATCAAAAACAGCACGACTGTAATCGGTCCTTAAAACCTGTTCTTCAAATCTCTTGTAGCCCAGAATAACCTCTTAAACTTACTTTGGCTTTCTCTCACAACGCAATCGTCCAACTCGAGTACGAACTAAAATAATTGGTCAGATGGCACAAAATTGAATAACAAACAAATTATACAACTATTACTTATCAAATACCAGCGATCCGGGTTCGCACAGGTGATATCTGGATTCTACAACAGCGCAAACTCCTAGCGGCTCCAAATATGAGTATAACACACACGGAAGTGCAAGCAATATATTGACAAAGTTGTATCGTAATCTTATGAACGGTATGGCAGCGCATAAAATACGAACAAACAAAAATTTATTTTTATGTAATACTAATAATGTTCTCCAGACCGAATTTCGGTCACGGCGGCCAGCCTCAACGGAGGCTAGCCATCGGCGCAGGACAGGATTATAGTGCCCAAGTGTATGCGCAAGCACAGGTGCACTCTCTATTCCATCACTCTCATATTCCGATAGGACGATAAACCGACACGACCGTAGAGAGATCAGGCGCAGGACCAACGGCTTTACGTGCCTTCCGAAGCACGGAGGTGATATACCGCCAACTTCCTGACTCCGGGCAGCTATTGAGAATTTCTTGACGGAAAAACTCAATATAATGATTTCTTATATTTACGCGAACACTACACATTGATTAAAACTACTTTTACGGATTTTATCGCGTTTATTTTTAATTCCCGACGTTTCGGGCGATTTCCAGCACCCATGGTCATCTCAGTCCCCCGTGACCATGGGTGCTGGAAAGGGCCCGAAACGTCGGAAATTAAAAATAAAACCAACTAAAAGTAAAATAAACGCGATAAAATCCGTAAAAGTAGTTTTAATCAAAAAACTCAATTATTAATTTTTTCGCCCGACCCGGGAAACGAGCCTAGGACCTCATGTAGTCGCGCCACTACAACCACTAGACCAAGGAGGCAGTCAACATAAATTTTTATGTATTAGATATCTGAACATCCCATTTCACTATTTCGTAAGCATTATAAAAATTAACAAAATGAATCTCTATGATACTATGATTGTTAAGCTTGACAATGACAATATCTCTCTTTCATGAGAGATTTTTATGGGATAGTAAGCTTTATAGGTAAGGGGCTGAAAGAATAGAAAAAGAACAGAATAGGTTTGGTCCGAATTCTTTGAAATAAATAAAATTCATAGAAATATTAATCTACAAAATACGTTCTATAATTGTAGTTCATTCTGCATTAATTCGCTATTTGTGTACTAATTTTTAACTTCCCGCTATGAAAAAAAAATTATTTTCAAAGAATCGGGAATTTATTATTTTCCACACCGGTTTTTGAAAAACAAGTTTTCATCAGATCTCGACGTTTCGAGGTCCTAGTTATTCTGGCTATTTTTGCTATGATGTCCGTATGTTTGTATGTAGATATGTGCTTCTGTGTGTATATATGTAAACAAATAAACGTATCATAACGTTGTAACGGAGTTTTCGATCGAAAAGCTGTTTGCGACATGTAAAAGGGTCTCGCTAAACTTAAATTTGCTGTTAATATAGATCGAATCGTCAAGGTAGATTCTGAGAAAACCGCGAGCGCCTTTTTGCTCTTCACAGAGCGAATGCGGTATCCACCGGGAAAACATGGTTCTTGCAAGAATATTTGTATTTGACTCATGCCAATGTCTAAAGTTGCCTGAATTTCGCGGTATGTCACATGTCGATCTTCCTCAATCAGCTTACGCACAGCATCAACGTTTTCTTGGGTGACTGCAGTTTTTGGACGACCTTGACGGGGATCATTACTGAGCTTGACACGTCTACGTTGAAATTCAGCAAACCAGCGATAAATTGTGGTTTTGGATGGGGCTTCATCACCAAATGCAGAAATCATCCGGTCAACACACTGTTTTTGTATTAAACCACTTCGAAAGTCATAACAAATCATCGCTCTTGAATTTTCTCGAGTCAATTCCATTTTCTCAACGACTAAACAAGTTTGACAAAACCTTGAGTTAAATATAAAAATTCGAGTATATTTAATTTTCAAAAAGTTGTTTTGTTGGAATTATTTCGACACCCTTGTTTTCATCCATACTTTATTCTAACCAGCTCTTCTACTCAAATAACGACGTCGATTGCGGTGAACCGAATCAAAATCGGTTGATTCGTTCGAGACATATCGTAGTTGAAAGAAATCTTGAAAGTGTTGTTTTTCAAATAACTTGAAAAATGTCCGTCAAATTTTTTTTTTTTGTTATAAGTTTTTTGTTAAGCTGAATGCTTATAATAGAGAAATTTTGAGCGCTTTCCATTTGAAGTTAGAGGGAAGTTTGTAAGGGAAAATTTCTGTTCAGATTACGTTGTTATGAACCATATAAATACTAATATGTACTGCAATATAGTGTAGGTGAAATAGTTATTATAATTAGAGTTTATATAGCAAAGAGGCTTTACTTTAATGAAATCTTAGCTAATATATGTAAAGTCTTATTTCGCATACCGACGATAATGTATAGTCTTGATAAAACACGAATCATATTTGGGATTTACATAAAAGTAAAAGTAAAGAGTATTTATGTAAATTGAATTGTAATTGCATATACAATAAAACCTATTTCACTTACCGACAATAGTATAAAGTGGCGAAGCCTCCTCACTGATGTCTTCTTCATACGCATCGTTGACGAACGCGGTGCCCGAAGAAGGCGGCGTGGACTCCAGCGCCTGCAGCTTGTGCGAGCCACGAAGAGAAGTTCGGAGGAACTCATTCTGCGCTGCAATCCTCTCTTCAGCTTCTTTGCGTTGACGAAGTTGCTCCTGCAAAAGAGGAAAGTGTGGTCAATAAATGGGTCATAGAATTTTATTTTATTACCGACGACAGCTCATAACTACATAGAAAACGTGTAGTTATGAGTTTTTAATAAATTGTATAGCTTATAGAACCTCAAAAACTTATATAACAACATTTTTAAAAAGAAACTCTTTTTATGAACAGAGATTTTTTTATAGAATAAGGGTGACAAACGAGCACACAGTCCACCTGATGGTAAGGGGATGGTAGGTGGCCCATAGACATCTACATTTATCCTTGATTAAGAATCAAAATGCAGATGATTATCACCCCTGAGGACTAAGAAGGAATGCTTCGTTTCTATTAAAAAAGGGAAGTCGGATCTGTACACCCACCATACGAAACACAGCAGTATTAAGCTGCTATTTTACGCTGGTATCCTGTGAGAATTTGCATTTCCCTTTCTCATATACATATATCAGGGACGTATATAAAAACAAAATATAACAATTATTTTCTTAGATTGAAATTGAAATTTATATTGTAAGAATATACTTAAAAAGGTAACTCTGACGTAAACTAAATATAAGTTTCTTTTTTCTCATAGCGGAATTCTAAATCTTATTTAAACCTTGCAGAAAAATAAAAATAAAGTAGTTCAGAGTAGTTAGAACAGGACTCAGTGTTTCGTATGAACGTTATTAGAGTTCTGAATCCTAAATAAAGGTTTAATTAACTACAAGTTAAAGTTCTTTCTCTTCTTCTTTACCGGCTCATGAAAATCCAAAGCTGGATAGGCATTTCCCATTGTGGGGGGGATTTACTTAATCGCCATGCTTGGCAGGGCGATAGACGAGCTAAGTACCAAAAGTCGTCTGGAGTAAACGAAGTAGTATAATGCCATTTGTCGGAAGCCCTAAGATTTGACCATTTCAATGACGACCGTGAGTTTCGTAGATAAAATGGGGCAAGCGTGGCAACATAAGTATACTCATCATCCGTTACAGTCTATCAAAAGTCCACTGCTGAATGTAGGTCTCCACCATTGATTGCCACATCATCATCATCATCATTACAGCCCTTCACAAGTCCACTGCTAAACGAAACAAGGAATGCCACAAAGCACGGTCCTCAGCCTACACTTCGCCTACCGATACGAGGCTGCCACTCGAGAACCTTTTTCCAAATCCGTTGTCGGTTCTTCGAGGTATATGGCCGGCCCATTGACACTTCAGCTTAAATCAGTTGGGCTATGTCGGTCACTCTAGTTCTACTGCGGATATCCTCATTTCTAAGTTTATCACGCAGAGAAACTCCGAGCATAGCCCTCTCCTTAGCTCGCCGAGAGACCTTGAGCGTCCTCATACGGCCAGCGGTGAAGGACCACGTCTCAGATCCATAAGTCATCACTGGCAACACGTACTCGTAACAAACAACACACACATTGGTTGCCACAAAGGGAGGATATTTGACTTGGTAGTCCCACTTGGCAGGCGAGATTTCAACCGCAGATAACTTTGAGGTATCACTGAGTTGTATAACCAGGATGACGCTGCCGCCACGGGACGATATGGGGTAGTGGATTCTCTTAAACCGCCATTTCACGGCAAATCGTAAGCTAAAGTAAAGTAGGTATATGAAGGAACCTAGATCTACTGTAGAAATTAGAACTTAGGCTGTTATTTCTTATTGCATTATAACAATAATATTTGTGAAATAAAACAAAATGTTAAATTAAAAATCTATCTAAATATGTATAAGCGAAATACCACTGATTGACTCACGAGGTCTTTAAAACTATACACCTGATTGACTCCAAATTTGGTACAGTTACTAATTTCGCAATGTAGACGCTCACTAAGAACGGATTTTACGATAGTCCGATAAAAAAATTTGATATTTTAGACGTAGGTTCCGCAATAAAATATTATCTTGCGCCCAGCATAGCGAGCGAGTATCAGATTGTCACTTATAAACGGTATGGAATATGGTTATCTAATAAAATCCAAAACCTTTAAACTCCTAATTGAAATTAAAGGAATAATGATAGTATTGATTAACAACATATTATTTTCTAAATTCTAATTAAATTCCTGAAGATTTAATCAACTGTAAGTAAAGACTTAATCACTTAATCACGTTAGCGGATTCTGTACGTAATTGATCGCATCCATTTGCCTACACGTAGTGTAGTGTTCCCGTTACTCTGCAGGTTGTGGTGTCGTTAATCTTACATTAAGCTCTTCAAAATCACGACGTTGAGGCCTGGCATTAATGTTCTCAGTAGTTTTAAATCTTATTTAAAAAAATGGCCATAACCTTTTAATTTGGTAAAGTGAGTAGACCTTCATTTTCTATTATGATATCATCAAATTATAGAAGTGTTAAAGTGCGATGCTGGCCATAAAAGAAATCATCGATCAATCTGTTTCTCAATTAATGCCAATATTTAACTTTTAATTAGCAAATTCGCAACCGCCATAAATGAAGAACGGTTGCAGAATGTACGTGTCGGCTCAATTTTGAACAGGCACATTTTGAAGTAGGAGCTTTAATTACTTTAAATCTTACTACATAGACTTTAGAATTTGATATATTTTTTACAATTTTTTAGTACTTTGATGCAGACTTCTACTTTAAATTAACAGTTTTTTCTTTAGTTACATTAAATTCATCTAAAACAAAATATTGTATGTTTTGAACGCTAGCTTTATGCAGAAAAAAAAAACTGAATTCACTAATAAGTATGAATAAGTTTTCTTAATACCCAATTACGTTTGTCAGCCTTGCGCTAAGAGAGAGATGGCAATTAACAAAATCTGTCAAAAGTTAAGTAAAGAAAAACACGTAATTAGAACTAATTATGGAATGCAGCAGGTTTTAAAGTAAAGTTATATCTGTTATACACCCGCTGCTGGGCGTAGGCCTTTTCTCATTCTTAGGAGCAGACCGACCGGAGGGTTATAGACCATAAGTTTATAACCCTCCGGTCGGTCTGCGCCTTCTTCTATGTTTCGCGTAGTGTATATTTTCTTTGCCTATGTGCAGTTTAAATGTTTAAGTGAATTTTATTTACTAAGGTACGTGAGGTCACTTTAATCTTTGCCACCCTATAAAACTAAAACTAGGAGGACAGAGACAAAAATATAAAATCGTATACTATAACTAATATATTAAGTAATAAAAACAAGCTTTGGCAATATTTAAGAAAACTTCGAAAAATAAATAAAAAAAAAACTATACTACACCATTCTAATATCGACTAAAATATTTACTACAATGTTAACTGCCAAAATGGCGTCGATAAAGTAGTGCCCTTTTGGCCATTTACTGTTTGATTGCCCGATGAAGAGTTATCGTATCACAAAGCTCTATCATCAATGCAAACAAGGCTGTAGTTTAAGAGTTATAAGAAAGTGACCATATTAACCTCATGTACTATGCTTGGCATTTCTACCTAGGAGTCCGTGGTTAGTACCCTCTTACATATGGTCAAATAGAAGTGCGTGCACCACCTTGTTCCGATCTGAAGGGTATCAAAGCCAGTATAATTACAGACTGAGGCATTCCATCTTAGTCCTCAGAGGTGTCAATGCGTAGCCTTATTTATTTGAAGTTGACTTCAGGTGTCCATGGGCTGGAGTAGCCATTTAATATCAGTGAACTATAAGTTTTAGTCACTTTATTTTTAAAAAAGAATACCTAAAAAATTCTATCAATTCTGCTTTTTATAATAAACTAGCTGGTCCGCCAGATGTTGTTCTACCCTTTCTGGTAGGTTGGGCAATAAAGTTCACTTCAAATTCAGTCCGGACATTCTACAAGGTAAAAATAAAATTTATTAATAATTACACTCCAGCGCCATCTATTTGGTTCAGATTTTATGATTTTAATAGTAATCGTTATGGTCAATAAATATAAAATTTGTTAATAACTAGACTACAACTATCAGTATCACTTATCAGATTCTAGTATACATAGATACTAATAAAGGGCACTAGTATAGTTATGAACCACCGTTACGACAAAACAATAACAAATACATTACATTTTGGAGTTTACATCAGCGAGTCGCACTGAGTCTTCTATTCAGTTCCGTTTTTCAGAAGCGTGTACACAATCACTATCTTAATTTTTGAGTTCGTACAATTTGTACTTATATATTAGTATTTTCACATTTTTATATGTTATTTATTTCTATGTATTACATACTAAACCACACAATTTTACGAGCGACTGCTTTTGGCGATCCTGTGCATCCAAGGTTGTCTGCAAAAAATAGCTTTTTGCTATAAGATCGCCCACTTAAAGTCTTTTTTTCTTCTTACGTTCATGTATTGTTTTCGTGTACTATAAAAGTTATGTATCTCGTCGTTCAGAGGTTAGACGATCACTAACAGACGCACAAACGATTATATTATCATCATCATTACAGTCCTTCACAAGTCCACTACTGAACATAGGCCTCCCCCAAGGAATGCCTGTCTTACGAGGTCGTCACCCTAAACTTCGCCTACCGGTACGAGGCTGCCACTCGAGAACCTTTTTTCCCCATCGGCTGTCGGTTCTTCGAGCTATATGGCTGGTCCATTGCCACGTCTGCTTACTAATCCGTTGGGCTGTGTCGGTCACCCTTTTTTTACTTCGGATATCCTCATTTCTAAGTTTATCACGCAGAGATACCCCCGAGCATAGCCCTCTCCATAGCTCGCTGAGCGACCTTGAGCGTCCTCATACGGCCAGCAGTGAAGGATCACGTCAAAGTTCTATAATATCTAGTCATCACTGGCAAAACGCACTAGTTATATAGTCTCGTTTTCATGTTTTGTGATATAGCTGACGAGAAGATGTTGTCGTATTTACCCGAACGCTGCCTAGCCCATTTGTATCCGTTGATTGACCTCTCGGTCGAAGTTGGACTTACCTAGTCGGATTATTTGTGCCAGGTAAACATACTCGTCAATAACTTCCAGCTTAGTGCTCCCAACAACTACCGGCATAGGTGTGACATAGACGTTACACACAATCTTTGTTTTGTCCATGTTCCTGTTAAGACCTATCCGTTGACCTATCTATTGAGGTCATTGAGCATAGTGCTCGGATCCTCCAGCAATTCTGCCATAAAGACTATATCGTCAGCAAATCGAACGTGAGTGATGTACTCGCCGTATATTTTCCAGAGTTTCGGGAATATAATGCCACCCTGTCTTACACGTCTCTGCAGTTGGATAGGTTGCGTACTATGGTACTGTACTCGTATAGTCATCGTAGCCCTACTGTACAAACACTTCAGCACTTCGATATACCGACAGTCAACTTGGCACTGCTAAAGGGACTGCAGCAACTCCCAAATTTCGGCTGAATTAGGCTTTTTCATGGTTCATATATGCAAGACAAAGTGGTAGATTGTAGTCTTCGGTCTTCTGTACAATTTATCGAAGGTTGTGTACGTGATCTATGGTGCTAAACCTTTTCGGAAACTGGCTTTGTCGGGAGGCCGGAAGTCGTCGATTCTGCGTGAGAGACGATTCGTAATGGCTCACGAAAACAGCACGTAAACGCAGTTTAGAAGGGAAATCGGTCGGTTCTTCAAAAGAGCGTTGTCGACTTTAGAGTAATGCTAATCCTGGTTTTCCAACCGCTTTTAGAAGCTCCGCTATAATTCGGCCCGGAACTTTTAAGGTGCTGGAATGCTATTCTAATCTCACTCACTCTGACGTCCGGGATATCATCATCATAATGTCCTCCAGACCGAATTTCTCTCACAGCAGCCAGCCACAACGGAGACCAGCCATCGGCGTAGGACGAGATTATAGTGGCCAAGTGTATGCGCAGGTATACCCTTTACTCCCTTACTCTCATGGTCCGATGGGACGGTAAAACGACATGACCGGAGAGAGATCAGGTACAAGACCAACGACTTGACGTGCTATAGCGTAAGAAAATATATAAGTACTATATCGTCAGAAAATCGAAGGCAAGTGAGATACCCGCCATTGATGTTAATACCGTATCCTTTCCAGTCCAGTAGCTTGAAAACGTCTTAAAACCCAGCGGTGAAGAGTTGCGGGGATATAACGTCAACCTGTCTTACACCTCTCTGCAGTTGGATAGGTTTCGTACTCTGATTCTGTACTCGGATAGTCATCGTAGCCCTACTGTACATACACTCACATTCACTGAGTACTTCGATATACCGACACACCGATTACATTATACCTGGTGATTTTTTTAGGGAACGCAAACACAATAAGTTTAGTGTTAGTAAGTACCTATGCGACCGAGCTTTCGCTCGGCGTTAGAAAAATAAATTACAATTTTCTCGGAGATGAAACCTATCTAAATAAACTTGGAAAATAAAACCTTATCTAAATACGAAATTTCATCAAAATCGTTAGCCGTTTCGAGAAACTTTTTACATATATACATAAATACTAGCATAAAGATAATCACATACAATGAAAGGAACATAATACATACTTATAAAATTTTACGAACCTTACGTAAGAACTCGTTTGGTCCATTGTTACAATAAAACATTGAGAGGTTTGTGATATCTTTATTTCCCATAAGAAATAACATTTCACTATTGTGTAAAGTCAAAGTTGTAATAAGATTACGTATCATACGTTCGGATAACGATAAGAGGTGAATTTATGTATTTTTATATTGGTACGTGATGAGTCATGCTCTGGCTGTAGTTGCAACACAGACCGGGGAAGTACCACGCTCTTACCGAATATCAGCGCAAAATAGCATTCTCTTTTTACTAGAAACGAAGAATTCCATCTTAGCCCTCGGGGGCAATAACGCATTGGGGATCTTAATCGTTAATAGATGTTGATAGATGTCTATGGGCCACAGCTTCCACTTACCCACAGGTGGACTGTATGCTCTGTATGTTTGTCACCCTGATTCTTTAAAAGAAATACTATATATTATATACATTTCCTTTAAAGAATAAGGGTTAATATATAGTATATATTATCAACGATTAGATTACGGAAATAGTATAAGGAAACATTATTACCGATTTGTATTTCCATTAGTCGTCAATGGTGGCAATATTTCCATTTTGAATAAAACTATTTTTACGGATTTTATGTCTTTTATCACCCCCGTCATTCTACAAAAAAAAAACTTATTTTTGATATGTATTTATTTTTATTGTTATAATTTATTATTTTATTTTACTCCTATTTTCTTCTTTTTTATAAAATATTTATTATTATTATTATTGAATTACAAAAAAGAATAGAAAGAAATTTAAATTCAAAGTACTATGCCTGAAATTGTATATGTATATATTATATCTAATTTGTTAAATAATTTCTTCTTTTTTTAGCGAAATCACCTTCACAATAAGATTTTTTCCTGTCACCAAAATTAAATATACGGAATTACTTAATTTACCACAAGTTTTCAATTCTTCTGGGAAGCGGTAGTCACTTGCCATCATCTGAGCCGCATGTTCGTTTATCCCCTCTTGTACAAAAAAAAAACCGTGTACCATAAGGGCTCTCCTTTTGCAGGAATGCATCAACTGTACTTGAGGGGTATGGTGGTGAGTAAAAGCTGTGATGCATTCCATTTTCACAGATGACAAAGTAGGCAGATACATGTATTTTTTATTTAAGTCGTTTTCACGTATCTGGATGAATCACTACCAGCAGCTTCACTGGTAGCTTGCATATTATTTTCTATAAAATTGAAGCGACAGATGAACTTATAGTCCACCTGATGGTAAGTGTTTATAGCAGGCCACGGACACCTGTAAACAACTTCAAACAAAGAACGCTACAGGTGCGTTGTCACCTCTGAGGACGAATATGCAATGTCTCACCGCCTCTGAATACTGGATTTCTGTACGCTTAACACAGCAGTGTCATGCACTGATGTTTAGTGACGGAAATAAGTGAGACGAGCGGTACCTACCGAGACGCGCTCGTAGGCTGAAACGAAGACCTACCACCGAGATATTTAGGCAACCTACCTAGCAATAATTGAGTTGGTTTGTAGAGTAAAAAAAATAAAACTATCTTTCTCTTTTTTAATTCTACAAACCAATCCTTTTGTTTCATAACGTTAAAAGATCCTAATTCGAAATGTAGCACAAGTTGCTATTGAATACCGATCTTTAACGAGTTATTATACACAATAATTATACGAGAATAAATTATGGCGTATTTAATTTGCTTTTCGCCAGAGGATAAACACGCTCCATCCCTTTCTACTCCGAGAGTTCACAGTGACGCAAGAACGTTGACGTCAAACTATGTTTGTGTCTTTGTCACGCAAAGTTGAATTTCATAGTTTTACTTTTATGACTTCATTCATACATTTACTTAGAAATGTTAAAGTTTGCTAAAATATTTGACATACTTCTAACCACCCTTGGCACGTGGGGTACGGACATTGGGTCTTGTGTATTGCAAGGCACCGGCAGGTTCGACCTTCGGGATTATCAGAAGAGAGAACGAAACGCTATGAAATTCATAAAAATTGATTTCATGCAATGTGTAGTATATACGTAAACACATAAAAGTCCGTAGAACGAGATAATAAAGAGTATTTGTTAGGGTTTTTTATAGAATAAGGGTAACAACCGGGCTGCACCTGACGACAAGTGAACGCTGTGGCCTATAGAGTTCTTACATCTATCCTCGATTAAAAATCAAAATGCCGATGTATTGTCACCCCTGAGGACTGAAATGTAATGCCTCCTTTCCGTGGTGAAAAGGATCTCCGGTTCTCAACAAAGCAGCATATCTGACCTAGTGATTCAGGGCAGATTTTTTGTAGGGGAGGCATGTGTTTAGCGGTGGACTTGTACAGTTCCTGTAATGATGATGATGAAAGTAGTTCTTATATAAAAATTCTAGTTTTGCTTTCGTAATAGTTGAAATTCAAACAAAAACAAGCATCCGAGTCATTGTCTGTGCGTTATGGGTTGATGACTCTGTTAACATTGTTGTCAGACTGATGCCACTAAAGGCCGGGCTTCATTACGTGCTCATGTCGGCACACGAGTGCAGCGTTCTATGTAAAGCAGAGCCATTTTTGTCGCACAATGTGTGGTTAACTAGGACTCGAGACCGGCGGCCGTTTTAGCCGGAGGCGCCTTTCGTAGATTTTGTTTTGTTATGAACTGTTTGAATGGGGAAATAATTTATGTTGCATGAGGTTTACATTATAATTTTCATTTTAAAATTAGAGTAGGTAGGTACTTTTCAACAAGTTTCAAAAAATGGTTCTCAATTCAATTGAATATCCTTTTGTGTTCGTTCAGCGATAATTACATACTATGTTGTTCGATTTCACCTTTTTTGTTGGAAAGGCACTTCAGGCTTTGGTCAAGATCTGATGATCAAACTATTTAATTTACAAAGACATTTGCACGACTTATTGGCAATTAATTGTTTACTACATCAACCGATTTCGAAGATACATATTGTTCTTTTTAGTTCTTTGATGTCGATTTATACTTTTTTCAAATTCATAAAAAGAAAAGAATCAACAGCAGTGTTTTAACACTACCTTTTTAAACTTTTTTATTTTAATAGAACAAGGGTTACAAACGAGCATACAATCCACCTGATGATAAGTGGATGCTGTGGCTCATAGACATCTACATTTATCCTCGATTAAGAATCAAAATGCAGATGCATTCTCCTTACCGGGTACGTACCTACAAAAACTTTTATTTATAGAAGTATAGGTGATAAATGCCCATCATTATGCTGCTGTCTTAGTCATTATAATGTTACTTAGATTATAAGTAATTCGTTTCAATATCAAAATTTTGATTTAAAAGACAAGTATGTATTTATTTAATTCTCCTAATTAGTCGATTTATTCAAAGTATGTAAAGCGGAGTTCAAATACTCAGGAATAACTCGCGGCAAAAGTTCGAAAGAGAAACATTGTGAGGAATTTGTTTGTTTAGGCTAGTCAAAGGCTGAGTGAGCTTTGTTCTTACCCCGCTAATTATGCACGTGTGATACAGCAAATACTCTGTGTTTATTTCTTTTGTTTTATACTAAAGCGTGAAAAGGCTCCCGTTATCAGCACTCAACAAAATCCATCTTCCCAATTCATCCCGTGGACTCCTCCGTAAGAGATGAATACGGGCAATGCCGAAAAGATTACACAGTTTACGATAGATGGCGGTTTAACCAACTCGTATACACTAGACGTAAAATACTGAATATTTAAGCCTTTTCTAGCATTTCCTATAATCGTAATTTCTTATGGCACCTACGCTAGGAAATGTTTTTTTTAATAAACAAGAAAATGACTACCATAATAGGATTTTCTCCTTTATCATGTTGGCAGTTTAGATACATAAATTGCACAAGCACAAAAGTCCAGACGCGGAAAAATTATTTGTATGCTATACAAATGCTTGTTTCGATTGGGATTCGAAGTCGCGGCCCTAGGCGGCGCAACTCAATATTAAGCCACTGCTCCATGGAGCTGTGGGAAAAATATTTCACTTATACTGTATTAATAAGTAAGAGATCCAAGGAAGAATAACAACATCGTCAAAGGATGATGATGATGAGGACCGTGATGATTAAGGTGAATCCTCCTAAAACACGCTAGCACATATCTAGAAGAGGAATCACACTTGCACACCCATTTATGCATGTCGGGATGTTGATTTTTGATCAAATTAAGAGTACCCTTAACCGACAAGCATGTATACGTAGATATATGGATGTAACATAAGCAAGAGGGATGTGCCGAGATCAAGCATAGAAGACTGTATATAACCTATATACACGCATCTTTCTGATAACAACTCGAAATTATAAATATCTGGGGTTGCCAATCCGCCTGCCAAGCGTAACAACTATGGCAACCCCCCCCCCCCCCCAATAATGCGATCTACGGGGAGGCCTATATTCAATTGTGGACTTTCATAACTCTAATAGATGGATGGGTATATCCTACCTATGTATATGTCGTAGGATAATTAGATAAACCGAATTTTCCGCAAAAATCTAGGAATATGACGAAAACACGGATAATTAGACAATGACTATGACATTTCTCAATCTTACCGAAAAAAAATTAGGGGTTTCGTAACTCTGAATATATTAAATATTGGCTTGATATTGGTTTATTTGCTATAAAATGTTAACCTCACTTTTTACACAGGAATATCAACCCAAAGTTAATTCCATAACAGCTTCGGCGCTGGAACACCTGCAGCCTCTTCGCCCTTGCGTAGCAAATTGCAAGTACCCGTGAGAGCCGTAGCGGCTAAGGCTGGAGGCTGCGGAGGTGAGCTCTTCCTCGGCGCTTACGGCTTTACAAAAACCCTAGGGGTAGGGCAGACAACACTACGTGGAGTCGAGGCGTGCTAATTCGGTTTTAGAACAGATTCGACCAATCATCTAATTATCCGTGCTTTCGCGATATCCTTAGATTATTTTGCGGAAAATTCTCGGTTTGTCCAATTATATTAGGTCACGTCATAGGGCATGTATACCAATGATTTCAAAAGGAAGGATAGGCCCTTCTAAATATTTTATTCATAACTTTTTCATAGAAGAAAAAGTAGCGTTTCTGTCATAATAAAAACGTCATATCAAAACACGACGTAACCAGGGTCGGATTTCGTAGTATAATTATCCTAATTGTATAATTATTTCATAGTTTGTAGTATATAGTATCGTAATAATACAAAGCGAAAATACCATAATTTTACCTAAAGGTCGACTTGTATTATTACTGGGTCCTTTTAAATTTTAATATTAACCCCACGATATAGAGGGGGGGTTCGGGGCTGGTGGTGGGGGGGGGTTGGGGTATGGCCCGGGGTTTGGTGACTTGTTTTTTGGTATTTTTGTATTGTACATGAGTACCGCGTTTTTTTAATAAAATTAAAATTAGCTCCCTTTCTGGTCAATTGATGCTCGATCAATGCATTTATGTTGCATCCTTGATACAACTTTAATTAGGGGCTACCAAGATAATGCTCCAGAAGCAATCGGTTTGAAAACTGAATTTCAAAATATTTTATGAATCAGATTTTCAGATTCAATTAAGCAGATATGGTTTCTTTTGTACTCTTTTCGTTTTACCCTAATTGAATATAAAATATATTAGGTACCAATATTCAAAATTTAACTTACACTAAGTTCTTTAGACAAAATTTAAACAAAAATAAAAACAAAACCGTCAATAAACGAAACGTATAGATAAATTATAAGCGTGACGCCAAAATCCCGACACATGGAAAAAAAGAAACATGAAACGTAAAACGTGGAAAAATTATACTATTTAAACAAAAATATATTTTTTGTTTAAATAGTATAATTTTAATTTTCATGTACAATATTTTTGAGGGTCTGAATCCAGCCCTGGCCTAATCTTGGTAACGTAACTAAGCTAATTGTAAAATAAAACTTTAAAAATGCGTTTATATAATAATTTAATTGTAACAAAATTAATATAAGGTTATTTAACGATGATACGATATCCCATGTTTTTTTTTTAATCTTTGTTTCGTAATTTTTGCATTCTGTTACCATGCAACTAGACATATTATTTATGACAGGCAAATCTGTCCTGCGCGCGCACCACTGTCGAACGATTCGCGTTGGCCCTAAACTTTAATTTTAGGGACAGCGCACTGGTCCGTTTTAGTTGTTCGGTCGGCCCGGTCCTTACGCTAGTAATATGTATACAGGGTTATTTTTCAAAGAGTAGGCAATTTTTAAACTTAAGTACAAATATATAAATAATGATATACCGTTATTCCGGTTTTTGAAATTATGAGTAATTAAAGCTAAAAGCTTTTCGAATTTTCCCAAAATACGAAATTATCCCAAATTGAATATGATTTATGGGCTTAAGTATATGTATGTTATTTATGTATATATGTATTATTAAGATTTTTGGCTTGAATGCTCGTCCATTAAGCCATGTCTTCATTTCATTCGGGATTTTCGTTTTTATAAATTTTTTCTTCACTATATGCTGACACGTCGCATCGAAGTTTTTGGGAGATTTTGACGACATCCCGACCCATCGGACAATCGACGATAGTAACTCCAGTTCTTAAGGCACCTAAGTGAACAAAATAACTTGAGATTTTTTGATCTTTACGTGGTAGAGCCATGCTGCAGTTGTATTAGTAGTATAGTTGTAGCACGAATGGATCGGCTCGACCGGGGAAGGACCAACTACCACCACCACCAATTACACAAAATGGCATCACTTAGGTATCAACATCAACTACAAACCACTGTTGTTTAAACGATAAAACAGGTGCAACAATCCGACGATTGTCGAATTCGCGTTAAAACTCTGTTATTTATGTATGTGTGATAACAGCTTAAAATTGCCTGTACGACATGGTGGAATATGACCCATTTTCATATATAGGGCGTCTTATTGTTCTAACGCCTTTTGACGCGCTTCACATGCGTTTAACAGTGGCGACAGATTGCCATCAGTTAGAAATATCTCGGTCTATCTACACATGTCAGTTTATACGATTTTATCGTATTGTTTGGGAAAAGCAACTGGAGCGGAGCGAAATACCTCTATAGGCTCAACTACCGGTGCCAGTTTAACACTCGGTATATCGAGGTGCTAAATTGTTTGTATAGTAAGGTCACGACGTACAACTGAGTCTAGTTTAGGAGTACGAGGATTATCCAATTGTTGTTTCAAGAGTGGAAGTTTTGTGCTTGTCTATGGAACATTCGTTTAACGATAAATAAAATATATTCCACATTCAGTCGATTTTAAAAACCCCGTTTCATTAAAGATTAGCTAAAATCGATTAGGTAATAAATTTTTACATCTGTAATTTATTTTATGATTTGCCACAAGGTAATGCTTACGCAATATTCGAAAGTTTTTTTTAAGGAAAAAAGCTGACACACGTGCATACAGTCCACCTGATTGTTAGATGTTGTGACCTGTAAATATTAACATTTATCTATGTGCAGACAAAATTGCTTCCCTATAATTGATTGGGTTTGCGATATTATTACTTCGAAGTAGAGCCTCAGGAGGTAGTACTTTTAGATTCAATAATCTTATTTCAGTTGGGCAGCTTCCGTGGCTATTTTGGTTATAATTAGAGAGTAGATCCATCAAATTAACTCCGATTATGTTGTATTCAATAGCCCACGCTACATCAAAGGTTGTAGCGTTTAATTCACAGCTAAGAACTAAATTTCAGCACCATAGTATTATGTCCATAATCTATATTTATTATAAAAATGGTATTATAAAGCTGAATATACTTCTAAAATTATATACTCTACAACAACGTACTTAAGTACGTAATAGCGTGATGATATTACGTGACGCAAAAGTAGTACATGGTAAGAATACAGAAGCGATCGGACTTGAGCAAGCAAAATCCAGTTTGTACTTTCGATTTTATTCGTCATCGTTTTGTATCTGAGTTCAACATATAGGCAGAGTAAAAAATGAGGTGTGCACGACACTTACTGTTTTAGTTTATTAAGTCCAAAACTGTTAGGGATTAAACATAGACTAATAATCTCAGAGTTTCCGTCTATGGTATACGTATTAACATTTCAATTTAATAATAACTAGGGATCCGCCCTGGCTTCGCACGGGTGATTTCTTAATCTCGACAACAGCGCAATTGTGAATAAAAACAATCCAGAAAACACTCTAACGCACTCAAAAATTTATCAAAAGCCGTTTTCGAGCATAGAGATTATTTAACTATGTTATAAACCCAACTTAATAGCCAGGTTATTACAATAAAACGAGCTGAAGTGAGTAGAACTACATAAAACTTTAATAACGTTTACTGTAGAAAGCTAAAAATCAAAATTATTTGTAAATATTGAAAAGTAAAGTTATTTCTACACGTTTGAAAACGGGAACTAAAGGATTTTCGGTACATGTTGTATAAAAAATTTGATAAAAAAACTTATAGGGTTCTTGGGGTGTTCTTATCTATGGTTGAATTCGGTAGATGGTGCTATTGTCGAGATCTAGAAATCAACCGTGCGAAGTAGTTATGGATCATTAGTATACATATAAAAAAAAAACAACATAAGCATCACAACATTCGAAAGGCTGTTATGAACAAAACAAAAAAGAACTTACCGAATAAGCCTTTATTCTTTCTGGGTCAACGTCATGTTGCGACCGCGCCTGCGCCCGCGGCGATGACGAAACCATGGTCTATGGATCACGATCTATACTCTATGTCTAACGGTTTATCCAGTTCTGAACTCTCCAACGCCATTCCAATTCCAACACAATAACTCTCACACTACACATTTAAGCCGCGGCCACAGTTTACAATTCTTACCACTACAACTATAAAAATTTCCTCGTTGTTAATATTTTTGTCGGAAATGACGAATGATTATTCGATTGTTTCAAGGTAATATGCGGAATGATTTCGATATCTAAGAATGCATAATTAGTTTCGGTGTGATGATTACACAAAATATGTTAAGCGGTCTTCGTTTTAATTACTTAATGATTAATGAGCTGACAAGTAAAATAACAGGGCAAATGGCAGAAAAAGTACATTTGTCAATAAACAAGCTTAAATGTTTTATGAAAGAAAAATTATAGAAAAAGAGTTATTATAATATCAAAGAATACATAAATGAAAATGAGGATGGGACCTGGGAATGAGGTGATCGGCACCATGATTTTAATAGAACCTATTAAAATTCACTTTAAATTTGTACAAACAAAATTATTGCAAAGTGAAAAATGTTTTAAAAAAAGTCCCGCTGAATTTCTAGCTGGTTCTTCCCAGGGCAATGGAATTTTCCGAACCAGTGGTAAATAAAAAAAATACTTTCAATAAATACTATGTATTTTAATGTGATTATAATTATTTAATACTGAATAAAAAATCATTCATTGCATTTGTAGAGGGTAAAGAGTTTTTTCTATATATTTTTTTATTTTTTTCTATTAAACACACAAAAACATCATTTGAGAGTGTTGTTTGTCTTATTATTATAATCCAATGAAAAACTTTTCTTTTTGCAATAGGTGTGTATTAAGAAAGCTGTATTTCACTTTCAACGGTACATTGATAAATGAAACACGGACATCTAATACATAAAATATAAAATAGACTTAAAAATTTACATAGATTTTAAGTTTATTGTATATTTAATAATTATCACTTCAAATTTTTTTTCCATAGGCTTACGTCAGTGCGGCTTGCCATCTTCGGCTGCATCGCCACTTACCATCAGCTTATCATCAGGATAGTAGTTAGGCGCTGGCCTAAAATAGTTAAAATATGGTCTTGTGTTTTCGTTACTCGCTATTAAAACACACACCTGCATTATGCTGGTATTCTACGATGCTATTCTGTGTGAGCATTGTCCTTCCCCGGTTGAGCAGATCCATTCAAGCATTTTGTGCTACAGCCGTTACAAGGTTACAACGTGGCTCTATTACGTCAAAAAGAAATTTCAAAGTACACTTAGTATGTTAAAAAACTTTTCAATCAAGATTCGAAGCCATAAATTTAAGGCCGTGTCGACATTAACTCCATAAATGTCACAGATCGTATTATTCATAAATAATAAGTAATGTAATCTCATTTTATCAACAAAGGCATCGCGCATGAATCATCGCCTAGATATCGACAGTCAGGAATGTCGAAGTTATCGACACTCGATATGTGAGATAATAATCTTCATATTGCTTTAGCGAAAATAATTTTATACGTGGTAGAACCACAGAGCCACTCTCACAGAATACCAGCGTAAAATAACAGCTTAATACTGCTATGTTCCGTACGGTGAGTGTAGAGGATCCGGAGACCCTTTTTTACTGGAAACGAGGCATTCCATCTTAGTCCTCAGGGGTGACAACGCATCTGCGTTTTGTTAATTCGTTTTTTTAGTTTTTGTTTATTCTTAATCGAGGATAAATGAGCACACAGTCCACCTGATGGTAAGTTGTTTATCCTTATCCTTAAAAAATAAAAATATAAATTTCTTCGCAACCTTCCGCTAAATAAATACAATGATGTGTCTTACCTGGATTGAAGAGCACCTCCCGCCCTCCCTCAATTGCATGCACTAACTCCGTCACCACTAGTCCCAGCACCACTACTCCCAACACCACTATTCCAGGTAAGACACACCATCGACGACAATACGACACGTGTTTCGCCGCTACACGAGGCATCCTCAGGTAATGTAGACTCTACGGGGGCTGACTTAGTGGTCAGCCGCCGTAGAGTCTACATTACACGCACGCACTCAGCAATTTGATCAGCAGCGTAAAGCTGCTTATGAAATGCACAGTGGTTCCCTTTATCGGTCGAGCCAGTGGTTACCAACAGTTGCACGTTTTAACTTCGAAAGCTAACGATAAACTAATTTTAACCACTCGGTTTAACATTTGCAATGGATACACTGATCAAATATTGGTTGAAGCGATGGCAGCCTAATAGTTAAGGATGTGGATACCAAACTCAGAAAGTTTTTGGTTCGAATCTGTGATTTTCCTACTGTGGTGAACAACTCCATTTTAAGCTTACTTTGAGGAGTTAATGGAATATTACTTATGTTTTAAAAAAATGTTATATTTACTCTTTTAAATGAAACCAAAGGACATTCTATAAAAAAAAAAACTAAAGTATATTCTACGAATATTTCCAAAAATAGACTCGTAAAAAATGTTACGACAGCTATGATGACTGCTATACGACATAAATCCTCATGACGTCTTTTGCTAATAGTTATTGGATGTGTTGGGAATGCTCGCGCGACGAACATAAAAAAGAGACAATTTTTATTCGAAATATATATATATATATATATATATATATATATGGACGTTATTCTCACTACCGTTACCGTCACCGTGACAGTCACTATTAAAGTCAATTGCTGAACATAGACCTCTCCCATAGATTGCCTCATTGATATTTGCCACAGTTGCCACGTTTGGCAAGCGGGTTGGCAACCGCAGTTTATTTTTATTTTTAGTCATTATTAGGAAGACGCTGCTGTCCATCTCCTGATTTGTTTCTCTTCGCCTCTAGGAACCCACGGGATCATACGGGGCAGAGGATATTCTTACAATGCCCTTCCACGGTAAATTCACACCACGTAAATATATAATAGTTACTATTAAAATGAAGTTAATAAAAAATTTCACAAGTTATGCAATAATGAGATGTTATGCTGAAATGAGATTGTATATTATTCATTTTGCAAATCCCGGAGCGTATCTGAATTCTCCATAAATTGGAGCTAGGAATATAATAAAGGCTAATTCGATTAAGCTATCGATCGAATCACAATTCCTGTGATAAACATTTTAAGCACAACATTCGGCAGGTTTAATTTGTGTTCCATTTTAAACGCCAATTAAAAATTAAATCAAAATACTGTAGATGGAAATGAAAACTAGTTCCCATATCTACATACACAATGGGCCGTGTCTATTGCCGTGGTATATGACTACTGGGTTTATTACTGTTTATTACTTCTATTGGCTTCGTTTCATTCTATTTCGAATGTTTGATATTCAGCTAATATTTGAGTAAAAAGTAATTATTGCTGGGTTTGTTTTTTGGATAAAGTTGTATCTTTATGTTTCTATTTATCGTCAAAGCAAAGGCTTAGTAAAATTTGCTTCGTCTGTCTGTATTCATGAGTCGCAGTATCAAAACTACAAAAGTTTTTAACTGAATTTGACGTTTAAAAATACACATGAATAAAGTAAAAAATTAAAATATCATAGTGATTGCCAACAACGTTAGCTGCATTTCCTCGCTGAAGAGTTTCCCTTTGGGGCAGAAAAAATCACACCATTTAATTATTTGCGGATTCAGTTCCTTCAGAAATTTCAACACACGTGATCCACTGAGCGATATTCCCTACTGCAAATGGCACAAATATTATGTAGTCAATGGTCATCACTCAGATACTCATATTCGTGACATTTAGTTAGTCCGCTTAGTTAGACCACCTCCGATAAGACCCCAGGATTTCATACGAGGTACTCCTGATACGAGAGCCTAAAATAGAATTTGCGCAGTATTTAAATCATGGTCTGGTCTGGGGGAGCCCAAATCCCAAGAGATATAAAATATTATACATAAATGACTGGACGAAAACAAGATATAATTTTTGTACCAAAATAAAATTAAAAGTAAAACATTTTAAATATAAAATATCATCCACATCGTTGGAGACGTTTCCGAGATACCAATTACATATATTATATATAAATACACATAATATTATATACTAGAATTGCTCGCTTGAAGAATAGAGATTCACACAACGGAACGTTTATCAAAAATTATAAAATTACGTATATCAAACACGCACTCGAATAATTCGTCAAAGGAAAATAAACACATCGGTGTATTTTCATTTCAACGACTTTTGAAGATTTAAGAAATAAACGTAATAAATATAAGTATTTAACAATGATTTCTTTCAAGTGTGTAGCAAGTGAGCGTTTACACAGAAACATCGTGGGAACGTGAAGTGGTTCCAGATACAACAATCTCGCGACTAGGCAACGATTGATTCAATGACACACTTCGTGTGGCCTAACAGAGATGCTAGCACAATAGCTCCAATCGACCATTGTGAAGCCCATGCTATATTTAAATAAAATGTACAAGTACGTTATGGAAATATTATGACATTAAACATTACTCTGTATTTGTTTGTTATTATAACAAAACTTATTTTGTTGACGTCGCGGGTATAAATTATTATTTAATCAGTATATTTAACACGAAAGAACTACCTAAGCCGCAGTCTCACTATCGTGTAGACTACACTATATTTGATATTTGTTGTCATATACCATAGTTTACATTTTAGTTTGCATATTTCCGCGGGACTTGTTTATTGAGAAATATTATGAAGCATCTGTCGTGTCTTCAACCAGTCTGTCCTGGCTATAGTCACTTCAGGTGCCTAAGCTTTGACACTGACGATATGGATGTCCCACAAAATCAAAGTCGCTCTGCGTGCAATGAAGAGAGTTTTCCTCGGAATTTCTCCGTTGATAAAATTTGAAATGAAGAAATCTCCCGAAGAACCAAGATTTGTAACATAAGCATTTTCGTTCGGTTTATAAATTGAAATGTTAATAAGACTAAGTTTAGAACTGAATATATCACGTCGCAGAAGTGACAACATTAACCAAAACCTAGGTTGTTATTTCAAAGTATACATAAACATGCTTATGTATACTCTAGCAGCCTTAAAGTTATCTCGATCCTCAAGCCGTAGTGAACTTTCTGCTACATTTCGTTTGATAGGTTCGTGTACCGGGCTCCTAGATATTCCATTTAGTCTTCTGGGGCGCATCTGTGGCCAATTTTGAATCGACTGCAGTTGTCCATGGGATGCAGTAATTACATATTATAATCAGGTTGCCTTAAAAGTCTTCATATTTAACTGAGTCCAAGTAACTCTTGTCAACCAAATGTTATAAAAACATAAAACTTCTTTAAAGAATTCTTGACTTCGACTGTTAGTTTTATAGTGTATGTAAGCCCAGAAACAGTTCGCTACAGGACAATCGTTTATCCCACAGTGGATTTTGCCATAATCTCTTGGCCGAAGGATTATTTTTCAAACCTAGATAATACGGAAAAGTGCAAAATACTGTTTTCTGTTTATATAACCGCCAAGGTTTTTATTTAATTTAACTGCAAACTGGAATGTTGAATTTGACATGTTTAAATATACGAGTGGTAAAATGTCGGACATGTCGGACTATCAAATGGCTCTCATAAAAACTTAATTTCGGAAGCGGCGCAGCTGGGATTCAAATATCGGGCAATCCGCGACCGTAAATATTTTCACAACTGGATCTAGAGCCCGGTTTCATTAACTAGACGGTTGCAATTTAATTAAAAATATCGATATTTTTACTCGATATCGTTTCAATTCACTCCGATGTTAAATATTTTTTTTAAATCCGAATATTTTATAAACAAAGAAGGTCAATGAAAACAGAATGGAATTTTTCATCCAATTTTTCGGTAACAAATAAATTCTTTTAAAGATCGTTCCTCGAAAATACTTATAGATAACACAAGTCATAGGCATTTTAATTTATTAAGTTTTGGAGCACAACACAACAAATAAAACCACAGTAATACCTCGTTTTCACCTTCGAATCTGCGGCAGAGACAAAAATGTTTTAACCTATCAACAGAGCTACAACATCTGGTTGGATCCAACAAATACGCATTCAGAGTCTGTAACACTTTCGCCATGTTTACAATTTAAAAACAAAACAGAACACTGTGATAGCTGGCTGGCGAAACGACGATAATTGTAATTTTGACATTTGTACGTAATTTAAAAAAAATGTATGCTTTGTTCTTTTTTGTTATCAGAAAACGTGCAAACGGCCGAGAAATAATATAAGCACTGACGTTATCAGAGGCTGGCTATCTCGATCCTCGAGTTTGTCACGGCAGATATTGTTACGCGCGATGTTTTCTGTTAGCGATAAAGCGATTTACGGGGGCGTATTCGAAGCGATGTAGGTACATTGATTCGCTTAAAAAATATACAGGTGTTACTATGACGAAGTTAATAAAGGTTTGCATGTGTTTTTTTTACACCTCCCAGGACCAAGATGGAATGCCTCATTTCCAGTAAAAAGGGTATCCGGTTCTCTAGTCACCTCAAAAAACACAGCAGCATCAAGCTCCTATTTTGAGCTGGTATTCTGTAAGAGCGTGGTTCTACCCCGGTCGAGCAGATCCATTTATTCATGCTACAACCATAATAAAGCTGCAGTATGGCTCTACCACCACGTATCAAGTATGTAAATGTAAGTACTTGTCTTTAAAAAAAACGAAAATGGATTAAAGAAATAATACTTTGGAAACTCCCTACAATGTGTTAAAAACCGTGATTGATTAATTAACAATTATTTTAATATGTTGCAAACTTAATTTCTCTGTACGATAAAGTAATATCATCTACATTTAGAACTATGATTGCCTTTTATAACAAAAAAGAAAGTTGCTTAACGAAGGTTCGATAGTTACGTACCTGCCAACTATACCAGTTAATGGTAGAGTAATAAATCAAGTGCCAATTGCCTTGTATTAGGCAAGAATGCAATTGATACTGATTAAAAGTATTGTTAATTAACATTCAGAATTACGCAAATTATTCTGAAATATCATAATTGTAATTAACGATTGAATAAACGTGGTAATAATACCATCGTTAAACAATTGCTAAAGTATACTATAATTAAAAATCGCTAGTTTTAGTAGGGTCTTAAAACTTGTCTGACTTTGTTTAATTAGATTTTTAGTATTCAAAATATATAATTAAGGTGATTGCTTACTGTAAAAATTATGAAGTCATTACACATTTCAATAATTAACAAACGGTTCTTAAAGATATTTCAATTGACTAGTGTCGAAAACCCAATTATAATGCCAAGTATAAACTTGGCTACGGCTAATAATTTCCCAGAAATAATTTTGCCCCAGGCTAGAATCCCGTACAGAGCGATTGTTTGTATTTGTAATTTATTGTAATTAGGAACCGCGGGCCAAATGTTTCATACCTTTGACACTGCTTTCTGTCACTGGTCTGGATATTTTACTTCTGCCATGTACAGGGTGAAATTGAAATCATAGGCATCCTTTTAACTAAGAAAATACTCCTGGTACAAACTACGTTCACATTAGTATAACCAAAAACTAAAGTTTTAAGCTAGTAAGAAAAACTAAAAACAGTATTATTAGTAATTTTTTAATTGATCACTAGTGTAAATAACCATGAATATATATATATATATATATATATATATATATATATGAAAAAATAATTTATATATATAAACAACACGCGCTAGAGATCGTATTTTGAACATTTTTGTTACTTTAATACACTTCTCAATATTAATAGAATAGGCTCAATGGATGCCATCGAAACGTTTCACCCTGTATGATGGCACTTGTATGATGAAATGTATCGCCACCTATCGGAGAGCATGTGTGTCACGCTATAGTTGCCTTTTATTGCACAAAGAAAATGAAATGAGGTAACAGATAATCTTACGCCGCTCAAACAGATCAACTTATAAAGCGATAAATCGTATCTTTATAAATTTTCGTATTTTTATAATCTTTATAAAAATCGTATTTTTATAATCTAATATAGAGAGCTGAGATAGATAAACATTGAATTTTTTTTTAATAGTATCTGTATATGGCGAACAAGTAATAGGTCAACAAATAATATGTAGTTCCTTTTAATGTGTAAAACGCCTCCACGATATAAGAGTTATTTCTACTATGGAGGTGAAAGTTGAAAAAAAATATTCGTGTCGTATATACACCGGCTACAAAAGTATTTACCTTAAGTCGATAATATATTCCGTAACATCTTAAGCAACTCTCAATTACATGTTACACGACGTCGTGTCACAGACGTGAATATAGTCTTCGTTTTAATATTTAGCTTGCGACATCATCAGCGCTGGTTTGGATCATGTGATTCGTGCATATTTTTTTTTAATTTGCAATCTATTGGTTGAACGAGGAAAACCGCAATATGCGTTAAATTATTCCAAGTAGTGTGAGTGATGAATCATGACTTTATCCAACCTGACCGTCGGTACCATCAGCAGTCTATACATATACCGTTATTTCGTTGAGCAGCTGTGCTGTTTTTTTTACGGAATAAGGGTGAGAAAGGAGCACACAATATCCTTGACAGTAAGTGGATGCTGTGGTTCATCACATCACATGTACATCTATCCTCGATTAAGAATCAAAATGCAGATGGATTGTCATAACAGAGGATTAAGATGGAATGCCTTACGAAGCACAGCAGCATTACGCTGCATTTTACGCTGGTATTCTGTGAGAGCGTGGTCCTGCTCCGGTCGAGCCAACCCATTTGTGCTAGAATTATGATATAGCTGCAGCGTGGCACATAACATAAATACCTCTGTTGGTTTTTATTCGGTTATTTAGTAATGTTGAAAATTTTATGCGTTAATGCCATTTAAGGCGTTAATTAACAGCAAATGGCCCATGTCAAGGTATCTCAACAAGGCTAAATTAGGCAGTACATCTGTGACCTAAATAGAGCCGATAGGCCGTTTTGTACCTGCAGTTGTGTATCTCGTCAAATATAAAATGCAAGCCTATTGTATAATTGTTTAAATAACAGTTTGTAATAGGCTTGCGTCTAAATCTTATATTGAACTAGTTTTAATTATCTCTCTTTAATTATTTTGTAATTTATTATTGCTGTAGCTATATTATGATTGAAGTGCGAATGGGTCAGTTCGACCGGTATAGGACATATTATACTCTCACAGAATACCAGTTCCTAATAGCAGCTTAATGCTTGCTGTGTTTCGTATGATGAGTGTAGAGATCCGGACAACGCACGGGTGACAACACATCTGCGTTTTGATTCTTAATCGAAGATAAATGCAGATGTCTATGGGCCACAGCATCCACTTACCATCAGATGCACTGTGTGCTCGTTTGTCACACTTATTTCATAAAAAAACATCTTTACTTTATTTTATTTCGTTATTTTGCCTCAACGTATAGTAGTTTTTCCTTTATATTCAGTAACTAATTACAGTGAAATAAGAAAATACTATTTTTAAATATCTACACTAAGCAGTTAAAACAAGCTAGTAGTTTAAATTCTGTACTATTACGATAAAAACAATCATTACAACGAACTAAGCCAGACATAATATGCTATTATACAAAACAGTCAAACGCGTAGCAATCATCATATCCTGTTCCGGTCGTAGAGGATGGTATTATTTATCGGTGATTTAGAAATATTAATAAAATATCATTTGTAAGTCAGCAGATTCTAGTAATTAGAATAGCTTCGTTCACTCGAATTTTGATATAACTAGATTTGAATTATTCTGGGCAATTGAGTTCTCTTCTTCGTCATAACCACAGGAAAGTATAGATTTATTGAACGTGATACTGTTTAAGGTGAGCGGTGTAAGTACTCTAAGAATATCGATTACCCAATATCGTCCCGTGGGCATCGTAAGGTGCGACAAAGAGATACCACCAACCCAACCAACGCACCTGCTAAGCGTGGCAACTATGGCAGATATCCCGTATGTGGCAATCTGAGGGGAGGTCTATGTTCAGCAGTGGATTTATGAATAGATTGAATAACAGATGAAATAGTAAATGAAGTAAAATACTAATTCTTCTAATAATTCTTACTGATATCATTTTATATAATTATAAACAAATATTAATATTATAACATATCAAAAGCCTGCAGCAAAACAAGCACTACTTGCTCAATAAAGAGAAGTTATTTGCATTACAAAATATAATACATATTATAAATCCCTTTACATTTTCTCGAGATCTCTAGTACAACGTCGGGTTACTACAGCCCGCTGTAGTTCGGCGGATCCACATAATTGCAGGGTAAACCTGAGCTTAGTATAATTAAATTTTGTATACCTATTTTGTGAGCTCGATACGCTCAACATAAAGTGAATATAGTTTGGATTTAACAGCGACTATGTAATACGTTTATTGGTGAGTTTAAATGCAGAAACGATTTAGTTAAAAAGGACAGAGCTTAGGTCGAGGATTAGTCTACATTGTTTTGTTTATATGAGAAAGGTGACGAAGAAAACGAGCACACAGTCCACCTGATGGTAACTGATTGCTGTGGCCCATAGACATCTACATCTATCCTCGATTACGAATCAAAATGCAAATTCGTTATCACCCGTGAGGACTAAGATGGAATGTCTCCTTTCCAGTAAAAGGGGTCTCCGATTCTCTACACTTACTACGAAACACAGCAGCATTAAGCTACTATTTCACGCTGGTATTCCGTGAGAGCGTGGGTCCTTCCCCGGTCGAGCCGACCTAATAGTGCTACAACTATACTACTAATATAGCTGAAGTATGGCTCTACCACGTAAAAAAAAATATAATAACGTAAAAAATATTTCAAGAACGACAGCGCAGTATCATGATATTTATTGAAAATGTAGGAGAAAACTATTACATAACCATGCAGATGCGTTGTCACTCTTAAGGACTTTGCCTCGTTACGAGTTAAAACTGCCTAAACTGTCCGCCTGATTGCCTTCAGTTTTCGTCCTCTAACCATTTTAAGCACAGTAATATTTTGCTGGTAATTCACACTGGTATTCTGTGCGGGAATCGAGCCATTTTGCTGCAGGCATTTAACGCTGAAGTGTATCTCTACTACGTTTAAAAAAGCAGTTTAATAAAAAAGACAACTGATTTTCGGATCTGTTCTAGTTGTGATTGTTCACTCAATTCAAACAGTTGTTCTTGCAATTCACGTGTCTCTAACACTGCCTGAAGCTGAGCCTGCTTCTTATCTCATCCCTAAAGCTTTGCGTCGAGTATCGTCTTTGAAATCTCTTTATATTGATTAAAAAAATTCAAATTCTAAATTCTTTATTGAGGATTTCAAATTCTGTGTCTCCTTTTAAGTTTAACTATACCTGTGTTAGGGGAGTTGATAACTTGAATAAAAAAACAATACCATTATAAATTTTCAGACTATATTTTGGCATTTTTTTAATTCGAAGTCTGATACGAGTAACGTCAAAATACTTACGCTTTGCTCTTATACTTAATAAAGTTTAAGTTAGTTTGCTTAAAATTCGTTTTAGCACTAACAACTTTTAGTGTCAATTGCTGTGTAATAGTAACGTAACTGAATACACCCCCCCCCCCCCAATCATCCCGCAGATGTTGTAATAGGCGACAAAGGGAAACTGAAACAGGAGATAGGGAGATAAAAAATTAAAATAATTAAAAAAATGTAGTTGTCAACCCAGCTGTGGGATTGTGATTGATGGAATCAATGAACGAATGAAAAAACAGTCGATTACGTTTATGATTACAAATTCCATTAGCATAACTTATTAAATACTAATTGCACCTTTTAAATAGTACATATTCATATTCATCGCTCTAGTGGACACGCAACTTATACGCACTTACACCGTTATAAATTGTATAGAGGCTTGTATGAATGCGAGTATTATAAAAAGATAAAAGCATTTCCATTGTTTTAAAGTGTCATATTAATGGCAGTTTTTAATTGCAACATCGGGCTTCTGAAATACAGTAATAAAAGGTCTCTCTCCAGGTTGAAATTTGTCTGATATACTTATATTCTCCCGCTACGTGTCTTAAATTCATTACGCAACGTAACTTTAATTAAGCTTTATGGCAATTTAAAACAGCTCGTGGAAAAATTTCCTTTTCCTTGCTACTTTGAAAAAATGTTATCTTAAAAGATTTAAATTTCCTGCGCATTAATTTTATGTGAGTAATTAAAATATTGACAATTTAAAAAAATAAGGTTGTTTATTCTCCAATATTCAATAGGTTTATGTGCAATTTATGAATGTGTAATCTTACACACACTTGGAACAATAATTTACGCTCTTTCCGTATAGTACTGGAATCAAAACCGCACAGTCGACGCATACTATTAGTCACCATTTTCCGAGCCGTCTATCATCATACTCGTACTTCATTATAAACACTCACGCCTGTCACCCATAGCGGTAGACAGAGATTATGAACTTCCATTTTGCACGAACCTGACACACCTCTTTACATCCATATACCTGCGTATATGTTACTGTAAAAGCTCGAACTACGGTACATCCTAACATTTTCCAGTTAAACCTGGTATTTACCAAGTCTTAATGACTTACGAGGTTAAATTCCGAAAAGTTTAGTGGTAATCGTTAATTTCGGACTTTTAGTACCATTAACTAAGTAAATCTTAGGTTTTAATACAAACAAAGACAGTAAATTATTGAAAAGTAGTCATATCTAGAAGTGTTTGGTGCATTACCTTTTTGCTATTTCCTTAAAAAGGCTTAAATGGACAAACTCGTGATAAGTAGAAAAGATAATAACTTTTATCTCCGTATGAATAAATGCAGTGTTTAGAGAAATTAAAGGCTGAAATAGTCAGTGGGCTTAAAATTCATCCAGGCAATGAAAAATAGAATCAAAATAACCTCTTACTAAGCAATGTTTGATTCTCCAATGAAAATGCAATATGGATTCCGAGAACGAAATCACGGGATAATTTTAGGAATGAAAATAATCTGATAAGAAAAGTTAATGAATAGTAAGCTTAGCCAACGTAGGTATTATGTTTGTGAGAAGAAAACAAATATTTGTTTATTTTACCGTGTTCTACTTTAAAAACTAATTATAAATTTATTTTAAAATTTAGTCGGTAACATAATTCCATGTTTAATACTTTCTATTTATATATTTTTATTTCCGAAACCACTAGTCACTAGTAAAACCTGGCATGTACCAAATTCTAATGGTAATAGGCCCAAAAATCATTTCATTTAATATTAAATCTTACATTTACCAGCTCATGCTGATAAATCCTATTTTTTTTATAGAATAAGTGTGAACAACAAACAAGCAGTACACCTGATTATGTTGTATAGCCCAAAAACATATACTTCTATCCTCAATTTAGAATCAAAATTCAGATTAGTTGTTACCATGAGGACTAAGATGTCCGTAGATGTTACATGCTTCAACTATATAGCTATAGCTAACAGCATAGCTTTACCACGTATGAAAGCTGAGCCTGAGATGCGTTGCAAATTACGTTTCTTGTCAGAATATTTTGGGGGGGGGGGCGCGCAGACAACACAAAAAAGTTGCGTCGTAATTATATAAACGTAACAAACAAATAAACGTCTATTTAAATATATATATATATATATATATATATATATATATATATATATATATATATATATATATATATATATATACTAGCTAGCAGTACTCCCAGCGGCCTGAATGACATGCAACCGATGCATTAATACCACATTACACCTCTTATAATATCAGCGAGAGTTGGTTGGGCTGTGCGGCTAGCGTATTTTACGAGAGTACTTCTTCATTCATCATTGTCTCTCTGTTTGTCTGATTTAAGTGTTCTTTTTTTAATCCCTAGATATTATGTTCTCTGAAAAAAGTTTTGTCTATTTTGTTACATTAGATGACGTGTTTGAATATTTCTCATCACGCTTGAACGGCTAAATGGCGTTGGAAGAAATTTAGCATATAGATACCCCGGAAGAATGAACTCTCTCAGGGGAAAAAGAAAATAAGGCATTTCTTATTCGCACAAACGGAGCCGCGGGCAAAGGCTCGTTTTTGCATAAAAATGCTTATGCCAACACCGTCGATCAAAATATGCTGAATAAAACATGTTTGTTCACCACAACTGCGGTAATCTTTGCTGACACGGAATTATATTCGGGAATGTAGATTGTCGCAAGCCACAGATTACCTCTCTAAGCAAGCAGATACGGCCCCGATGTGATAACATAAAAATAAGATTTTCGCGCGCAAAATTGATTCTGATAAATATTATGAAAAGAGAGTCTATAATAATTTGGGATCGAGGGTTAATTCACTTAAATTCATTTTAATAAGGATGTAAAAATTAATTAGCTAAGATCGGCGTGAAAAAAAAATGGTGTGTAGGTATTACCTAATTGAAAGAGCTTTGAGTTGAGATGTTTCTCTTTTAAATTTAAAGTTAATAAAGTTATTTAATAAAAAACATTTTACGAATTTTATATCTTTTAATTTTAACTGCTGAGATTTCGGGTATGTATGAACAATTTTAATGTTATAGATATAGTTCCCATTGACAACCTTGGTGTCAAATCCTAACTAATGGGTGCTACTCGTAGTTCCTCGGAAACATGTTTTTTTAGAATAAGGGTGACAAACGAGCACACAGTCCACTTGATGGTAATTGGATGCTGTGACCCATAGAAATCTACATTTATCCTCGATTAAGAACAAAACGCAGATGCGTTGTCACCCCTGAGGACTAAGTTGGAATGCCTCGTTTCCAGTAAAAAAGGGTCTCCGGATCTCTACACTCACCATACGAAACACAGCAGTATTAAGCTACTATTTTACGCTGGTATTTTGTGAGAGCGTGGTCCTTCCCCGGTCCACCCATTCGTGCTACAACTATAATATAGCTGCGGCATAATATCTCTACCACTTACGGAAAGCTCCGATATTCCAAATTCTTTAGTTATCTTGTTGCTCTTATTGTGTAAACAAAATTGAATAAAATTTAATGGTAAATACCTCAACAAAATTTTACAAGACAGCCATTATATAGAAATGTAACGTTTCTAAGAATTCAAAGCAGGTAAAGACCGACGTCATTTCAGTCAATAACTATTGTAGTGGACAAGTAGTGGACAAGTAATATTTCCTCCATTCCTTGGCTTTTTATGTTTTCGCTGTTTATTAAATCAACCAAGATCCGAAATACGAAGGTTGTTTATTATTAGTAGGTGTGTATGTGTGTGTTTTCAGTAACTATACGAGCGATTTTTAATATTATTTCACTGGGGTAATCTATATATTTATGACAATCTTCATAAGAATAACATTCTTGTTTATAGAATAGTAAGATTTTCAATTATCCAGGTTTTTGAAATGGCTCATTTGAAAAAAAAACTTTATATATATTATATATATCATAAAGTTCAATTATAATAAAAATTGATTATTATTATATAATTTTTTTATAATAAAATTTGATTTCTTTTTATATATATTTTGTTATGGATGATTATAATATTTTCGGTTCGGTTATGGTTAGGAAGGCTCTTGCCCTTCAGTGGGACACAAGAGGCTGTCAGTAATTTTTGGTATGTGTTTACTTTTATGTCCGACTAAATTAATACATTTCGCTAGACAGTACAGAGAGATTTATTGGTAACCAATTTTACTAGTCTAGAACACATACGCAAAGTCAGCTTTTCGGTTTTGCTACAAAATGCATTTCGGAGTGAGTACAGAAAAGCATAACTTATTTCCTCCCTCTCCCTTCCACCATGGGACATCCAAACGCCTCTGTCAGTCTCCACCCTATCCTTATCGACTTACCATGTGTTCAAATCGTTTACTTCATCGTTCGTCATGCGTACAGCGAATGAGTGGAATAAGTTGCCAGCATCTGTCTTTCCTTCCGATTACAATGTGGATGTCTTCGAGACAAGAGTGAATAGATTTTTGTTAAGTCAGTGCGCTTCACCATCTTAAGCTACACCACCACTTACCAGCAGATACGATAGTGGTCAAGCGCTGACTTAGAACGGTAAAAACACATAAATTAAAAAAACATCGCAAATTGTTTGTCACAAAGTGTGAACTCGACCACCCCTACATACCCGTATGAATAATTCACGCAGAGACCGCCGGGGCTCATTAACTATTAGTCTTGTAGCCGTGTCGTACAAGTCGCTCGAGCCACCGCAACATCTACAACGAACCTTGTTACGAGATGCGACAGTAAATTACTATCCACTCGTAGATAAATTTAAAAGCAAGGGCGTTTAAGCACTTGTAAGACAAGCGTGAAGGAATCCATTACGTCGTCTCGTGTTGTGACAGACAGACACACGGTCCAGTTTTTTTTGTTTCAATATAAGTTCAGATCAATTTAAGGCGTAAAAAGGGTCTTTTAGTTCTCGTCATTTTTTTTAAATTGAACTTAAACTCTAGTTGTTGGTAAGTGGCTGTAAGTGCTGCAGCCAATGAGATGCACCTGCAACGAGCTGGTTGCAGGTGCCCCATAGACAAAGAAGATGTTAGATGTCATTATACTAGCTCTCATACTCCTCTGATCACCGCAGTGTGCGGACAGCTGTTTCGCGGTAGAAAATATAAAATATATGTAATTCATATAACCTGACTCCATCGTCTAAGCTAATTATAAAGAATTTTCCAAAATTTAACGTTCAGAGATTGATTGGGTGCGACTTCGTAGGGAATATATAATTACAATGAGAGAGACGAAACTGATTTTGTAGCGAAAACTCACAAAGACAAGATACGAGAGCAAAGGGATCTTAGCAAATTAGCTTCGGTCCCGTTACTTGTAATTGTTTGCCGCTAACTTCACATTGTATTAACAAAATGTATTCTATTCATGAGTTTTAATTAAATACTATTATATCGATTACAGCCTGGGTGATCAGGGGCAGAACAGGAAGTTTTTCATTAGCATTACTGCTGACTATGTGGTCGCAATTTCGAATTCCGGGTCGAGTATATTATGGTTGTAGCTCGAATGGGTCGGCTCGAGCGGGAAAGATCACGCTCTCACAGAATATCAGCGTTAAATAGCAGCTTAAAGCTGCTGTGTTTCGTACGGTACCTAGGTGTAGAGAATCGGAGTTTAATTATTGGAAACGAGGTATTCCATCTTGGTCCTCAGGGGTGACAATGTATCAGAATTTTGATTCTTAGTCGAGGATAGATGTAGAAGACTATGGGCCACAGCATCCACTTACCACCAGGTGGACTGTATGTCACTGTATGTCACACGTTTGTCACCCATTATTTTATAAAAATAAAAACAAATAAAAACACGCAATGAACACGTAAAACGGAAATTTTTAGGAAATTCAACGTAACCAATTGAGGTTAAAGTGTATTAAGATTGTGAGATGTGGCATTGTTCCAAAAACTTTTCTTTCACACAGAGATGGTCGTTTTATCAAATGTATGATTACGAAATAACAATACAGGGTGTGATCCGTGTGGAATAAATATGTAGCTAAGGAACAGACGAAGTTAACTGAACAATATATATAACAAGTTAAGCTTTGTGTCAAAACATATTTTAGAACACACGTGCATAAACATGTATGTTTTGCTTGTGTTATCTACGAGTAAAAAGGATTTTAAAACAATGAGCATAAATTTAAAAATCGTATATTTAAAAAGAATGAAACGTGTGCGATAGCCAAGAAACAAATATCTATGACTTCGTTGACACGTTGTTAATAAACGTGATCCATCTATGTGCTAAACATCATTTAAACGCAGTTCATTCACATCCATCAACTTCCTGCGTCAATATATCCCAGTTAGTCACTGCAATTAATGAGGCGCCACCCTATACGCCATAAGATAATATTTTTAAAAACTAAATAATAAGTGGATTTTAGCAGCAGCAGACTTAATTTTAATATCACATTGCAGGAGTGAGCCATCAGTGAGTTTAATTCATATTTCTTAGTAATTTATAATCCAAAGACATAACATAAACTAGTACTTAAAATTAACATATCTACCACGATCTACCATGATCAGGGCACGTCTTATTTACAGTATGCAGTTTTCCCAATGCCCCAACATTGGTGAATCCCATCTATCCGCTAGTATGTACAGCGTGATGTTTGTGCTAGTAAGCATGCGACTAACTAAAACTAACGTTGATGATATACGCAAAGGGCATATAATTACTACGTTTTAAGTGCACATACGTGTACACAAGGACGGCATACGAGGTATAAGACAAATCCCTATAAATCTACGTCGGAAAATCTGTGACTCTTTCGCAATTTATTTCATTTATTTTCCAAGCGAAATGTAATTATCAAGGTAGGCGACAGTTTTAGATTATGGAATTTGTTGTGAATCCAAAATGCAATACGGCTACTTGGTATCAATCAGATTCTTAATTAAATACCAGTGTATTTATAGGAAATTATCGAATTTAGCCTTACTTTATAAAAACAAAGTGCATACCAATACCATTATAGACTATCAAAAGTGTACAGCTGAACTAGGCCTGGCCCACAGATTGCCTCTTGGCAAGCGGGTTGACAACTACAGTTTTTTAGTTTTGTTCAGCTATCATCAGGACAATGCTGCTGGTTTAGATTCCCTCAGTCGCCTCTTACGACGCCCCACGAGATGATATAGGGTAGTGGATATGCCTTCACCGCTACTACACGATTATTTTTAATAATATTCGAACTTTAGGTTGTTTTTCGAGATTAGGCTTTCTATAATGCGCTTTTAAAATTACCAATAAATATTATTTACTGACCTTTCCCACCTAAAAGGGCACCGCAATTTCAAATATAAAAACAAAAATAATTTAATTACCATGATCTAATTCATTTAGTAATTATTTTTTTTCTGTGATACGTATATCAACAAAAAAGAAAAACATGGCCTATGAGTAAGTCATCAATAAGGGTACCCATTGATAAGTGGAATTGCAAAATGTATTGTAGTAGTAGTATAGTTGCACTACTGTGCTTCTGTCTGAAGAGTAATGAAACTAGTATAATAAATAACAGGTCCTAAGGCATTCCATCTTAGTCCTCAGAAGGGCAACACATTAGTCTTCTTTGTTTGAAGTTGAGTTAGCTTCAGGTATTTATGGTCTATAATAGCTACTTACCATCAGGTGGTCTGTAAGATCATTTATCATTTCATTGTCGTAAAAAATATTATCCAATTCAAATATTGTACATGTCACTAAATATGATAAATATTATTCATCATTAATGCAATTAGGCAGGTTATACCAATGTTCTGTAATTTATAACGCGCCATAAATAGCACCGATGTAATTTATAGCAAACGCGGTGATCGAAACTGTCGACGGCGAGCAATTGATATATCGGAAGCTTTAAGTAACATAGGGCGTGTACACACCAAAGTAATGTCAGATGACAGTCTATGAGTACACTGACAGAGTACACTTTTATGCTGAAACATATTCGTTATAAATCCAGAGGGAATGTTCGTCTGATGTCATATTGGTACACAAAGATGCTGTTATTTTTTTATAGAATAAGGGTGACAAATGATCACACAATGCAGACCTGATGGTAAGAAGGTGTGGCCCATAGACATCTACATCTATCCTCAGTTTTAAGAATGCATCTTAGTCCTCACGGGTGACAACTCCTCTGCATTTTGAAACGTAATCGAGTATAGTTGTAGATGTCTATGGGCCACAGCAATCACTTACCATCAGGTGGACTGTGTGCTCGTTTGTCACACAATCCTATAAAAAAAACGCAGCAGCTTTAAGCGACTATTTCACACTAGTATTCTGTGAGAGCGTGGTCCTTAATACAGCTGCAGCGTGGCTCTACCACGTTTTACATTAATTTATTATTCTTCATAAGTCCACTACAGAACACAGGCCTTCCCAGCGAACGCCACAAAACACGATCTTAAGCCAACGACTTCCCGCAAGTGTTACCGGTTCGGTTAGGTCATAAGTACTATTACGGCTATTAAAAATGTTAATAACAAAGTCTAAACATACTTTAGACAGCCGTTATAGCTTAGGAATCTGGCACTTGTCATAGTACGTGAGCAACTGTAAGCTAGGAGATACAATTCCTAAGTCTACAGATAACTGCACACCACAAATTAGATACACGTTAATCTTTAATCACTACTCTGTGTTGGGTCTACTCTAAATCATAGCTCTGAAGAGCGCTTTAATTCAGAGCGAAGTGTAATTCGTGATAGCCGATGCAGTCAATAATGACATAACATGAAGAATAAAATAATTTATAAAATAATACGAATATTATATTCGTTTATGACTACCAGCGTAAAATAGCATGTCAATGCTGTTGTGTTTCTTATGGTAAGTGTAGAGAACTGGAGACTCCATTTACTGAAAATGAGGCATCACACCTTAGCTTTAGTCTTCAGGGGATTTGCCACTTGATTCTTAATGGAGTATAGATGCAGATGTTTATGGGTCACAACATCTACTTACCATCAGGTGAACTGTGTGCAGGGGTAGGTAATAAAATAAGTGAGTTTTTATACTAGGACGTCAAACGGGCACACAAAAAAACAAAGAAATCGAAATTTAATGCATCATATATATATATATATATATATATATATATATATATATATATATTAATAAATTTACCGCTTTCACAATTGTATTTGTTGCACAACTTTGCTAACGTACGAGAGGGACAAAAAGCAGCAGGGTGTGCATTGTCGCGTCGGATAAGACGTGTCCGGTCTATGCGGTGTTTTAGGGTTGCCAGTCAATGGCAAATTAGAATGCAAATAAGAACATTCCAATCACCACATTTCTCTTAAATTTATTTTGTTTAGTTTGTTCTTATTGATAACTAACGAAGAAATAACAATACAACTTGCTTTTCGTTTATTTTCTTTGTACTTTGTACTCAAAAAGTGATAAATACTTAGAAATATTCACTTTTATTTAGGTATATAGAATATATGATGTATTTTCATTAAATAGACTCACTGATAAAAAAATATTTTTTTACAAGTAAAGCAGGTGGTGATTAAGTGTTTAACAAAACACAATTTAAAGTTAGGGTTAGATTAAGTCCAACCCTAACTTTAAATTGTGTTTTGTTGTGTTGTGTACCCCTACGACGCATATTTATAAAATAGTAATACTATTAATTTTATACTATTTTATCTTTTATGTTAGTTTCCTTTAGGCTGAGTTATTGTATATTTATTGTTTAATATGGTTTGTAAGAGTTTCTTTAGATATGTACGTGAGTTTTAATATTATTAGTGCAAGATTTATTTCAGAATGAGAAGAGGAAACTATCGCCTTGGGTTTAACCTTAACCTTTTTTTATAAGATAAGGGTGATAAAAGAGCGCACAGTCCACCTGATGGTAAGTGGCTACCGTGGCCCATAGACATCTACATCTACCCTCAATAACGAATCAAAATGCTGATGCATTGTCACCCGTGAGAACTAAGATGAAATATCTCATTTCCTGTAAAAAGGGTCTCCCGTTCTCTACACTCACCATACGAAACACAGCAGCATTAAGCTACTATTTTACGATGGTATACTGTGAGAGCGTGGTCCTTCCCCGGTCGAGCCGACCCATTCGTGCTACAACTATACTACTTATATAATTGCAGCATGGCTCTACCATATAAAAAGAGTACCTGAAAGGTTACATGTCTTACGCATAAAAAAAATCATTGCTAATACTTCCGTTAACCATTCCAATATTTTTGTTAGGAGTGTCGAATGCCAGGTACAAACTCATGTTTTAAAACTTCACGGTTTGCAGCGTTAGTGAATGATTTGCCAACTGTCGCAAATTTTTTTGTTATGTTTAATTTTCCAAATTCTGGCTACAATATTCAGATTTTTGGGCGATATTTGCAACCCTGCTGATGTTTGAGACTCAGTCGCCATAGTAACTGCGTAGACGGAGCAGTCACGTACTTCCCACTTCCTGTCTAATGACTGACACCACAGTCAATATATTGTGTGTGTATTGGCGTGATAAGGGAAAGTTTCCCTTTCAAACATTGTGTGTATATTTAGAACGAGCTGTCCCAACATCCATACAATTACGAAATTCTTTGTTCATAATTCAGACTGATCTTTCATTTACTTGTAATTACTAAGGCAATGCTATTGTAATATATCGAAGTGATGTCGATACACGTCGTGTATAACACAGAATTCCGAAATTGTTTCTTCTTCCTAGTTGTCACCCGCTTTATCCAGTACTCTGCGTTTGCCATTGAGTTAATCAATGGTGTTAGCATAACGTTTCCAAATCCAAATCTTTCAAGATTTTTTTTACTTACGTTTAGAATTATATATTATTTAACAATATACAAACAAATAAATATATTTATTTATTTCTAAATTATAAAAAGTATGTTATGAAAAACATTCAAATACCTTATATTTTTAGTATCCAAAAATATTTAGAAATTTATATTCAGTAAACCAAAAAAGCAGCATGTCAAGGCAAATCCTCCCCACGACATGAAGTGCTCATGTCCAATATGGCCAATAAAGGAGGAGAACAGCAATAACCTTAATTTGGCAAGTGCGATGTGGACCCACCTTTTAATGGAATCATTGCGTGATGAAAAATGAAGATGGCTTGAAACCATGCTCTAAAGCAATTGGTGGGTTTTACTTTGTTTTAAAAAACTTTAAAGTTTTTTAACTTAAAATAAGTTTTTATACGTGGTAGAGCCATGCTGCAGTTATATTAGTAGTATAGTTGTAGCACGAATGGGTCGGTTCGACCGGGGAAGGACCACGCTCTCATAGAATACAAGCGTGAAATAGTAGCTTAATGCTGCTGTGTTTCGTATGGTGAGTGTAGAGAACCGGAGACCCTTTTTACTGGAAACGAGGCATTCCATCTTAGTCCACACGGATGACAACGAATCTACATTTTGATTTGTAATCGAGGATAGATGTAGATGTCTATGGGCCGCAGCAACCACTTACCATCAGGTGGACTGTGTGCTCGTTTGTCACCCTATCCTATAAAAAAAGTAAATTTGGACGTTAGAATTAGATACAAAGTTTCAGCTTCATTTACCTTTCTATCAAACGATTGAACACAACATTCAAGGTCTTCAGTTTAAGCTACTTTATGAAACAGAAATATCCAACGACACGAACAAAACGTAAGTTCCGAATTATAATTCAACATTGCGCTTCTGTACGTGTCGCTGTCATTGAACCAATCACGTACGTATTAAAAATTGAACAATCGATGAATCATCTGTTCAGATATTTAGTGAGACAGCCAAGCTAATGCGGTTGCGATTTAAAATACTTATTTTAAAACATCTACTGGTGTAAATACCGTTAAATAACTTACAATAAATAACTAATGTCGAGCTATTATTCATTAAATAATTTCGACAAACTATCTACGTTTTAATAGGCGAAAGGTAACATCACAAATGCAATTCTAATTTTGTTGCAATAACATAAAACTTGGAAATCTGCATCCAAACAATACATCCAGGAAGAATCCCTCAGCTCAGTTACCTCAAAAATAAGCGTTTTCGGGTGTGTGTGAAATCATAATATAATTTTACATTTACTTTGTTCATTTTATAAAAATGAAGTGACTAACAAACTCACAGGCACAGCCCACCTGATGGTATGTGGTTAATGCACCTCATAAACACCTACAAACAACTTCAAACAAGACCACAGATGCGTTATCACTTATCAACCTTGAGGACTAATGAAAAATGCCTCATGGCAGTCTAATAACCTTAACCTCCACTAGAAGTGTAAAATATGTTATCTAGTAAAACATTTCAATACCAATTTTACACGGTAAACCGTCAATCAATATAACATCTTCGGGGAGGAAATATGCATTACCGCATTTTTAATCTTTTGTAGACCGGAAGCAGTTTTACACCCATTCATAAAAGCGAGGCGGTGCGGCGTCACTAAAAAGCGTTGACAATATACACCTGCGCTTAGAATTAGAGGGTGACAGAAATTTTCTTGATATGTCAGGAATTCAGGCGTAATTTTAATTTCTAAGGATTTTTTTAAAAAGAGTAAATTACTGAAAGTAATGTATTTACTAACTCACAAAAAAAAAACAACAACTAAAAACAATTACATCTTAAGGTGAACGGGATGAGTAAATATTATATTTAATTTATGGTACATTTTTAAAAGTCAGGAAAATTGTTGAAATTTTAGGAATTTTGTCAGGAAAACCATTTTTTTGGTTCTGGTAGCCCTACCTGCGCATAGCTGACGCGAGCAACAATATGGCGACACTACTTCAACGTGCGGGCTGCGCACGCGCCTAGGTATATCAAACCGGAAAACCTGGTGTTTTATAATGAGTGAGGCGAGCGGACGTTCCGCCGCCGGTGCTTTTATGGGCAGGACCTGTTTACTTGTGTTTTTATATTTACACATGAATTCATAAATGCACTACTTTAAAAAAAGTTAATACCAATTTGTCAAAGGTAAATTAAAAGGCTAGAATTTTTTAATTTCTTTCAATGTTAGAGCAGAATTTATAAATAATTGTATTTTTTTATTTTGTAGGTTAGGAAGTTTATATGGTAGGTTGAAGAACAACTCTGTCGATAAAATAAAAACGAGCCAAATCGGTTAACTAACCTCCATTATATCGTGTTATGTAAAAAACACAAGCAGTGGAACTGATACCTTAAATGCTTCTTTTTAAAGTTTATATAAAGTAAAATTAATCAAAACGTGCCTTTAAATTTTATAACAAGTCAATTGTTTATTATAAACAAGCTTATGAAAAAAGAATACCTACTATAATTAATATTCTTGTTTATGATAAACTTGCTGACCTTAACATTATATATCGTAATTTACACGAAGCACAAAACGAGTTAGGAATGAATAATACATGTTTATTATTTAAATAAAATATGTCACATAGACAGCCGTCAACGTAAACGGATACATTGCGTTATTTCCACGAAGGACAGGAAAATCGGGGATATGAGCATAACGAGCAAATGAATCGAAAACCAATAAAGTTGGCAAGTGCTCGATAAGTTTTTGTTTGTGTCGTAGAATGTCTGAGAGTGCTTATACGGGACATTTATGTGGTTGTTTATCACATAAATGTATTCAATATAAAGTAGTAATCTAATAAAGATTCTATGTTTAACCGACTGCGCGACAGCAAAGACAGGTTTATGCTTTTCACACGTATCTAAGTACGTATGGGGAATTCATTTACCCTCGAAGAATATCAACGGCTGGATGGATTTTATCACAAACGTGTCTACGGATTCATCGAAAGCTTGCGATAGTTACAGGCTAGGTATTGTTTTTAAAAACGAAAATAGCGGCCTTTAAACATAAAAAGGCGGTAAAAAGAAAAAACTGCAACATTCAGTTACATATCTTATTATCTTATACTTATCCTAGACTCTTTTACAGTCATGTATGTCAGTTCCTTTTAAAAATTAGACAATCTAAAATTGTTTATGGAGGATCCTACATATTTCTTGTTAGTTAATGTAATCCGATGTTTTATTTTAAATATATTAGTAATTAAATTATATTAATAAATAAATAATTTATAATGATTTACTAGTTATTTATCTACTTATAATAGTTATTTTCTTATTAAGATAATACTTACGTGTAAATATACTAAAAGAGAAGGTTGTTCATACTTTTAACGCCAATAAACAATATTGCGTTCAAATCCCGTACAGAACGAGAATGTAATTTATGTTTGTAAAATGTTGAGTTATACATTTATAATTAGCTATGTAATCTCCAAAGAAGGTAGACAGAGTCTAAAGAGCAGTGAGCTACTCAGACGACGTTTAGCCAAAAAATATGAGTTTAGATGAAAAATTGTGAAAGAACTGATAGCAGGATAGCCTACCCTGTAAACACTTTGAGGAAATGTTAGGCAAGTGACATGGCGCATTCTTTCTTTGTTACAAACTACAGCTTACCGTGTGACCTATAAATCCCAGACCAACATATACGTGGTAAAGCCATGCTGCAGATATATTACGGTTGTAGCACCAATGGGTCGGCTCGATCGGGGTAGGATCACGCTATCACAGAATACCAGCGTGAAATAGCAGCAATGCTGCTGTGTTCGTGTGGTCAGTGTAGAGAACTGGAGAAACATTTTATTGATACGAGACTCCATCGTAGATCTCAGGGGTGATAAAGCATCAAAGTTTTAATCTGAGTTGAGTCTTAATCGAGGATATATGTAGATGTATGTGAGCCACAGCATCCACTTACCAATCGTATGTCTACCATAACATTGGACATTTTTTATTAATATATTTTTTATTTAATTATAAATAAATTCCATTTTAATAAGTTAACAAAAAGCGTTTAGAAGGTAACAAGGTGGTAAGCCACGCGTGCTCTGGTTAGAACCGGTTGCACTAGGTCTTTCCCCAACCTGCTGCTACTTGACCTAGTCTGAATTCACTTCATACTAGATGCTAATTGCATTCAACTTACGTACGTTGTAAACTTAACGCTAGGCATTTAATGTACTCTTTTAGCTTTATATGGGTATATTATGCGTAGGGTGGCCAACTTTATGAAAAGTCAATGTTGGACATTCCTGTGGATAGGGTGAATATCGTGCTTGCACTTAAAATAGAAAAAGAACAAACTTAACTCACTGAAGATTTAAAAGTCATATTTGTCACATGAGTGGCATTTTAACTAAATCTGTTTTTATTTTTTTAGTTCTCTCTCTCTGTCTCTCTGTCTCTCTCTCTCTCTCTCTTACGAAGGCGGAATGAAAGTAAACACAATGACACACTTACGCATTACTGCTCGTTCTTTTGTTTTATTTGCTGTGCATTGGCTAGACTTGAAAATCTACAAAAAAAATTAACAATTTAAAAATCGGAATCTTCCGAACGCATTAGAAGATTGGCGGAAATAAAATTGACCAAATATAATGACGCTAAAACGTTTTAATTAAGTCAAAAAACTTATTTCTTACAGCCCTCCCCTCAGGGGGCTCAGATTTGTCTGCTACACCGATCCATAAGTGCGGGAGCCGACAAGATTATTAAGACCTCCAAAGCTATTAATCATACTTTTACTGACTTTCTGCAAATTAACAATTGTATTATAACATTAATATAAAGCGAAAGCATTTACTGGCTGACCCGGCTGACGTTGTTCTGCTATTTCCGGTAGGTGGCGCAATGTGTTTCACTACATATTTACTCGGAACTTTTTACAGTATAAATATAAAATTTATTTATGACTCGTCACGTATCGGATCTCGGTATAACATAGCTTTTTTAATTAGGTTGTAGCACGAATGGGTCGGTTCAACCGGGGAAGGACCACTCTCTTACAGGTAGCGGCGATGGAAATTATTTCTGTTCTTTTTTTAACTGTAGTAAACTAATGATAGTAATCTAAATGTTGTCTACATCGTCGTAATCTCAGATCATAATAAAATAAGGTTGTTGTTTTAATCTTAGGTGGTAATCGTCTGTATGACTGGTGCGTGGTATGACGATCAAGTATTAATTTTGTCTAAAGGATTTTGTTACAGTCATAGGTATTGGTACTAGACAGCCGCTTCGGAATGTGCCTCGTAACAATATATAATAACAATAAACAATTTCAACAGTGTTGCCGACTTACTTCGTAAATGAGCATTCGAGGCTTGTGGGCTGTCAACGAACGTGTAAGAGGGTTCTATAGAACCTTATAAGAATTGGTGTGTGGTACAACGTATAAGCAAAGGATACAATATATAAAACACAATGCAAAAAAATAATCACAAGGTAAAAATATTAAGAAAGAGGGTAGCATGGCTTAGCATATGCTTCGCAAGAAAGAAATTCCGAACGCTGGTCTTCAGCCAAATAAAAAAACCTTGTTATTAGCGTATACTACGTTGGTAATCTGAAGTTTTGTGTGGTACGATCACGTTACAAATACTGTAAATTATTTTTACTTATGTTACCAGCCCCTTTGATTATAAAAGTATTGATACTAGTCCAGTGAACAGTGATACCAGTTTCGTCGACTATAAAATTAATTTCTTTATGATTAGTGAAGGTTTGTTATCTAGAAAACTAAGATCCAGATTTTCTTCTCATTTCAGACCACTGATATTACGTTGGGGCAGGGATATTTCTGTTCGTAAAATGAGAACGTCTGCCGGTCACATTACATAACGGAGGATTACCGACGCTTCCTCGCGCCCTCAGTCGTCCGGCTATTTTCGGACGGGGCTCTGTCGGATGACATCACAAATAAAAACGGTTGTAACAAAGGTTTATTGCTCCTGACGTTCTCAATTGAGTTTTAGAATGGCCAATTTGCGCCTAACGCTAAATTACCGAATATAACAAATTTGTGTGCGCTAAGTGTATAAATTAAAAACCGTTATACATATTAATAACGGCCGCCAAATCCAAATTCAGTCACGGCGGCCTGTCTCAACAGAGGCTAGCCATCTGCGCAAGGCGGTGTTATATACTACACAAGAGTGCGCAAGCACGAGTCACTCTATTCCCTCAGTCTCATAGTCAAAGTCCGATGGGGCGACGATCCGACGCGAATGCTGTACGAGCTTTCTGAGGCTCGGGGGTGACACACCGTTAACTGTTACTGAGTTTCTTGACAGAAAAACCCAATGATTTTGGTCCGACCCGGGATTCGAACTCAGGACCAAATGATCAGCCGTCACGTTTACGACTACTAGACCAACAAAGCTGTTCATTTAAATATTGAGATAACAGAACGAAAACACAACGTATTGTTATGATAACAACTAAATGGATTATTTACGGAAGCTGTGGTTTTCGTTATCATTTTATATTCTAACGAATTAAAAGGTGTGAAAATAAATGTTAAAATCTTAAAAATCAAATTAAAACATCTTTTAAATTTTTTATAACTGAATATAAATTAATATTGAGGTCTTATTTGCATCTCCTTAAATCAAGTCTCAAGGGTCTAGACAATAAATGTCAAATGCATAATCAAATCGTTTTACAAAGCTACACATCTCGAAGCACTTTCGATTCTCATATAATTATCTTGCTGTCAATCCCAGCTTCCCGGCGTCTCCAGATACAAAACTCGTCGATTTCCCCGCGTAATTGAATTCGCTCCTGACATTTATTTTTGAATCTCTATGTACATTTGTACAATAGACCTTGATAGCACAAGCCGATTTAATTTCGCCTTAGTACTGTTTCTATAGAAAGCGATACAAGGATTTCAGTAGTTTCCCCTTCGATGTGACACATGTTTATGACGTTGTTTTGACCAAGAGACCTATATACGGAAAACAAAAAGCTGCCTAACTCTTTTACTAAAGCAGAAACTGTTGCAATCTGATGTTACGTCATAATTTATTACGAGAATACTACACGTTGAATAAAACTATTTTTGCGGCTTTTATCGCGTTTAATACAGCTTATTTTTAATTTACGACATTTTTAGTGCTTTGCTGAACCCATAGTCACGGGTGGGATTAAGAGGATACCTTGAAAATGAATAGAAGTTTTGGGGGCGTGGCTTATTCCTTTGTCGGTGAAGCTAACGGACGACTGCGGGAGTGTCAAAATAAATACCTAACATCAATTAACTTTATTTCAAACTGTCAGTATGGTTTACTGCCTAGGTCAAATACCTTAGCTGCAACGGTAGATTTAATTACCAAAAAAAAAAAACATTGATGCAAAAGACTTAGGGCTTGGAATTTTTATTGACCTAAAAAGGCGTTTGATTCAATAAGTCACTCACTACTATTAAATAAACTTTCTCATATAGGTATTAACGGCCATGCCTTAAAAATTTTTGAAAGTTATCTAAATAAAAGACATCAAATTGTAAAGATTGGTCACTATCAAAGTTTCCCATAACTCATTACGTACGGTATTGCCCAAGGCTCTATATTGGGCCCACTTCTTTTCCTGATTTATATAAATAACATATCTGATCTTAAATTAAATGGCGAAATTTCTTAATATGCAGATGATACCTGTATTTTCCTGTGGACGTTCCATAGAAGAAGTTATCGCACGAGCCCAAGTAGATCTAAATATAGTACATTAATGGTTCCAATCCAATTTGCTTACAATAAATACATCAAAAACCTCGTACATGATATTTAAACCCAAAAACAAAAACATTTGCAATTATTCCCCTCTCACCATTGACAACTCTACAATACACGAGTCAGCCGAAGAGAAATATTTGGGCTTAGTACTAGATAAAACCTTGTCATGGAAGGGTCATATAGGCAAAATAAGATCGAAACTATCTTCTCTACTGGGTTCACTTTACGGTTGTATTCGATGCCTTCCTTACGTGTTCGCCGTACAATTTATAATACTTTAGTCAAACCACATCTGGATTATCTAGTTGAAATTTGGGGGTGCACCTACAAAACAACATTAAAGGACCTACAAGTAAACCAACATAAAATATTAAAACTATTATTTAATTATAATTTCTTTAAACCTACAGTGAAACTAAAATTATGAATATTTATCAAACATATTGCTATAATACTTGTATTCTAATAAAGAAAATTTTAGATAATAAAATACACACACAATTAAAATTTGTAACAAATAAAGGCAAAGGAAAGAAAGTACTTCGCAACACTAATAATATTTACATACCTATGGTACGAACAAACTATGGTAAGCAGAGTATACTTTTTGATGGAGTTAAAATATATAATAAACTACCACAAGAAATAAAAATATTAAATATTTTTAACATCTTTAAAAGCAAACTAAAACAATATATAATGAATAAATTCTAAATGCGACCCTGTCCATATGCCAACAGCTAATCAGCGTTAATCGGTAACGATAAGAAATACCTTACTTACTACCCACTTTATTAACTTGTATTCTAAAGGATTGGTAACTCGTAGATCAATACACATATGATAATATAGGAAGTATTAAGTTTTATGTCACACCTATGCCGGTAGTTGTTGGGAGCACTATGCTCGAAGTTGTTGACGAGTACGTTTACCTGGGACAAATAGTCCGACTAGGTAAGTCCAGCTTCAACCGAGAGGTCAATCGACGGATTCAACTCGGCTGGGCAGCGTTCGGGAAATTACGACACATCTTCTCGTCAGGTATATCTCAATCTCTGAAAACTAAAGTGTATAACCAGTGCGTGTTGCCAGTGATGACTTGCGGATTAGAGACGTGGTCCTTCACTGCTGGCCGTATGAGGACGCTCAAGGTCGCTCAGCGAGCTATGGAGAGGGCTATGCTCGGAGTTTCTCCGCGTTATAGACTCAGAAATGAGGATATCCGCAGTAAAACCAGAGTAACCGACATAGCCCAACGGATTAGTAAGCTGAAGTGGCAATGGGCCGGCCATATAGCTCGAAGAACCGATAACCGATGGGGAAGAAAGGTTCTCGAGTGGCAGCCTCGTACCGGTAGGCGTAGTGTAGGGCGACCCGCAACTGGATGGAGTGACGACCTGGTAAGACATGCAGGAAGTCGATGGATGCAGGTGGCTCAGGACCGTGCTTTGTGGCGTTACTTGGGGGAGGCCTATGTTCAGCAGTGGACTTGTGAAGGGCTGTAATGATGATGATGATGAGTTGTATGCTTAAACTAGTAAGAAGTTGTATGTCACGAAACTTTTTCCTCCCTTTTTAATTATATATATATATATATATATATATATATATATATATATATATATATATATATATTGAAAAGGGTTATGAGCATACAGATAGCAATAAATATCTAAATATATTTTTTGCTATCTGTATGATCATAACCCATTTATAACTTGAATATTGTAATTTCTCATTAAGTGAAATGTATATATCTTTTGAGAATAAAGTATCTTTAACCATAAAATGAAAGTGATGCAATGACTACATAGTACGCAAATTATGAGATGCCATACCGAGCAAGCGCTCGGAAAAAAACTAAGTAAGCGTCAAACAACATTTTTATTTATTTTAACAAATCTTCGTTATGGATTAAAAAACTGGTTTATGAGAACTTAGATATGATTATTTATTATGCTTTAAAAATAATTACATGAAATTATTCGTAAATATATTGTGGTGTCATCGAGAAATGTAAATAATTAGAGCCTACTTTGCAATTTTTTTCTATCGAGAAAATTACATGATATCGTTTTTCCTTTTATGCAAATCAAGGTCATATAGTCAAAAATTAAAAATTTTGGTTTGTAATTTATAAAACTTATTAAATATGTTAAATAGAAAAACCACCAAATTTTGGAGGTATTCCCTTAAAGTGTTTGACGTTCCGATGTCATAATTGACTCGGAGTACCCCAGGCTTATAATAGTTAAGTTAGTAATCTCTAGTAGTTTAATTCAACGATTTTATGTCGACTTATATTGTACATTATCTTTACAGATATTTACACCTGATAGTAAAAGGCTACTGCAACCCATGGACACCTGGACATCTGGCCATGGGCAAAGGGTATGCTGTTGGCCCTGCGGCCCTTACAGATTCATTGAAATAGACTCGTAAGCGAGGACTAACGAGCTATTGAGTGCAACGATTCTGCTTTCCCGAGGCACCTCGATCTCCGCTGCCGAGTTAGGGGGAAAGGGAGGGTCGATTCAAGGGCCCCTTTAGAAGGAGGTACGAACTTCGGCTTGAACCACTATTGGTATACTTTATAACCAGTAATTATACTGGCTCTTTATACCCTTCAGACTGGAAAACAGCAGTCCAACAGCGCTATTTGAGGACAGAAATAACTATGAGGGTTGCATCTGCCCAGACGGAATCAAAGACAGAAAAGAAGTCCTAGAGTCTAACAAAACTTGCTACGAAAATGGTTTTTCTTTACATAGTTCAAGTAATTTTGCTACCATTCCATAGCTCTTTAGTACAAATACTTCTGTCTACTAAATCTTACAATAACTTGCCGAATTTCCTAAAGCAATATTGTTTTAAGGATGTGGTAAACTTTACTTTTGTCTGGTTAGTTATCTTTGTTAGAATATTAAATAATGCGTTAATAAATAATGGCTGTATCAATATTTAAACCGTATCCAAAAATCAAAAAATGTTTATCATTGTTTTTCTTACTACGCCTTATTTATTTTGACTGTGTTTGACAAATTAGAACTAAAATTGTTGCCGGTTCAGTTTTAGTTTTATAACGTTTTAAATTTGTCTGAGATAAAAATATTTTCTAATGGATTAACAATAGAGGACATTAATATGTCATAAATAACATTTTAAATTTTTAGACACAAACCAAGTCTTTAATTTTGTAGTAGGAATGACTGTGTGGTGGCAGTGTGATTATCGACTGCCCTATATCGTCCCGTGGAACACGAAAAGGCAACAAAGGGAAATTAACTAAAAGATGGATGAATAGATAGATTGAGGTGGCGAAATGGTAGTATTGCACCACTGAGGGCGGCGGTTGCGAATCTCGCACGGAACAAGTGTTTGTATTGTTTACAATAATTTCGGGTCTCATCCAGACCATTATACCACATATTTCATTTATTTCATGATACAGGAGAAAATCCTAGTGTGAGAGTTAAAACTTACTTTTTAGTAAGAAAAAAAGCAAACACGGTCGGCAGAGGCTCCCAACAACAACTAAAAAATATACAACTGCGGTTGCCAGCGCGCGCTAAGTTTCCCAACTATTGCAAATGTATACTCTATAAAGTAATCATTGGCCTATGTTCAGCAGTGGAATTTTGCATTTATACAATTGATTATTGGCTAGACATCATGTAACAAATTAAAACGGCAAACAGCACGCACAATTAATCCACAACTAACAGCCTTCACGTTGTTGGAATAACTTTACGACATACTGTCCGTATGTGTACACGTGTAAAGCAATGTAAACGTACACAAATCGACCTCAACTGTTTCACGTTGACTACCAGATATTATAATGAGTTAAGCAAGCGAAACGAAGCGCCCGATTGCTACTTCAATAGATTGCGTTTACCATCGACAATGCAATTGCAATGCAGAAGTTGTAGTGTGGAGATGTGTGTTAGTATTAAAAATAAAATAGATGTTAGCTTGTTACACAAGCATTAAGCTTGTGTAACCAGGTTAAAACATTAATTAAAAATACGACTGCGATAAAAAGTTCACTGAAAAAAAACCTTTCGCTCCTTCTTTTTGTATTTGCAGATGCAATATTACATAGTCTATGTCATTCCCAAAATCAAAACGAATCTAACGACATCTCATATCTTAAAATTCATTAAGCCGTTTAAGCTACAAAGCGTGTCGAAGAAATAGACGTACATATATAGAGTTAAACATTATCCTCCTTCTGTGGCAGGTTAGGAAGTAAACAATTTCATTTCCATTTTAAAACAGCGTGTCATCAAAACCCATCCTGTCCGATGCGAAAGAAGCACATAGATATCGCAATGACATTACTAAAAAAAATTACTTCATAATTAATGACTATAAAAATGTTATTGATTCTTAAAGTACATTAGTTTATTTTTTAGCTGTAGTAGTAGTAGTTATTGTAGGCTTTGATTATTTCGACTACAGTTTGCTTAGAATTCAGCAAGTTTTTAAAACATGGTTGTACCGTCGTTGGTGACGGTATCTTTGAACGTTAGATTGTTACCCAACCGCCGCGCCACGCCGCGCCGCCGACGCATCTTGTATTGCCATGTTAGTTTCCTGAGTCAAATTTTGTTTTATTTTTTTGTTGAGTATTTTTTAATTATTATTTTAAAGGATTTACATGAACAAAATCGTATCAATATACCTAAAACAATCTACACGGATACAAGACGAAAATTGTTCGTAAAATAAAATGGCATACGCTGCCCTTTGTTTGTTTTGAGAATTCTGTTATTCCTTATAGTAAGGTTGTAAAAAATCTAGGGGTTCTAATTGACAGTACAATGTCTTGGGCACCTCAAATTGAACAGATAAGCAAGAAAATGTTTGCAGACTCCGAAATTTCCTGCCCATTTCTACCAAAATTGCGTTAGCACATTCCATTTTGTACCTACTATAGACTCTGCTGACATATGCTACGCTGATGGACCATGATGATACCAGGGAGCAAAAACTTGAGCGTCTTCAGAATATTTCCAATACATTCGATTCATATTTGGTTTACGCAAATATGATCGTGTATCCCAATTTCGAAATCAACTCAAGTAGCTCCCTATTCGCCTTTGCCGGAACGTTCATATTATACTCTCTTTACTTTTTTGTGTACCGTTTGATCCGAAATCTCCAAGGTACCTTAAGGAACAATTTTACTATCGACATAAATTTCATAACCGCAATGTGCGTTCAGTGTATATAGCTTGGCTTTAAATACTCCTTACAACGTAACTTCATTTTATAATAAATCATTTACTTCACTAGCAACGCGACTTTGGAATTCATTACCACTTAACATTCAGAAAGCGCAATATTTAGAGTCTATTTATAAACTACTTAAGGAGTATTATTTGAAGTTCCCGTCATAATAATAAATTATATGTATTTCCTCTTTTCAAATATACTTGATTACAGTACAGTACAGACAGTATATGTTTGAATATATTAAATTAAAATTATTGTACATATATATATATATATATATATATATATATATATATATATATATGTACAATAATTTTAATTTATATATAATATATATATTTATAATCATTAAATATTGTATATATTATTAATATATTTTAATAAATATTATTTTTAATAATTTTTTTCATGTTTATTTCATATTGCACGTTGCACCTATCCGTCAAAATATAAAATTATAATGTCCTTTTATGTTCGGTTTGTCAGGCAGAAATCGCTTAAAGCGATATGACCGCCGTTTGTAGTCATAAGTTTTGCGTTATTGTAATAACTGTTCAAATGCAGTAAAGGCTTATTTATCTATCTATCTAAAATCTTTACATTTATGACCATTTTTAAAATCAAAAAGTTTTACAGATCAACAAGCATTATAATTAATGGTGGTGAAACCATAAGTGTTTTAATTCGTCGAATAAGCAATAAAAAGTACTTTAAGGAAACCTTACGATTATCATCATCATCAGTCTGCGCCATTCCACTGAAGGATATCTCCCAAGGCGCGTCGCTTTCACAGAAAAACAGCCCGGTCTTCGTCTAAATGCATCCAATGCACTTCTATAAATTAGTGGTTTACCGACACATAATAGTGGAATATCAAATTTTTTTGATTTAACAAAATATTAACTCAAGGATACGCCATAAATAATGGTTCGTCTCCGTTTATTGACGCTTATGAATGCCGACGTAAAGCGGCGTCAAAGCTTTAAGAACAGTGATATGGCCGTCCGCCGTCACCAATTGTGCCAACACGCGTGCCAAGCATGATAAATATTGCAATATTGATAAGGAGAGAAAATAATATCGTTTTATTACTATACATGTTTAGTACGAATCTATGTAGGTATAATAAATTTATCAAATATATAAATTAAAAATTAATATGTACTTCTTTGTAGCACCACGATTTTAAGTACATTATTATATATTTGAACATATAATTAAACGCTGCAACAAAAGTAAAGACAAACGTTAGAAGTCTTTCCCTTGACTACAGGTGAAGTAAAGGTCTCTAAACGTCGGGAACTGCAAAAAAAATAAACATATGCGATGAAATCCGTAAACTAAGTTTCATTTAAATGTATAGTGTTCGCATAAACATAAGAAAACTTGAAGATAATTACTATGCAACAAATCTACGTTACTGCAAACAACGATCACTCGATTTATGTCGGTGTAAAATGAGCTAGGCCATTATTCAAGCTCCCCGGGAAATGCATACAACAAATTACAAGTGATAAATAAAAATATAATTCCAGAGCGGAGCATTCTGTTCGCGTGCCTTTATAAAATATTTAAGATTTGGCCGAAAGAAATATACAATACACACAAATTGTTTACAAACTACGAATATATGTAACTTCTTGTACGTTTCGAATATTTAACATTTTGTTGCATAAGATCAAATATAAAAAAAGTTTACGAAATTCTACGTACTTTATAATGTTTTTTTTATTTACATTTATCACGGGGAGTGCTCTGAGGAATTGTTCGAACTTATTCCAGCCGCACAATTTCACCACCGCACATCGCGACAAAACTCGCGATACCATCCATTCCATATGGATGACTAGAGGTCCACCATAGTGCGATTTAAAATACGTTTTCTTCCTCGCAAAACTTCCTTCTGGAATCGACTATCACCTGAGATTTTTCCGGACCGATACGACTTAGGGACCTTTAAGAAAAGAGCCTACTCCTTTTTAAAAGGCCGGCAACGCATCTGCAACTCCCCTGGTGTGGCAGTTGTTCATGGGCGGCGGTAATCACTTACCATCAGATGAGACATATGCTCGTTTGCCCCCTCTCCTATAAAAAAGTCAACAGCGACGACAAGCCGTGGAGTTTCTTTAGGAACTCCACCGCAATGATTATTTCTATTTAAATTACATTTTTAGCTTGGTAGAGCCATGCTGTAGATAAACTGCAGCACGAATGGTTTGGAAAAAGATCATGCTCTCACAGTATACCATTATGAAATAGCAGCTTAATGCTGCTGTGTTTCTTATGGTGAGTGTAGGGAGTTGGAGACCCTTTTTACTGATACTGATTCCCAGGGGTGATAACTAATCCATATTCTTAATCGAGGATAGGTGTAGATATTTATAAGTTACGATTATTATATATAGATACCTAATTCACTTGAAAACGGTGGACTGTGTGCTCACCCCTATTTTATAATAAAAATATATTTACTTAAGTTATTTTCTTAATTTTTATACAAACATTATTATCGTATAACAGAAAGTTATAAAAATTAATTACAGTTAAGATTTTTAAAGCATACTTTAACAACCCATAAATATGACTGAAGATAAAAATATCTGTCTAGACTTGTCTCTAGTAAGGGATTTAACGGCGATATATCTTCAAGTATTTTAAAGCTCTCGGTAAGACAAAGTTTATTGGATTATTGGAATAAAAGAGAAGATTACGGTTAACGGGAAAACGGATCAGAAATGTCTTTAATTAAAATAAATACATGTATAAAACAATAAAGTTTTCTTTCAAACATTGACTTACAAACTTTATAATAAAAGTCAAAAATGAACTCAAAGTACACCTGATGATATGTGCTTACTGCAGTCCATAGTCGTAGTCACCTGAAACTAACTTTTTTTGTTGATAAAATAAGGGTGACATACGAGCACACAGTCCACCTGATGGTAAGTGGATGCTGTGGCCCATAGACATCTACATTTATCCTCGATTAAGAATCAAAACGCAGATGCGTTGTCACCCCTGAAGACTAAGATGGAATGCCTCGTTTATAATAAAAAGGGCCTCCGGATCTCTACACTCATCATATAAAACACATCAGCATCATACGTGGTAGAGCCATGCTGCAGTTATATTAATAGTATAGTTGTGGCACGAATGGGTCGGCTCGACCGGGGAGGGACCACGCTCTCACAGAATACCAGCGTGAAATAGTAGCTTAATGTTGCTGTATTTCGTATGGTGAGTGTAGAGATCCGGAGACCCTTTTTACTGGAAACGAGGCATTCCATCTTGGTCCTCACGGGTGACAACGCATCTGCATTTTGATTTGTAATCGAGGATAGATGTAGATTTCTATGGGCCGCAGCAACCACTTACCATCAGGTTGACTGTGTGCTCGTTTGTCACCCTATCCTATAAATAAAAAAAAAGAAAGAAAAAAAGCATATAACTGATCGGAATCGTTTGCCGATAATAATTACTTCGCAGCTGCGTTGTTTTTACCACGTCTTTATCAAGTCGCTTTCTTGTCTGTCGTTATGAGTCGAATTTAGTAATTGATTTTAAACGAACTTCCCGATGAGCTGGAAACTTCACATTTTGAATATAGCTCAAATGTGGATGACAATACAAGAATACGATAAAAACGTGGTCATTTTTTTAATTTAAAAAAATTTCACTTGTTTTATTGATGATATCTAAAACTTAAGTTTTGCTGTAACAATACATTGGGCTTCTTATCCCTTCTCATACATTTACGTAATTGAACGAAAGTTTAGTAATTTCGTCAAACGTCAAAACAAAGCTAATCAAGATTCAAGAGACAATTCCACTGCAGCATTGTGTGCCTGGTAGTTTTTAGTTTTACTTCATAAAAGGAGGTTTCCAATTCGACAGATTTTTCGAACTATATTAGTTATACGCATATACGGCATTTTTAACTTAGTTCCAAAAACGAAACGGTTTTCAAACGGTATTCAACGCGCATGTTTTTAAGTAGGTATGTTTGTAGATTTCTCAGAAACGGCAGAACGGGTTTTAATGATTATTTATTAATTAAATAGGTAATAATGCAGAGGTGAACATATATACATTTTAAGAAAAAAATACTCTAGTGGTGCTAAAAATGGGGTAAATTTTCGTTGGAACTATTTAGACCACATTGTAGTTGAAATCTATTGTTATTGGCTACCGATGATCGTATATATTACTACAAGTTAAATAAACAAAAATAAGTAATATTCATTCTGTAAATACTAGGAACAGACATAAGCTAGTAAGTAGTATCAGTTACTCGACTCCACCGAGTCAGTAACTCATTCTTGTATACGCTTTTACAACAAAATCCCGGAAAATATACACAATTTTATCAGCACAAAATTCAAAAACTTTATTATTAAACTAAGTCTGTATAAAATAGGTTATTATAATATTAAGGAATGAACCTATGGGTCGTGATAGCCCCTTGGAAAGGTGATCGCTACCAAACTGTTTCTAATTTGTTATGTGTTGTTAATTATAACATACATGATAGTAAGCTGTTTTTTTAAAGTCCCGCTGGGTTTCTTGCTGGTTCCTCCCAGGACAGAGGTTTCTTTTCCGATCCAGGGGTAAATTAAAAAAAAAAGTGAATTTCAATAAGTATTTATTATTTATAATTATAATCTATATTGAATAAAAAGTTTCTGTTTCCATTTCTGCTTCTGTCAACTATAACATACAGACCGGTCAGCTTTATGAACACTTCTCGTAAACGGAACATTTTTGCATTCGCTTCTATGCCTCTTTACCTTCTATTTACTTTATCTCTATTTCTATATGTGTCAGCCTTGAACGTATCTAATAACAAGTTCTTTCCAACGGTATACCGTTATAGTGTATCAAAAGTCCACTGCAGAACTTAGGCATCATCAATTGCTTCTTGCATAGGAAAAATATTTGCCATAAATGCCACTCTTGGCAGGAGGGTCGGAAATCGCAGCTTTTTATTTTTTAATTGTTCCTAGGAAGACGCTGCTGCATATCTCCTGGTTTGTTTCCCTTAGTTGCTTCTTAAGACTGTTTAAACTTAGGTTTTTTTTGTAACCTACGAAACTTAGCATCAAGTTTAGTCACTGAATTTAGGAGCGTGATTGGAAAAACAAATAAATGTTTTTCTCTATCTATTTATCGAGTGGATATTCCTAAACAAACACAACATGGTCGTTCAACAATATAACAAACACGCAACTGTACATATAATATTTATGCCGTACGAGGAAAATTTCCACTTTAAGTTAAAATTTCTACCGCTCCTTTTGAGCAATGGTGGCTGAAATAAAAGTTATATTAAAGTTACACGTGAACAACTTTCCGCGGTTGTGTGCATGTAATTTATAATGGATATTTTGCAGTTTGATTATGAATAGCGTTGTTTGATTTTAGTACGAATTATATATATTTTTGTACACAATAATATACTTTTCACCAGTCTGCAAGTCTACTGCCAATACTCATAGGGGGATGTTTGTTATAGTTGCCACGCGTAGGAGGCATTGCTATCAGGAAGATGCTGCTGCCTGATCTCCTGTTCCATTTTCCTCCGCCGCCTCTTTCCACGAGGTGATATGCTGCGAGTATACTAAGATTAATGTCATGAATGTAAAATTAAAAGAAGAATAAAATTGAGCATGTATTATGTCATTTACTGAAAAATTTACTGTTAATTTATTTTAATATGAATCTAAATTGCTCCAACTCATATTATTATTTTAAAGGTATGAAATCACAAAGTAAAGAGTGAAAACAAGTATATATGGAAAAACACATAAAGATTAAAAATAAATGTGCATTTTTTCCCCTGAATTTCTCAAAAGTACTATATATTTTGGTCTTTTTTGGGAAAAATAGTGTATGTATTTGTTTTTAAAAAAAAAGGTGGCAACCCTACTCTCCATTGGTTTGTCGCAGCGAAAAGAGCTATTATGATAAAACTCGCTCACTCAGCTATCCTCTCTTGGCGGTAAGAACTCATGCCGTGAGACCAGTCAGCGGCCATTTTACTCTAAAGTGCGGATCACACTCGTTTATAGCCTAGCGACAAAACTATTGTAACTACACCCTCTCATCTCGCTGCTCGCCAACTCTTATCTAATTTCTAGCTCAACTCGGTTCTCGTTTATCGTTGGCGGTAGGACAAGTGCCTAACTAGTACTATTTGTTATTTCCGAACGAACGATGGTAGGTTAAAATATATATGTATATAAGTATATAAGTTGACTTTCACTTACTATCGCAACTATCAAAACCATTTATTACTCAACATTCGTATTTATTCGTTCAGAAACCATCAAAGGTAATAAAACGCGGAAAGTAAGCCTGTACGGAATTTATGAGCACAATATTTATACCGGGGTATAAACTTCAACCCCTTTCAATGCCAACCTTTCCAAAATATCGTCCCTTCTCGGTCCGTTATCTCTGAAATGTGTGTCACTGAAAATGTACTGTATGTTGGTCATTTTTTTTCGTTATTTTATATTAGATATTTGTCCAAAAAGGTGTTGAGCTATTTCCAATGCAAGAGTCCGTAAAAAACAAGCACACAGTCCACCTAATGGTAAGTTGATGCTACGACTCAGAGACATCCGAGACAAACAAGCGGTCATCATACTTATCCTATATAAAAAATCGCAAGTCCACTATGACTAATTAATTCGCTTGACCATCCGTCTGATCAACTTGTCCTACAAATGAGTCTTATAGCGAACTGTTAATAGCTCAACGAAATTGATGATATACTATTTATAAGCGGGTCCTCGATAAGACAGAATAGACAGAATTACTACTTGGTTTAATTGAAGCAATCAACTGTACGCACGTAACAAACGAATTAATAAATTAATTGGAAATATGTGGCTTCTTTTTAATGAATGTATGAGTATGAGTGAATGAGTTATATGCTAATAAGTTGCCTACTCATTGAACAAAACTATTTATACGGATTTATCGCGTTTAATTAACTTATTTTTAATTCCCGACGTTTCGGGTGCTTTGATAGCACCCATGGTCAATGGGGGGGGGGAGGGACTGAACATATAGCTGACGAACGGAACATATAGCTGAAGTGAAGCACCGACATTCTGACAGTTTTTTAAAGAAAATAAAGCTGACATGAAGCACCGACGCTCCGGGAAGTCTGCATTCTGTGAACATTTGATAAATCACAAATCCTCGCAAAAGAACACCTATTCCTACCAAGGATGATACGCAAGGCTATTGAAATAAAAAAAAACATCCTAATTTCAATAGAGAAGATGGATGGGTGCTGCCATCTGCTTGAGATCATATAATTCTTTTCTTCTTCGTTCTGCGTAGATCGGATGAAAAGTTAATATTCAAATACTGAATGTAGTCGGGCTAACTATGACATTGGGACGTCAAACATCTCAGTCCCCAATATATAATAGACTATGTAGGGCAGCCCCCCTGTAACCACGGGTGCTGTAAAACACCCGAAACGTCGGCAAATAAAAGATAAGTTAAAAATAAGTTAATTAAACGCGATAAAATAGTTTTATTCAATGTGTAGTGTTCGTGTAAATTTAAGAAAACATTAAGTTGCCTACTATTGCAAAATATAAAGTTAAATGATAACTTTGAATGCTTCGTCGGTACCAATAAAAACTTTATAGCCTCACTTATAATAAACTTTAACTATCTAAGGAGGATGTCTAATATCGGTCAAAAGGTCATATAGAGAAAACCTGCGTCTTACAAAATAAAAAATAAAATAAAGCTATGATTTTAGATTTACTCTTTGGTATTTGAAGTAAAAAGTAAAGAAAAACTACAGCCTATATCCGTCCCACTCTTGGGTACGTTGTCCTCTAATTTTTTTAGGGTTCTAATTTTATTTCAAGGAAATGTCCACCACATTGCCCTAATGCATGTTGGTGGAATTTACATGTATTTGAAATATTTTTTTAAAATTTCTTAGACATGCAGGTTAGGTGCCGACGGAGATCGAACCTAACCCAGGTTCGATCCCTTGCGTACGCACCTTTCATTGATCGGTAACGGTATGTAAAAACGTGCTATAAATAATTATTTTAGTTAAAAACACCTTAAGATTTATCATAATTAAAGGAAATATATTTATTAGTTTATATTTCTTAATGTTGTATTACTCGTATATTTAAGTTAATGCTGTGCCGTTAGCCACCACCTTAATTTATGTTACAGAAAGTTAGATGCGGCGAAAGAATCATATGAGTAGAATTAATGTTGTAGAAATGCGGTTGTTAAGATGATGTTAGGGGTGACTCTGAATTTAATATAGAATATTGACTATACATAAAATAAGGGCGACAAACGAGCACACAGTCCACCTGATGGTAAGTTTAATTAGATATAAAAAAAGAGATAGATAGACATCAACATTTATCGTCGATTAAATATCATAACGCAGATGCGTTGTCACCCCTGAGCACTAAGATGGAATGCCTCGTTTCCAGTAAAAACGGTCGACAGGAAAATAAATTGTGTAATAAGAAAAAAATGTAGATTGCATGATTGTGATCAGGAGGAAGAAAGGAGTGCTTAGGTGGTTTGAATACGTAACAATGAATGAGAAAAGAGTGACAAAGCAAATTTATCTGCAGAAGTGAGTTGGAGAGACGGCGAAGGACGGAATTTTATCTACCAAATTAGCGATATACAGCAGACGGGCCAAATTAAGTGTACAAGAGATTTTGCAATAATATTTCAATGTATAGAACAAACTTCTAGTCGATACGGGTCTGTGAGAACTAGGTCGTACAAGCTCATTCCATTAGTGCAGCTTCTGTTCACGGGTCAAGTGAGCGCGTGCGGCGAGAGCCTCTATTGATATAAAAAAATATAGCATAACTACTATAGCCGTGGTAGCCCAGGAAAATGCAGCGAGCATTAGCCATAAAGTTAAAAGAAGTTAAGTATCCCACTGCTGGCCTCTTTTGAGGAGGTTTTAGGGGCCGGTGTTGCAACTCACATGTTGAATTTTTTAGCAGCTCGCTGCAATTTTCACAGTACGCGAGCAACCAGGATTCGATCCCCGCCGGCATCAATGAAATTAATAATTGCAATTTAAAGTGCTGATTTAATATGTGCTACGCGAGTGCCTGAGAAATAAGAAAAAAAATATTTCGAAGACATGTGAAGTTCATCAACACGCATAGGGGCAGCGCGGCGGACACTTCCTTGCCCTAAAACCCTCTCATAAATGAGACGAGGTCTGTGCCCAGCAGTGTAACTTAAACATTAACTTTAACTAGTAAGCTAAAGTGGTTATGGGCTGGCCATATAGCTCGAGCCCAGCTGTGGGACGTATAGGACGGTATATACTTTATTATAGTCTGCTATAGTCAATGAAATAAATATGTGGTATGAGAGTCAAATTTTCACCACTCCATGGGTTAACTCATAGATGATTAATGTCTGCAAGCATTAAGTTCGCCCTTTGCATCCTTTCTTATGGGGAAATGAAATACAGTTTAAAAAAATAACAAATGAAAATACCCCCAAGTTTTCATACAAGCACATGTTCCGTGCAGGTTTCAAACCCGCGGCCCTGTAGCGCCGAAGTTTCAGAGTCATCATATTAGGTAAATATCGGCAACAGGAAATAAGAATTTTTTTTAAATAAGATTTAAGCTTACATACATTTTGATGACACATTTGACACTCACATTGATGAAAGGTTTTTTTTTGTTTAAATGCCACTTAGGTTATAACGAAAAAAATAGAATAAAAGTGATAAACGAGAAAGCACACCTGATGGTAAGTAGAAGCTATATAGCTCATATACATCTACGTCTATCTAAAGGAATCCCTTAGAGAATTCTTTTAAGAAATAAATATATTAACTATTGTCTCTCAATATATTTACGAAAACTTAATGTGTATACACAAAAATAGTTTTATTAATAATAGTGATGTACATTCTGTAAATACTCCTAGTATCCACCAAGCACAAGTTAGTTATACCAGTTACTCGACTCCAAAGAGTCAGTAAGTCTTTCATAGGGCAATGCATATGATTTTACAACAAAGTCCCAAAAAATTTGCAGACCTTATTTATCGAAAGGTTTAAAATATTTATTAAGCAAAAATTGTTTAGTAAGGGTAATACTACTAAAGAGTACATGATTGACAATAACCCCTGAGGATGAGGTGATCGCCACCATGCTCTTTCTAAATATCTTCATAGCAATTGTATAAATATTACAGTGGATTTCATTAATAACAACCTCGGTTGTAACGACTTTTTGGTTATAGCGACGTCAAACTTACGTCCCTTGAATTTAAAGCATGCTTTCGTAAGAAATTCATCTGGTAATATCGACTTCGGTTATAGCGTCAATTTCGGGTATAGCGACTTGTTTATATGAACCATTTATGACCGATTCCTAGAAATCCCTTGCCGATATTGCGACTGAGTCGGTAAAGGCACAAAGACTCATTCATAAAACTATTAAGCTTTCTTATCCTTTGTTTTTTCTTCAAACACAAGAAAAGGAGGATGAAGAAGAGGAAGAAGATTGCAATCTAAATGAGATTCCAACAACTAGAGATGCATTATGTGCTATAACAACGCTCAAAAAGTACTGTTTATTTGGTGAAGGCCAAAACAATTTAGATTTTGAAGGAATTATGAAAATGGAATACACCTTACAGCGTGTAAAAAAACTAAACTTAAACAGTGCACTATAACACGTTTTTGCAATTACACCCGTGTATAACATAATTAAATAAATGATTAGTAAATATGTACATGACTTTTTATTATTTCGGATATAGAGACCTCCGGATATAGCGACGACATTAAAGTGGTCCCTCCGCCGTCGTTATAACCGAAATTCACTGTATATTGTAAAAAAAGAGTCCCACTGTTTCTTGCTGATTGTTCCTAGGTCAGAGGTTTATTTCCAAACCAGTGGTAAAATAAAAATATGACTTTCAATAAAAATTACACGTAATCAACATTGAACAAAAATGATTCTATTCTATTCTACCGAAATGCAGGCGTTATAACCTTGATAGATGGAATGCCTTATTTCCGGTAAAAAGGACTCCGGTTTTCTATACTCAAAATACTAAACATAAACCTGATACGCTGAAATTCTATGAAAACGTGACTCTACCATGTATAAAAATATAAACTAAATTAAGTCAGAAAGTTTCATAAATTATTCGCAAAGAAAATGATAACATGTAATCGACGATTTAAAAAAAAATATATCGTATTATTAAGATCTCTGGTACTTTATACTTTGTATGGCTTCAAATCTTTAATAAAGCATTTAAAATATGTGATAGTAGTAGGTATGTAATAAAAATAAAAAGAATAGCTCTAAAACTACGAGCACTTAATAAGTGCTCGTAGCTCTAAAAACATCATAGCAAAATTCAGACGTGTATGAACGCGAGGGATCAATGAACTCTTTATTGCCACCAGCAGTTATTATATAGGAAGCCCGCAATTAAATTTGATAGTAAATCCTTTACTTTACCTAAAAAGTTTACGGAATTTGTGAGAACACAAAATAAAGCCCAATAGAAATATCTGATATAATAGGGAATATGAAATATATATTCGTTTGTTTAAATAACCAGCCATGTCATATGATTATAGTCCCTAGGGTGTAAACCAGAATCAGGTAGATGTAATCGCCAAAGTTTATTTTTATTTTTACAGCGTGTGAATCGTGCATACAGCCTACCCGATATAAGTGAATGTTGCGGCTCATAGGCTCTCTAGATCTATCTTGAATAAGAATGAAAATGCAGATAATGAGTTCTTATATATACGGCATCACGTCACACGGAATAAAATTATTTTTACGGATTTTATCGCGTTTAGTATTCTTATTTTTAATTCCCGACATTTACACGAATTCAAAATAATTAAATTAAACGCGATAAAATACGTAATAAATAATAATAATTTTATTCAAAATGGAGATATTGCCACCCATGAGGGCTAATGGAAATAAAAATCGGCAATAATATGATTGCGGAATTGTTTATATAGATATGCGGAAAAAGGAAATATATGCATGGAACCATCGTACGTTGATAATATATATACATTTTTTTATAGAATAAAGGTCACAAACGAGCATACAGTCCATCTCATGGTAAGTTAATGCTGTCGCGCTTAGGCATAGTATCCTAGTAGTCTAGTTTCCAGTAACAAGGGTCTCCGGTTCTCTACACTCACTATACGAAACACAACAGCATCAAACCGCTATTTTACCATGATATTCTGTGAGAGCGTGGTTCTACGCCAGTCGAGCCGAACCATTTGTGCTACAACCGTAATATAGCTGGAGCATGGCTCTATCACGTACTAAGATAGATAATCTTCGAACAAATGCAAAAGTTCGTACGGAAATAAACCTGACCATGTGAGAAATGTAGTTTAATTATGCATAATAACGGTTCCGTTATTGTTGGTTCACCGACTGGTTCAAAACAAAAGACTCGATACCTCGACGTGAGCCCTCATCCTCTCGCGTTAGTGATTTTATTACTAACGTAAAACGTTTAATTCGAGTTTTAAACTACGTGTATATGGATATAATACAGTTACGGCTTTTACTTCCGTATGATGATAGTCAAGTTTGTTGTAAACTAATAATGCGTGTGCACTAATAAAAGAAATAATTGTGCACAGAAACTATGTATAAAAGTATATTAAATACTTTATTTTAAAAGACATAAATTCTTGCCACCAAAACACTAATGCCACAAACAAACGAGGCAATTTTACTCATGAATACCGAGTGAGCTACTCGATTCAACTAAATTAGCAATCGAACGAGTCGGCACACGGCCAGCTTAGGTAATCAACGTCCTATAGAAACGAACTTTTATAAACTTATAAGATTTGAATGCCTTTATAACTTTATGCCTTTAGATCAGTACAAATAACTAACTTTAACACCCAGGAACTTTTGTTAGACGAAACTTAGAATAAGATACTTCTATATACTCTATGTAATAAATAAAATTGAAATGTCTTCCTTCGTGTCTATCGTGTATATATAAATAACTAGCTTATATTGAGCTTTATAAGGGGGTTACCTATTAAGAGACGAATATCCATTTTAAAAGTTTTTGTCTGTCTATCCGGGCCGATCTTTGGAAAGGCTGAACAATGCCAAGAACATAGAGCAATGGCAGGAGTGATCTAGTCTGTATTTTTAACGAAAACCTTAAGACATTTTTTATGAAAACGATTTTATAAAAAAAGTGATCGTTAACGATTATGTTAAATGACATATAGGCTATTTACGCACTGTCGACTGGTCGCCGGCGACTCGTCGACCCGTTCGACAGCGACAGTGACTTTCTGTAGTTTAAATAGGTGTTTACGCACTTAGTTGCCGTGTGCCCGGGCGACTCGGCGACTCGCAGTGCAGTGGCGACGCACAAGACACTGCCCGAACGTAAGTAAGTGGAATACTGTCGCTCAGCTTGGTGACCCGGTCGCCGAAAGACTGAGTGGCTGGCAACCAGCCGACAGTGCGTAAAGGCTCTAATAGGTCAGGCGCAACCGGTGTGAGTTGCTAATACTCGAATAAAGATTATAGTTTGACAATACTGAACTAGTATGCAGGAGATTGGGCATCAGTAGGGTAACTTCACTGTCATTGCCGTCCGTTTGTTCTCTCAGCCTCTCTACATTCGTGGCGCTAAATATTTTCATTATTTCAAAGGTCTCGTTAAATCGTATTACTTAGAAAGCTAATAAATTACTTTACCATTTTCGTACTCTTTTCTTTAATTACTTTATCATATTAGATATCATTTGAACATATCTATATTTATATGTATTTACATTATTTTTTGTAGACCCTCCATTCCTATATTTTAACCATTGTTTACATCAATCCTCTACTTTCAAAGTGATAAGACCGCCTGTTGTACATATATACTTTAAATTGCACTCTACTTGTTTTCTGTACGTTGGTGTACAATCACAGCCGAAGAACATAGGTAGTATAGTTATTCTATATCACGATGAAGGTTTGACTTTGGTTGTTGTTAGCCGTGCACATACACATTGTGTTAGTGTGCGTAGGCCTGGGAAGCGCTCAGTCATGATCGCTATTAGTCGAATTATTATCGCAGTTTCGCAGTTACACACACAAACGCGCCTGTCGGTACACGTCACTATTACATTCAAGGCAAAACCTCCATCGTGAAATAGAATAACTATAGTAGCTAGACTGTGGTGCAATAAAAAATGATGGGTGCGTTTGGCAGAAAAAAGCGCTAGCAAGCGCTTACAAGCGCTAAAATAGTTTTCGGCCAGGACACGATTGCTACTTCAGTAAGCGCTGACATAATCCGCCATTTTGCTTAATTAATTTGTTTGTTTTGAAGTAGAGTTTAAAAGTATGTTTTGTGCAATATTAGTTTTAAGTAATATAATGACATGAATAAACATATACATGTTATTAAAAATTCATGATTGGTAAGTTTTTAATATGAATACTTTACAAACATATATTTAAATTAGGTTAGGTTCCCCGGTTAAAACTAACATCGTGTCCTAGAGGAAATAGCTACTTACGATTTGACAGCACTTACCGCTTACGATCGCCATTTTGCTTGTAAGCGCTTGCTAGCGCTTTTTTCTGCCAAACGCACCCAATAACTACACTCTAAACGTCAACTTTATGACAGCGTCATGAAACCACGCCACTATACGATTATTATTTATTCAAGGAAAACGCGTCAAAATGCGATCACAACATACCTTGAAAACGTTTTCAGTAAAATAATGATTTTTGCGCATGATTTTGTATATTACGCGATATTTTCTTGAGTTGTGAACCGATTATGATCTGATGATATGTGAATCATTATTTTGATTTAAATATGGAGACACAATTTTATTCCTAAGGGTTTGATTTGTAGAATAAGGGTGATAAACGTGTACACAGTTCACCTCATGGTAAGTGGTTGCTGTGACCCATAGACATCTTCATCTATCCTAGATTAAGAATCAAAATGCAGATGCGTTGTCACCGCTGGGCACTACGTTGTAATGCCTCGTTTTCAGTAAAAAGGGTCGCCGGAACTCTACACTCACCACACGAGACACAGGAGCATTGTGCTACTACTTTACGCGGGTATTCTTCCAGAGTTTCCTTCCCTGGTGGAGCCGACCCAACGCCATATATATCAACCATCGACAACCATAATATAGCATATCAGTTATACCTAACTTAAACTAAACAAATTTTCCACATCTTGATAGATTATAAGTAATGTTGAATTTGGCAACTAAATTAGACTTTTTTCGTAATCTGTGGATATAAATTAATAAATATCTGGGTTTCGGCACGATCTTGATCGAAACCCGATTGATACTTCTGTATGATCGTTTAAGTAATAACTTATAGTGGATTTTTATACGTAGGTGATGCAAATTTTCGCAGTCACTGTGTAGTAGTAAGTATTCATGCTACAACTATAATATAGCTGCAGCTGGCTCTACGACGTAATAAAAGCTTGACAAAAGGGTTTATAAAATGCAAAATGAAGTTTTTAATGCTAGACGTCATTGATACTAAAATTGATCATTGATTTCTAAGGTATTGTCATAATACCTTAGAAATTAAACAAAAGGGTAAAAAAAATTCTTACCTTCCGTGGAGATTAATTACTATTAGTTATACGCTAAGTAAGCGCGTTACCTACCGCAGAATGCTTTGTCTGACCTCAATAAGGTTATATCTCTCTACTTTAGCCTGTTTTACGTTATCAATGCCAAGAGAAGAGAAGTCGTATTGTCTTTTCTTCACGATAGTATAAAAATAGCTGCTTTTTATACTATAGTAAAATAATCTATTATCTTATTTATCATACAATGTTTAACATAAAAGTTGAAAGAGAACATGCCAGCAAATTTTCATTCATTCTTTCAAAGTGCACTGCTCAACCAAGGACTATTCCATAGATTGGCAACCGTAGGATTTTATCGACGATTTGTTATCAGGAAGACAATTCTGCTAATGTCCTGTTTCATTTTCCTTTATCGCCTATCACGACACCCACGGGATAATATGGGCTAGTGGACTCCCTTATGGCACTAGTAAACGGCATAAAAAAATGTGTATTACAAATATTACTAAAAATCTTAGATGCCAAAACGAAAATATCGAATTTTGAATACGGTGTACCTTACTAATCTGTTCACATTTTACAAAGTGAAAAATATTATAATTCCAGTAGAAGAGAGAGTTATTTATGGGTCAAGCTCTGTTTTATAATAGTAAAAAAATATTAAGAAGTAAAAAAAATTGATATCGAAATGCGCTCGTGAATGTCAACGTATTCGCCCTGTACCTAGAATAAAATTAATTTGAGAATTTAATCGTCTTTAGTTTAAACTCTTTGTCAACAAGATGCTCTTTAACTTTCAATCGGATATAGTATCAGAGACATGCGGCATTCAGAGAACCGTGACCCAGTTAATATACCTACCATTTACGCCATACCACTGGACCTTTATGTGCATCAAAACAAACTTTCACTTGGGATATTATTGCGACCTAAGCGCGAAGAACGTTTCTAAATGTTAAAGAAAAACACGCAAACTTTTCTTTTCAAAATTAAAAAAGAACAATTCTGGTTAGCATGAAAGGTCTTACTAGTATGAAATTAACAAGTTCTTAATCAAATCACAAAAATGTCTCTCTCTATCTCACTTTCTCTCTCTCTTTTCACTAAATGACAATACAAATAAACAAACAGATTAGAGATAATTAATACTCAGTGTTAATCAATAATTATGTGAGGCCGTAAATTATCAACAATTACAAGCACCTATGCTTAGGTTTCGAGTAATTTTGTTCCAACAAAATAAACGACTATGTTAGGGTGCCAATTCAGAAATAATGGGAACTTGGAAGAGGAATTGTTTGTTCGAAAAGAAATTAAGTAAGATCTAGTCTTGCGAAACCGCAACTTTTACAGCGTCAAAAACACTTGTAATATATGCTCGTATCTTTATTAATTAGTTATCTAATCGATATAATCCAGATTAATTTACTCAAGGTCAGTTCTCAAAGCTAAGAAGGATAAAAAATCAATAAACAATATAAAATAAAAATGGTAAATGATGTCTATCTGTGTATTCACTAAAAACTTTAATTAAAAAAAAAAAAGTTTTATGAGGTTTTCGATGTAATTTATAGAAATTCTATAAAGATTTCATTTCATATTACAAATAAGGATAGTAGATACACTAAAAAAATAATGTCTTTCAGATTAAATTTCGGTCACGGCGCCCACTCTCAACGAAGAATCGTCATCTGCGCAGGACAGGATGACAGTGCATGAGTGTGTGCGCGCAAGCACAGATGCACTCTCTATTCCCTTACTCTAATAGCCCGATAGTACGTAAATCCGACACGACCATAGAGAGATCAGCTTTCGGAGGCATGAGGTTAAATCACCGCTAACTTTATGACTAAATGCTTCTATTGAGAATTTCTTAACAGAAAAACCCAGTAAATTATTTTAACTCTGGACCTAACCACGGATCACATGGTCAACAGTTGCGTTTACGACCAGTAGACCGATGAGGTAGCCAGAATAGACACCAGTGAAATATATGCATCAGAAGTCGGGGCGAATCCGTAGTTTAAGCCATCGCAAGCGAATTCGAGTCCCCAGTGTCCAAAGATGGCAACTAAAGCCCAAAAAGGTACCGGGCGCGGATGGCATCTACAACCGAGCCCTTAAACATTTTCCGGAGCAGGTGATCGCCTCATTGGCCATAATCTTCAACGACTGCTTCGACTTCAGCTACTTCCCCAACTCTTAGAAAGAGGTAACTGTCATTGGCATTTCTAAGTCAGGCAAACCTCACCACCTCACCTCCAATCACCGTCCCATCAGCTTCCTCAAGTCCATGGGTAAACTTTTCGAACGAGTTATCCTCACGCGCATGAGACGCCATCTGTTTCCCACAGACGGCGAACCTCTTGTCATCCCTCACCAATTTGGGTTCCGAACCAAACACTCGTGCCCCCAACAAGTTTACTGTATAGTGTAATATTTCCTCAGCGGTTTTTATCCTCGCCGTCAGAAGACCATCGCGGTCTTTTTCGATATTGCCAAGGTATTTAATAGAGTCTGGCACGAAGGCCTTATCTACAAATTATACGACTAAGGCCTCTCTGAGCGCCTTGATCGTCTCGTGGCCTCCTATTTGAAGGATCGTTCCTTTCGTTTCAGACACGAAGGCACGCTATCCTCTCCTCGTAATATCAATTACGAGGAGATGATAGCGTGTCGGTTTGGTTCTGCCAATCATGATGTTAGGAAACCCTGGCAAACGAAAGCCAAGTACTTAGGCGTCACCCTTGATACGAGGCTCACTTTCGAGCCCCATATCAAGAAAGTAACTCGCACCGCGCGATTTTATACGGGTACGCTCAACAGCATGTTGGGCAGACACACTAAAATGTCCCTCCGCAACAAGCGAACCCTATATAAGGTCTGTATACGACCCGTTATGACCTACGCGGCCCCCATTTTTGCTCATGCTAAACCTAGACTATTAAATGACTTTCAAATAGTTCAAAACCTCTTCAGTCGTCGGGCTACGAACGCACCCTACTACGTCCGTAACGCCGACCTCCAGAGAGACTTAGAGCTCCCAACAATCCAGCAATTCCTAAAATCACTCTCTGAAGTCTTAGTCTTCGAAGCCTCAGTATCCCATCCAAATCACCTCATTCGCGAGGCAGCTGCTTATGCAGCCCCACTTCCCACTCGCTATAGTGTTCACATGCCGAGAAACTCACTCTCGGACTCGCCCAATAAGCTTTGGGCCGACCTGAACTGTCTCCTGACGGCTCAGGCCGAGCCTCTACATCTCATATCATAATCTGCCTTACTTAGGCACACTTCTCAGCGGCAACTCGCCGCCGGCGCCCCCCTTTCTCCCAAGAGGTGTCGCGTTCGATACGGCTGAATGATCTTAACAGATTATAGCAATTCCCACAGGTGATGTTTAGTGGGTAAGGTACTCCGGTGAGACCCACATAACCACGTAGCCAGCTGCGTGGTATGCATGAGCATTCACCACCTCCCTCCCCCATTTACGGGAGGGTAGCCCTTATTTGCTTCTGAGCTCAAAAAAAGCGAATTCGTGTGGAAAATTGTTTGTAAAATGATAAATAGCTCAAGTTGTAAACAATTACAGATATTGCTTTTGTTTTCGTTTTTACCTGAGTAGTAGTCTTGTTAGATACTTGTTCGAAACAGAAAAACAACGCCTTAAAATTAGGTGGCTCACAAATCAATAAATGTTTTATTAACTAAGGACGTCAGAAATGTTGAAATAACAATAATAAATATGACACATATAGACCCTGAATTGCCAACTTAAAACAAAGTAGTTTATTGGCTCATATTTGAATCAACAAACTTAAAAAAACAAAGCTCGAATATGAGAATGGTTTAGTAATTCATATCAAACTTATTGTTTCGGAGTGTTCTCTCTTTTATACGACGACAAAAATAAATGATCCCGGTAACCAAATCCCTCGGAGCCTTCGCATAAAAGACTAGTGTAGCTGTACGGTGTGTACCAAAAAGCGAAAAATTATCTTTACCTACTAAGTAAAAGCTGGTTTCAAAGAACTAAAAAGCGTAAAGTAATTTTACATTTTGAAGTCGGTGCTGCCTTAGTTTAAAGTAGAAAAATTAAAGCCTTTACCTTAGAAAGTGGAATAATATGTTTCTTTTCAATTTACTGTAGTCAGCTTTTACGTTTCTGTTAACAGTAATTTTTTAAACCTTTTGAGATTGGGCTGAGGATCTCAACGTCGTCTAAATAGTCACATTAAAATTGTATACCTTATTAGGCCACCCCCAGGGATGAAAATTTTCTTCAAATTTATATACGATCATCCTTAAAGTATAATCTATTTAATAAAAAAAGAGTTATTAAAAGCGGTTCGGTTCAGTCGGTCGACCAAGATCTCGTAACATACATGCAATAAAAAACCAGAAGTAAATTTAAAATCTTCTTTCCAAAAGCCAAAAAAATAAAACGCTGTTTCATATTGCCCAGTTCAATTGAAAAAAAAAATAATGATTTCTTATATTTACGCGAACACTACACTTTGATTAAAACTGGAAGTACTTTTAATCAATGGCACCGGCCATGGGTGCTGGAAAGCGCCCGAAACGTCGGGAATTAAAAATAATAGTAAAATAAACGCGATAAAATCCGTAAAAGTAGTTTTAATCAATGAAAAAAAAATGTTTTTAAAACAATCCTGATGCGTCGTCCACTTTGCTACATTTATATGAGATTTAGACGGCAAGCTAAACAAGATGCTAAATGATTCTTATATTTACGCGTACACTACACATTTAAATAATACAAGTTTTCACATATTTTATCGCGTATATTATCTTTTTTATACACACGACGTTTCAAGCACTTTACAGCACCCATTGTGACGGAGGAGGGGACTGAGATCTACAACACCCAGATGTTATAGTTAACCGCGGTTACCATAGACTAAAATTAAAATTATATAAATATAATAATAAATTTTAATCTGTGGTAAACGCGGTTAACTATGTCATCTGGATGTTGAACAAATTTTATTGGGAAAGTTATCCAGCAGTGGATTGTTTATAGATCGACAAAGATAATGATTATAAAATGAAACTAAAAGCGCTTTATATACGTACGATTGTTTTCAAATTTATAGAGCAAAACCTGAATAATGATAGAAAAATCCGGAAATAATTCTAAAATCAGAATAAGTCAAAAAATAGTAATTAACAAACTTTGTAGCGTTGAACGTTCCAAGAGTTCATCTAAAATCACGTCTAATAATAAAGTATAACAACACAATATTTGGATTATTAATAAACAAGCCCCATCACGAAAGTGTCGATAAACAATTACTCAACCACACTTGACACACTTCACGTAACAGACCATATACATTACGGAAACCATTCGTCATTTCAAAATAAAACAACAATTTGGTGTATACCACTATTTAACTGTCACAATTTGGAACCAAAAGTTGGCTCTTTTTTTTAAACAGCGCACGGCAACTCGCGCCACAGGTTCACGACGTACTGCCGCTTGTTCGTCGAACCGACTACTCTGGCCGAAAGCCTAGTTATAAAGCAGTTTTCTCATTCACCGCGCGAAGATCAACGATATCTATACAATTTACTTGTGAATCAAAAAACATAAATTATTAAAAAAACACGACTACTTTTGTTTATTTTTTATAGTATAGGATGACAAACGAGCACACAGACCAACTGGTGGTAAGTAGTTGCTGTGGAGCATAGACATCTACATCTAACCTCGTATGCGATTCAAAATGCAGATGCGTTGTCACCCTTAACAGTGTATTGTAGTGTAGTTTATAAAAAAAAAGATAAAATCTCGCTCTATTTTCGGTAAGATATTGTTCGAGCAATGTAGAATGCACCATGCATTTTTAAATTCGATATATTCATAAGCGAATAATAAAATATACTCCAATATAAATATAACTTGAAAAAATGGGCGTTTCATATAGATTGCCTAATTGGGGGGAGGGGGGTTGTTCCATAGTTGCCACGCTTGGCGGGCGGGTTGGCAACCGCAGTTTTTTATTATTTTGACTAACTTGAATGTTTTAAGGTAATGCGGGCGAGAATTACCTTTAGTTACAAAATAATATTTGCCGATAGTCTTTCGGAGACAATCTATTTGAATTATTACAACAAATACGTGTCATAATTTTTGTTTGTCTTCGCTTGCAATATCTGAAATTAAGATATCAAGTAATCATAGTTAAATAATTGGTATATATGTGGTAAGTAGGTGTATCTATAATACTAATAGTAACCTATAAGTGTATCTAGACTAAAATTTCGCCAAATTTATGGTATCTAGTTTATTCTACTTAAAAACAGTTTGTAGAGATAATATCCCGTAGATGATAAAACTTCTTCATATAATTTTGATAGTAGCGCCGATCCAAAAGCTTCTGGGATCAAGGGTAATAATAGTTAACCCGGTTAATGTTCTTACTCTGCTAAGAGTTACTTAAGATTGTCCCTTTGCAAAGATATATATGTCGTTTCAACGGCCTGATCGATTGTGGTTCCTTATAGTTTGTTGATAATTACAGTCCAAGCAGAAGCAAGGTTCAATTTTTCCCCTGATAAATTTTTTCTTGGCATTGAAGCGCTTGTGGTACCTTTCCATTGACCAACTGATCATTGCAAGGAGCAGGTTTCCTAATAACGGCTAATGATCCTACGCTCATCAGATACAAATGTCGCCAATTGGCACTGAGGTGAACTTAATTGTTAGGTACATAGATGAGCACACAACCTCATAATGATTGAAAAGTTGCGTTTTTAATCAAAGTTTCTCGGTTTTTAGTGTTGTCGTGAAGCGACAATTAAAAACTAAATAACCTAACCTAACTACAACAAAACAACCAAAAATAAAATAAATTATTTAAAAATTTGAAAAGATTTACAGTTTCTTTTATAAAAAAAAGGTATGAAGGTGATGATGGGCTGTAATGATGATAGTGATTTACAATATTATTAAAAAAAATAACAAAAATAAAGATACTGCAACGAAGTATGCACAGGCTATGCCTATGATAGGTGCGCAGCGCCTGCTCTAGGTACACGCAGAATCTGGAGAAAGCACATGCAGCGTCTGGAGAAGGTACACGCAGCGCTTGGAGTAGGCCCACGCAACGCCCGGAGCAGATACACGCAGCACCCGGAGTAGACACGCAGCGTCTGGAGTAGGTACACGTGGCGCTTGAAGGAGGCAAACACAACGTCCGGAGTAGACACACACAGCGTCCGGAGTAGACACGCAGCGTCTGGAGTAGGAACACGCAGCGCTTGAGACAAACACGCTCAGCGGCCGAAGATAGCGCGGGCACTAATAGGTGGAGGCGTAGGCGTGGCTAGGCGACGACTTCAGGAGAAGGCTTGCAAGATCCCGAGGCAGTGCGGATAAAGCCTTTAAGAGGTGCTTCTCGTATCAAAGCTGAAGTGAGGACCTCTATCGGCCGATTCTTCGGCTTTTATACTTTTTGACGGATCTGGGATAAGAACGAGAAATTATTTGAAATTATTTAAATTAAAAGCAAATTTTTGTAAATGGCCAAGAAGAAAAGAGTATTTTTGAAGTAAAAACATCAGGCCGGTAACAATATTTGAATAAAAATTGCCACGACAACCAGATAAACAACGATGTCAAAACATGTCAAATTTTGGTTTTAAGCTCGTAATACAGAAACGGCAAGATTTAAGTGAAAAATGAGATATTATTTATATAGGAAAAAAGGTAGTGCAAGAGCGCGCACGAAACCCGAAATTGTAGAGTTACGGAGAACTAAATAAAAGATCGAAAAAAGGTAGACTCCATTGACACCGATTTAAAAAGTGCTGATAACGTGAAAATACGAAGTGAAAATGATTTGTTATTGTGTTCTTATGAATTAAAAATATTACAGGATCCTATGGAAATAAAGGTGATGCAAAATATCCAGTTTTGAGGTGAATGTAGAAAATCAAAAACAGAATGGAAAAATAAAAATAAAATAGTGTAAAATGATATGTAAGTATGTATGTAAGCATAACACTACATTTTCCCCCCGACCCTGGAAAATTTTTGACTCAGCAAAAATTTTGATATGTACATTCTAAAACAAACCATAAAAACACAGCTTTGCAGTAACAGACATCACCAGGCAAAATCAGATATACCATCTCTTACATTCATCATCTGCATTCAGGTAAGGGTGGAGTTCACATTCAATGACTACCACTCTAAAAGTGTGTTTTCGAAAGGACATTCAGGCTTATTTAAGGAGTAGTCATCCGCTCCTGCGTGGAAAAAAAAACATTTTAAAGGACATCCAGGCTTATTTAAGGAGTTGTCATCCGCTCCTGAGTGAAGATAAAGTTAAAGAAATTAATCTTAAGCAAGCTTTAGTCGCTATGACTTAAGTAAAGATTAAGAACGGCCAGAGCGGTAGGGCTCAAAGCCAGAGATCAGCAACATCACTAACGAGATGTGTCTGAAATAAAAATAAAAAGTGAAGATTAACCAACGAAAGTTCGAGGTCCTAAAGCAAGATGTGTTGAAGAACACTGGATCATCAAACAAAATAATAAGGTGAGAATGATGGTGATATTTATACATATATACAAATTAACAGTTAATAAAAAAAAAATTATGATTTTACATCTTTGATGTGCCACTTGCCTCTAACTCCATTAGGGTCTTCAAGCACATAGACTAGTGGTGACAGTTTAGCTATCACTTTGCACTTGATGAACTTAGGGGCAAGTTTAGCATTAAAGTATGCGCCGGCATTGCTTAAAACATGGTTTTTACGCCAAACAGTGTCTCCCACATTAAATTCTTTAAAAGACCGGCGAAGATCATAGCGAGCGCTATTTTTAGCGTGAGCTATGTGAAGTTTAGTTTGAACTTTGTGAAAAATAGATGAGAGGAGACCAGCATTAGACGCGTAAATATCCCGAGGCATAAATATCAATTCCTCGAGGTTATGAGTTGGAGTATAGAAGGAACCACAAGGTATTGTTTCCCTACCAAAGACTAAAAAGTTTGGAGTAAAGCCAGTAGCTACATTTGTAGCGCTGTTCATTGCGTACTGAATCTTAGCAAGATGGTTGTCCCAGGATCTATGATCGTCTCCTACTAGAGATGCTAGAGCTGTAATAATTGTACTATTAAACTTCTCCGTAGGATTAACCTGAGGACAATATAAAGCTGTGTGAAAAATACAAGGAACGTTATAAGAATTTAAGAATGAGTGGAATTCTCGCGACTGAAATTGAACCGCGTTGTCCATTATAATAGTTTGAGGAATGCCATGAACTAGAAAAACTGAATTTTCCAAAACATTAATAATATTAGCTGAAGTAGCACGTTTAAGGGGAAAAATCATAGTATATTTAGTAAAATTGCAGTTAATTACTAGAATATATTGGTTTCGTCTTCGAGTCATAGGTAATGGACCCATAAGATCTAAGGATATAGTTTGAAAAGGTCTGGAGCAGAGTTTGGGTTTACCCATAAGACCATAGGGAGAATGATTAGGGTGTTTGTAGGTTAAGCAGGTTTCACAAGACGAGATTAATTTGGCAATGTCCTTAAACATACCAGGCCAATAGTATTTTAAAGATATTTTCTTGAATGTCTTGAAGATACCAAGATGGAGTTCTGAAGGGGAACCATGGTTAACTTCAATAAGTGTATGCCTATCTCGAGGTAGTGGAACTTCTTTCCAAATAAAGTCATCGTTTAGACGATCGGGAGAATGGATGCAGCGGTAAAGTTTGTTATCCCTGATAGTGTAGTTGGGATATGCGTCTGGGTTGTTGGAGCATCCGAGAAAAATCTTGTTGTAGTGCTCAAGTTCACGATTAGGTGGTTCTTCAATCGTAATAGGATGTACGCCTTGAGGTGAAGTTTCTCGTGTATCAGGACGTTCTTGATTCTTATGTCTTGATAATAAATCTGGAACAACGTTATCCTTTCCTTTTTTATGTTTCAGGACAAAGTTAAAGCATGATAAGCGTAAAGTCCAGCGAGCAAGTCTTCCTGATGGATTCGATAAGTTCTGAAACCATTTAAGTGCAGCATGGTCAGTATATATTGTAAATTCTTTACCATTGTCTAGGTAACATCGCCAATGTTCTAACGCAGTTATTACAGCCAATGTTTCTCTTTCAGTAGTTGAGTAGTTCTGTTGATTTTTATTTAGTGCTTTACTCATGTAAGCAATCACGACTTCTTTGTCATCTTGATGTTGAGTAAGCATTGCTCCTATGCCATAATTTGATGCATCACAATGAACAGAGAAGGGTAGTTTGAAGTTAGGGCAAGCAAGGACAGGAGCAGTTACCAAAGCTTCTTTAAGTTTCTGGAAAGCAGCTGCAGCTTGTGAATTCCATAAAAATTTAGGAGCGTTCTTCCCGGAACAGGTTAGTTGGTTGAGTGGAGAGGCAATAGTGCTAAAGTTTGGAATGAATCTTCTGAACCAGCTGCAGGTGCCTATGAATCTTCGTACTTCTTTTCTGCAAGTAGGTACAGGATATTCTAAAATAGCTTTTATTTTATCTGGATCAGCACGTAGACCATACTCGTCCACTAGAAAACCAAGGTATTTCAGTTCTTTCTTGAAGAAATGACTCTTCTCAAAGTTAATAGTCAGATTAGCATATGAAAGTTTTTCATGAACTTTCATGAGAAGCGATATGTGTTCATCAAAAGTCTCGCTAATAATAACGATGTCATCCAGATAGCAAAATACCTTGTTCTCAAATTCAGGAGTAAAAAGCATATCCATTAATCTTTGTAGAGTTGCAGGTGAGTTAGAGAGACCAAAAGGCATTACCTTGAATCTAAACATGCCTCTTCCAGGTACATAAAATGCAGTTTTATCTTTATCAGCAGGATTCAAGGGAATCTCCCAAAATGCTTTCGCAATGTCGATGCTTGATAAGAATTTGGCATTCTTCAGGTTGTCCAAAATTTCGCTTATTAGTGGCAGACTATAAGCATCACGACGTGTAACTGAGTTAAGCTTCCTGCTGTCTACGCAGAAACGCCATTCACCATTCTTCTTCGGAGTGATGAGAACTGGAGATAGCCAAGGACTTTCGCATTGTTCAATGACGTTCCATCCCAGCATCTTGTCAACTTCATTAATTAACGCCTTTTGTTTTTCAGGAGACAGTCTGTAACATCTTTGTTTGATTGGAAGAGAATCACCAGTATCAATCTTGTGGGTGATTAAGTGTGTGCTTCCCAGGATACCTTTTTCTTCAAAAGAAATTGTCTTGAAGCGTTGGATGATGTCGTTAGCGATGTCCTTTTGGTTAGGAGTTAAATGCTCATAAGGTAAAACTTTAATATCTTTAATTTCGATAGCAGAGCATTTAGATTCTGTAAAGTTAAGAGAAGATAAAACACTAGGTAACAGATTAAATTTTCTCCAAAAGTCAATACCTAGTATTAGCGAAGGAAATATTTCCGGAAAAACATAAGCTTTAATCAAATGAGTTTGATTATTGAAATGAACAGGTAAGTCAAAATAACCCAAGGAATTAACTTTTTGATTATTAGCAGTAGAGACAGTAATAAGATCTGACTTGAAAAGTTTACAGCCCAGTTTAAGAATTTCCAAATGAGAATTATTACCCAGAATAGTTACTGAGCTGCCAGAATCTAGTAGACCAGATAAAGTTAAGTCATAAATTTTGACATTAACGAATGGACGATTAAGATCTTGTTCTTTGGAGTAGAGTGTAGAAGAGATTTTGTAACAAGAAAAGAAGTTTTGAATTGTTTTAATCCAACTAGCCCAATCGTCATTATCAAAGTTTAAGTTACTTTTCAAGTCAGCAGTTAGTTTTTTGAACTAGTATGTGGTTTGGGAGAACAAGTAGGGCAATCTGCAGTTTTAAAACCTTTAAGACCACATTTGAAACAAATCACGAATCGTGGTTGAGTACAAGTGTTCAAAGTATGACCTTGTTTACGACAGCGAACACAAAAAGAGCTTTCTTGAGTAGCTTTAGTTTGAGAGAGACTATTAACTTGTCTAGAAGGGTATTTGTAGGATGAAGTGAATTTATTCATAAAGGGAGGAGAAGGTTGTGAGTTATTAGAAGAATTTGAAGAGCCAACTGAACTTGAAGTGGAATGCTTGTAGTTGAATTCAGAAATAAGAGGACTTTGTTGTACATTTGGTTCTTTAAATTGTTTGTCTCTGTCAAGGAACTTTTCATAGTTTTGGCAAGTAGCCAGAAGAGAGTCGATAGAGTCAATGTCTTTTAGAGCTACGAAGACTGAATAACATGGGCGAATATTCCTCAAAATAATCTCCAATTGTTCTGTTTCAGAAAGTTTCTTCGAAAGACGAGTGAACATTCCAGACATGATGGAAATATAGATGACGATAGGTTCATCACGGCCTTGAGTTCGGTTCCTAATCGCTTCTAGAAGTTTATAATCATAATCAAAACCACCAAAGTCTTTGATTAATAAAGAGGAAAGTTCGTTCCAAGTTAAGTTTGGATTCTGATTATATTTAAATCTGAACCAATGAAGAGCATTGTCGGTGAAAATTTCAAATGCTTGAGAGATCAACAAGTCTTTGGATAAGCCACGAGCTAAGCAGTATTCTTCAAGTTTTTGAAGAAAGGATCTTGGACAGCTTTTACCATTGAAGGTGTGTCTTTTCAGATCTTTGAAGACGTTAGTTGGAAAAAAAGATTGAGGTAGTGGTGAAGGATACGGGGTATGGATCTTAACAGATGTTTGAGAAACAAGAGGAGGTTCCATGACAATCGGGTCAACAGGAGGGTCAAGTGATGGAGAGTCATTTTCAGTTGGAGGTGGAGTCAAGGATTCGAATTGTTTAGTAATAGCGTCAAATTTCATCTTCAAAGTATCGAAAATAGCTTTAAAGTCTGGATATAAGTCAGTATCTATTCGCTCCAATCTGTAAAAAACATGATTAATAAAAGTTTCTATTAATCGTAAGTATTTGGTTTCACCTTGTAAAAATTTTTCAATTTTACAGTCCAGGTAAGTCAAAGTAGAACCAATTTGAGACAAGTCATCCTCGATCGGAATTGGAGAAGTCAGAATATCTTCAGGGTGAGAATTCTCAACTAAACGCAAAACCTGTTTTTTTAGAAGCAAAACAGTATTAGCTGGTTCCTCACATCTAATCTTCACTTCGTATTCGAGTTCGGCCTTGTTAAGGAATTCGTACTTAATAACCCGTTTCATTGTTATAATTAAGTGTTAAGTTTAAGAAATAAAAATTTAATAAAAAATTGTACCTCTAGAATAAAAATATTAAAGTGATGAATGTAAGTGAAGTGTTATATGTAGGTCTAAATGTAATCCAGATAAGTTGAAAAACTAGATGAAGTTTTGTTTTAGAATTTGGAAGATAGTACCTCTTTAAGTTCTCTAGAATAAAAATATTAAGGTGATGAATGTAAGTGTTATATGTAGGTCTAAATATAATCCAGATAAGTTGAAAAACTAGATGAAGTTTTGTTTTAGAATTTGGAAGATATGATAAGGATGAGTAAATAAAGAGTTAAGAACGAAAGAGAAAGCAATTCAATCAAAAGGAAATGGATAAGGCGTAGCTAAGGTGAAGAAAAGAAGAACTTTTACGTCGGGCGCCAAATTGTCGTGAAGCGACAATTAAAAACTAAATAACCTAACCTAACTACAACAAAACAACCAAAAATAAAATAAATTATTTAAAAATTTGAAAAGATTTACAGTTTCTTTTATAAAAAAAAGGTATGAAGGTGATGATGGGCTGTAATGATGATAGTGATTTACAATATTATTAAAAAAAATAACAAAAATAAAGATACTGCAACGAAGTATGCACAGGCTATGCCTATGATAGGTGCGCAGCGCCTGCTCTAGGTACACGCAGAATCTGGAGAAAGCACATGCAGCGTCTGGAGAAGGTACACGCAGCGCTTGGAGTAGGCCCACGCAACGCCCGGAGCAGATACACGCAGCACCCGGAGTAGACACGCAGCGTCTGGAGTAGGTACACGTGGCGCTTGAAGTAGGCAAACACAACGTCCGGAGTAGACACACACAGCGTCCGGAGTAGACACGCAGCGTCTGGAGTAGGAACACGCAGCGCTTGAGACAAACACGCTCAGCGGCCGAAGATAGCGCGGGCACTAATAGGTGGAGGCGTAGGCGTGGCTAGGCGACGACTTCAGGAGAAGGCTTGCAAGATCCCGAGGCAGTGCGGATAAAGCCTTTAAGAGGTGCTTCTCGTATCAAAGCTGAAGTGAGGACCTCTATCGGCCGATTCTTCGGCTTTTATACTTTTTGACGGATCTGGGATAAGAACGAGAAATTATTTGAAATTATTTAAATTAAAAGCAAATTTTTGTAAATGGCCAAGAAGAAAAGAGTATTTTTGTAGTAAAAACATCAGGCCGGTAACAATATTTGAATAAAAATTGCCACGACAACCAGATAAACAACGATGTCAAAACATGTCAAATTTTGGTTTTAAGCTCGTAATACAGAAACGGCAAGATTTAAGTGAAAAATGAGATATTATTTATATAGGAAAAAAGGTAGCGCAAGAGCGCGCACGAAACCCGAAATTGTAGAGTTACGGAGAACTAAATAAAAGATCGAAAAAAGGTAGACTCCATTGACACCGATTTAAAAAGTGCTGATAACGTGAAAATACGAAGTGAAAATGATTTGTTATTGTGTTCTTATGAATTAAAAATATTACAGGATCCTATGGAAATAAAGGTGATGCAAAATATCCAGTTTTGAGGTGAATGTAGAAAATCAAAAACAGAATGGAAAAATAAAAATAAAATAGTGTAAAATGATATGTAAGTATGTATGTAAGCATAACACTACAGTGTATAGGTATATAAACCCAAAACATTTCCTCAGTGCTGTGTTCTTCAATTTTTCACACAATTTCAACTTTTTTAATTCTTCTACTTTTAGAATTATCCGTAGTTTAGTTATTCATTTTTAATCTTATAAATAAGGTAAGGTCGCTCTATAAAGCCAAAACTAAGAGGAGGACAGAGACAAAAAAAAACAAACCCATATACTATAACTAATATGTTAAGTAAATAAATAAAGCAGCGACCTTTTGAGGGTTTATTATTTGATTGAGGGATAAAGAGCTATCGTTTTATAGAACCATCTATGCAAACAACGCTGTAGATTTTGAGTTATAAGAAAGTGACAATATTAACAATTATTACCCTTATTACCCTCGCGTACTATAGACAATATAACAAATATTTCAAAAAGAAACATTAATCTCGACACTTTTGTAACAATAAAACTTCCGTCGCAAAGAAACCTGTCAAATATTTCACTTCATATCATAGAGGCGCCGTTGTGGTGGCAGAAAACGTCGTGCGTGCCCTCATACTCATGATAACACCCACTGGTCACATGGCCGTGATTGACATTGATGTTACGATGAAACGTTATTCGTGATCTAAGCTCAATACATAATGTCCCTCGTCTTGTTCCGAACGTCAGGTATAAACTCTTCGTGTGAAGATTGAGGGATTGATGTTTATAACCAAATAAAGAATTAACGTTCTGTCTTTATGTTTTAACGTACTTTTTGTAGCTTGCGTCAAATTGGTAGTATAAAAAAGACATAACAAAATATAATTATATAAGTTATTAGATTTCATTTGATACATATATTGTTATGATATTAGAATATTATAACAATAATAAATAAATATTTTTATCCTTCTCTCTTTTTTTTGATTTACAAGCGTCACTTATTAATTGTATACCATATATATAAATATATATATATATATATATATATATATATATATATATATATATATATATATATATATATATAAGTATATGTCACTTCCACAAAAAATAATACGAATCTAACGACATATATTATGATAAATCCATCAAGCCGTTCAGGCTAGAGCGTGCCAAATAAAAAGTACATATTGGTTGCGCGGAAAACCATTCGCGTTTTTTATTTTTGACGGTAGGAATTTGTCGAATCATTATTCCCTTCCGAAACAATATCATTCGTACCCTCCTATCGACACATCGGGGTGGTGGGGTGGGAGGGGAAAGAAGACGATTCTAGAACATCGCGTAATCATCGGACCCGAGGATATATAAGACACGCGCGACCGACGCGCGCTCTCTTCTCCCGCCGCAGTCGTCGTTGAACTACAACCTCCTCTTCCCGCACGCTCGTTTGGAAACACCCCACTAGTGGAAACCGCTTTGGCCTGGAAGCAGTCGAGCTCCAGGAACCCGCATCACCTCGTGTGAGATATCGTCGCGCACCGCCTCTCTCCGGAGTGTTCCGGAAGTCGCCGCTATAGTGATCGACAGGAAGAAGAAACCCCGGTGAGTCAATACTCCTTAATTATACCTGCTTGCTAATAGTTTAACCCGCTCCTGTGTTTTTTTCCTAGTCAAGCAGGATTCCTTTCATCGATTCGACAAGTAATAGTTTAGTTTAGGGAAGAGCGAGTGCATTGTACCGCATGCTATAGTAGTCGCTTCACATAAGCATAGAAGCAATCGCATATACAGTCCACTTTAGTTAATATCTCGCGTAATAGGTTTGAGGTTTGACCGGGGAACTAGATTTTCGGCAGCCTTAAACACGTGGCTCCATCATTTTATGGTCACTTCGGCAGGATCTGGATTGGTGTTTAGTGGTTATCCAACCATTTTCTGGTCGAATTATTAAATTAATTGTTTAGATAACGCACTCTAACTTATGGAATAGACTTAAATAGTGTTCGTTTAAATTAAAATTTTGATTTGTTACTCGCAAACAGAATTATTCATTTAATAGCGCTCGTATTTGGTTAAATTTAAAGCTTATTAAATAATTGAAACGGCGTGATAGCAACCGTTTGATACGCTTACCCCACAATTTTATAAAATTATTAGGTTTAGCAAACGACGCGTAGCCTTGACTGCATCGGGCGCTCGATCTGATTACGTAATACAGCACGCCGAGTATTCATCCTACGTCGTTTATGCGTGTGAGATTAATTGTGATTAATATAACTTTATTATAATAATTTAAAATGGCAGTTAGTGGAAGTGAAATCAAAATTAAAACGCTTTATGCCAAGAGGGACATACTCTTTTCGCGTGTGCAAAATATAAGTGATTATATAAAGAACATTCATATAGAGGCAGTACGGGAGGCCTTTTTAAATGAAATCGAAACGATTGATAATTTGCGGACAGATTACGAAAGAATATTAGACCAAATTAATCATTCGGAACTACAAACCGACCCGAAATACATAGTGAACTACCAACCGCTGCTGGCATTCGAAGATATGTTGTGTCGCGTGAAGAGAACCGCAAAATTGCTACAATCTCAAGGTGAAGCGAAGCCTGAAATGCAGGTACGCCCTCGTGACTCAATTAGGTTACCGCCAATAGATATTCCGGTATTCAATGGTGATATTAAGACGTGGCCCTTCTTCTTCAGTAGTTTTCAAAACAATATACACAACAACCCATCGTTATCGGACGCTGAAAAATTATATTACTTAATTAGCAAACTTAGTGGCAGAGCACAGTCGATCTGCTCGGGTTTTACACCTACAGCAAACAATTACGTATTAATATTTGAAACGCTTAAAACTAAATATGAAGATAGGAGAATGTTAGCTTCCGAATATTTGAACCAGATATTCGATCTTAAACCTATATCATCCGCGAACATCAACGGCTTAGAGCAGTTTCTCGATAAATTTGTGGCATCGGTGGCTGCACTTAAGAATTTGAAGTTTGATGACCTTATGGACGTGGTGTTTCTCCATATAGCATTAAAGAAATTAGACTCCGACACCGTGCGTGCGTTTGAAATGGAGCATCGTAGCTCGGAGATGCCTTCCTTTCATTCATTAGCATCGTTCGTGCGAGATCAAATAAAGGTGATGCAGCGCTCACCGAACGTTAAACAGGAGATTAAAAGGTGCGTCGACCGTAGACAGACTCAACCATCTAAAATAGCAGGGTCGTTAACTTACGTAACCGCTACGCCGACATCACTCCAGCATACTTGTATAGTATGTAAAGATAAACACGGTAACTTATATAACTGTGCGACTTTTCGTAAATATTCACCAAGCGAACGTTATAAGTTAGTAAAGACAAACAACCTATGTTTGAACTGCTTAAGCGATAAGCATTTAGTTGCAAAATGCAATTCGAGTTCCGTATGTAGCAAGTGCGCCAGGAAACATCACACGCTATTACATTTTGAAAATAGCAACATAGCGGCGTCAAGTAAGGCGAATAAGGAATTCACCCCTACTAAGGTCAACGATTCTAGCGGTCGACCTGATGATGTCGCTCTGTGCTCATTGGCAAATATGGGAGCACAACCTCCTTCAACCGTGTTACTGGGTACGGCGCGTATTTTGGTTAGGGATTCGCGTGGAAACAAACAAAGCGTCCGTGCACTGCTGGACAGCGGAGCCCAAAATAGCTTTATAACACGACAATGTTGTCAGCGCTTAGGCTTAGTAATAAATAGGTCACTTTCATGTCCTGTAGTTAAAGGCATCGGAGGTACTAGTAAAGCGACACAGGGATATATAAATTTAAAATTTTATTCTCGGATAGATCGTAACGTTAACTTTGATATAAATGCACTAGTAGTAGATAGGGTCACTGAACGGTTGCCAACCGTTTCGGTTGACACCTCGGCAATGATTGAATTTAAAAATTTGACTCTAGCAGACGACACTTACGCCGTTCCTGGAAACATAGACATGCTCATTGGGGCATCGCTTTTCCCTCATCTTTTGTTAAACAATAAGGTCAGGGGCAACTCCTCGCATACCGCGCCTTACGCACTGGAAACCGTATTGGGCTATGTGATCCTTGGCTCCGCCCCCATCCTAGATAGTATTTCGGCAGCATCTTATTGTGGTATGGCTGTCGAACCGCTCGAGTCGTTAGTCCGCAAATTTTGGGAGATGGAGGAGGTGAACGTCCCACCCATAGCTAGTTCAGCTGACAGGATATGCGAGGAAATTTACGTCCGCACGACCGTTCGTGATCGCGACGGTAGATATAGTGTAGCGCTACCCTTTAAGGGAGATGTTTTATCTCTCGGCGATTCGCGTCAAATGGCGGAAAAACGTTTCTACAGCTTGGAGCGTAGGATGGTCGCTTCGCCCCAGTTAAAGGAAGCTTACGACGGCGTCATTAACGAATATATAAGAGAAGGTTACATATCACTTGTGGCTTCGAAATTAGATAACTACGAAGACACACCGTCGTATTTTATACCACACCACGGAGTCATTAGAGAGGACAAACTTACATCTAAATTACGTGTAGTGCTCGACGCTAGTGCTAAAACTAGCACTCACCTGTCGCTTAACGATATCCTCTATAGTGGGCAAAATTTACAGGGCAGCTTATTTGATATAATAGTCAATTTTCGTTTGTTTAGTATAGCACTATCCGCCGATATTCGCCAAATGTTTCTTTGCATAGGGGTCCGTGAATGCGACCGTAGATTCCAGCGCATTTTATATCGTTTCAACCCAAAGGAACCTCTAATGGTGTTTGAATTTAACCGCGTTTGTTTTGGTTTAAAGTCGAGCCCATTTCATGCGTTACGCACGGTGAGACAGCTCGCTCACGATGAAGGTCCCTCTTATCCTAAAGCTAAGAGGGCAATTGAGAGCGGATTATATATGGATGATTTTGTGTATTCGGTCGATAGCGTGGAGGAGGCCACCCTAACCACCGCCGAGGTTATAAGGCTCATGAAATCAGGTCAATTCGATCTTGTGAAGTGGACTAGTAATTCGCGTCCGGTTTTAGATACAATCCCACTATCACACCGTCTTTCGGCGATAAAGGAATTCGACGATTCCGATACACACAAGGTGCTCGGTCTGTGTTGGTCACCAGAGTCCGACGTGTTTAGCCTTAAGGTAAATCCGCCCGTAGAGAAATGCACAAAGCGCACAATACTGTCATGCGTTGCTAGATTATGGGACGTCATGGGTTTCGTAGCTCCGGTGGTATTATACGCTAAGCTTTTGATTAAACAACTTTGGTTATTTGAATGCGATTGGGATGACTCGCCGCCTGACAGCATTGTTCGATTGTGGCAGCGCTTTAGAGAGGAACTTCCTTTACTAAGAGAAATTAAAATACCGCGTCATATAAATGTCGATAGAAATAGCAGCATAACGGTTGTTGGATTTGCAGACGCCAGCGAGAAGGCTTACGGGGGCGTTGTATATTTCCATGTCCAGAATAATGGTAGAAATTCGATTAGCCTCATTAGTTCTAAGTCGAGAGTCTCCCCCCGTAAGGTTGTCTCTCTGGCGCGCTTAGAGCTTTGCGCAATATTAGTACTCACCAAGCTTATTACCATAGTTATCGGCGCATGTAGGGATAGAGTTCACATTGAAAGAATATTTGCCTTTTCCGACTCCACCGTCGCCTTATGTTGGGTTCATTCTTCACCCCACCGTTGGGATACGTTTGTCGCGAACCGAGTGGCCAAGATCCAAGACGAGTTAGAAACGCGGAACTTTTATCACGTGTCCGGTAAGGAAAACCCTGCCGATTGTCTATCCCGGGGACTCACCCCGATGCAAATAATGGACCACCCGCTTTGGTTCCATGGACCTTCTTGGGTTCACTTGGATCCCTCACAATGGCCAATAACCGATTTCGAACCTTCGTCAGTGTCACAACCGCCGGAAGAGAAGAGACACGCTCTAGTGGCGAACGTTTCGAGCGAGGTTTCTCCAATCATTGCTCTGGCGAACCGCTTGTCCTCTTGGTCGAAATTATTGCGTAGCGTAATTTACGTTTGTCGATTCGCGAAGCTTTTACCGCGACGTTCGTATGTCTTAGCATCCGATTACAACTATGCCGAGTCGCTAGTATTACGTGAACTTCAACGTGCACACTTCTCTGAAGAAATTACAAGATTACAATCGAATAGAGCTTGTAGTCGCGCCTTTCAACGCCTTAAGCCATTTTTACAGGATGGGATTGTAAGGGTAGGTGGACGCTTGTCCAACTCGCAGTTGAGTTTCGACCAACGGCACCCTATAGTTTTACCGCGTAAAGACCATATCATGAACTTATTAGTCGATTATCATCATAAATTGAACTCGCACGCTGGCCCCGATTTATTGATGTCGATCTTGCGTCAGAATTATTGGATTCTTTCTGCACGTAGTTTAATACGCAATCGGGTGCACAGATGTATAGCTTGCTTTCGGGCACGCCCCAAGCCGTCATTTCCGGAAATGGCGGAACTTAGATCTTGTAGAGTGATACAATCGGTAAAGCCCTTCACGCACACCGGGTCTGATTTTGCTGGTCCGTTTAAGGTCACGCTCACTCGCGGGCGTGGTATAAGATCCACAAAGGCTTACGTCTGCATTTTCGTATGTCTAACTACTCGAGCAGTGCATATAGAACTCGTTGGTGATCTAAGCACAGCAGGCTTTATGGGTGCATTTAAAAGATTTCTATCGCGCAGAGGCCCTGTAAGTAAATTATATTCGGATAACGGTACGAACTACGTCGGTGCAAAACGTATTCTATCGGAACTACATGAGCTCTTAGCTAGCAAGTATTATAATTCGGAGTTCGCTCACATTCTAGCCGAGAACCGCATTGAGTGGTCTCTGAACGTCCCAGCCGCGAGTCATTTTGGGGGCAATTGGGAGACTAATATTAAAAGTCTAAAGAGCCACTTATACCGAGTAATAGGAGATCAAATTTTGTCCTTCGAAGAGCTAAGTACGGTGCTCGCTCAAATTGAATGCGTAATGAATAGCCGCCCACTTTGTCGGACGTTATCTAGTGACCCCTCGGAACCGCTGGCTCTAACTCCAGCACATTTTTTGACTTTAACGCCTCTAAGGTATCTGCCCGCCGCGGATATGGATGAGAACAGACTTAACATTTCCACACGCCACAAATTATTAGATCGGTTAGTGCAATCGTTTTGGAAACGATGGAGGATGGAATACTTGCATACTTTGCAGTCTCGGCAAAAATGGAACACAGCGACAGAGCCTTTAGCTGTAGGAACCGTAGTTGTGCTCACTAAGGAGAATACGCCGCCTCTCCACTGGCCGTTAGGAATCGTCGAGGAGGTCTTTCCCGGTTCCGACGGAGTAATTAGGATAGCTCGCGTTAAGACCACGGTTGGGTCTTACCTACGTCCGGTTATCCGTTTGTGCCCCTTGCCTCTTCCATAATTTAAATTAGCTTTTTTTGACTGAAATTGTAGTTTAATTTAGGTAATCAAAAATTTAGGTTAGTTATTTGTTAGTCGATCTTAGCTCTAGTTGTTTAGTTATTTTTTTTTGAAGGAAATCCTTCAAGGGCGGGGGGAGATGGTTGCGCGGAAAACCATTCGCGTTTTTTATTTTTGACGGTAGGAATTTGTCGAATCATTATTCCCTTCCGAAACAATATCATTCGTACCCTCCTATCGACACATCGGGGTGGTGGGGTGGGAGGGGAAAGAAGACGATTCTAGAACATCGCGTAATCATCGGACCCGAGGATATATAAGACACGCGCGACCGACGCGCGCTCTCTTCTCCCGCCGCAGTCGTCGTTGAACTACAACCTCCTCTTCCCGCACGCTCGTTTGGAAACACCCCACTAGTGGAAACCGCTTTGGCCTGGAAGCAGTCGAGCTCCAGGAACCCGCATCACCTCGTGTGAGATATCGTCGCGCACCGCCTCTCTCCGGAGTGTTCCGGAAGTCGCCGCTATAGTGATCGACAGGAAGAAGAAACCCCGGTGAGTCAATACTCCTTAATTATACCTGCTTGCTAATAGTTTAACCCGCTCCTGTGTTTTTTTCCTAGTCAAGCAGGATTCCTTTCATCGATTCGACAAGTAATAGTTTAGTTTAGGGAAGAGCGAGTGCATTGTACCGCATGCTATAGTAGTCGCTTCACATAAGCATAGAAGCAATCGCATATACAGTCCACTTTAGTTAATATCTCGCGTAATAGGTTTGAGGTTTGACCGGGGAACTAGATTTTCGGCAGCCTTAAACACGTGGCTCCACCACATATTATATACATACATACACAAAATAAAATATTACCCTCTACCGGATACTGTCTCTACCAGAAACATTTACTTTTATTAAAGTTCAACGATTCCACCAATAAGCGACAATGTGTGACACTGGACTATACTATATTGGTAAAGTCAAGAAAATTGTACCAAAAGAAACTGCGTGAATTAGCTCGAAAACTAAATTTTGGGTAACAATATATTTATTAAGAAATTGTAAATATTATTAAAAAAAAATATCTAGACCGGCGACAGAAAGCAACGTCAAAGGTGCTCACGCCTGGGCAATCGGTCTGTCAAACACGGCGACTAAGGTAAATTCTCATCAATTAAATTCAATGAGAGAAGCCTACGCCAAACTGTAGACCTTTACAAACTGATAAAAAAAGAAGAAAAAAAGAAGATATAGCCAAATAATCGATAGACCAATTTCTAAATTAACTATTCAAACTATTATCAGGCACTTAATTTTTTTTATAGAATAAGGGCGACAAACGAGCACACATTCCAGCTGATGGTAAGTAAATACTGTGGCCCATAGACATCTACAATTATCCACTATTAGGAATCAAAATGCAGATGCCTTGTCACCCATGAGGATAAATATGGAATTGCTCGTTTACAGTAAAAATGATCACCGCCGGTTCTCTACACAGCAGCATCAAGCTGCTATTTCACGCTAAAGTGTGGTTCTATCTCGGTCTTACTTAATGCCTAAATTATTTGAAATCACTTTGTAAAAGATGCTACGAAGCGAATGAATATAAAAAAAATTTTTGAAGTAGGAAAAGCGGTAAAACTCTAAGAATCTTTAAAACTAAACATAAAAGGAAACTATTTCAGAATAAGTGTAAAAGTAGTTTCGTAGTCACGTCTAACAAGCAATTCAAAAGAAAACTAGTTAAAAGAATTGAGCGCGGAAGTGTTAAGAATTGTAGCCAAGCTGAAAAAACTACATATATAGGAATACTCGTATAAATCGCAATACAATGAAACTGCTTGACATAGTTGTCCACAAATTGAATGAATTTATCTCCTAAGAGTAAGATGAGGGGCGGAGGCAATACCAATATCGAGAGTAAATTTATGTACAATTCTGTAACAATCAAATGCAAAATTAATGTGGACAAATAAATCGTAGACAATAAACTAACAATTTACGTAAAGTAAACGATGACTTCTACATTACCTCAACTGCGTCACTAAGTTGTATAGTTACTTCTAGAATAACAATGACAAACGAGCGCACAGTCCACCTATCCTCAATTAAGAATCAAAATACAGAATGCGTTGAGGAATAATATGGAATGCCTTGTTTCCAGTAAAAAGGGTCTCCAGTTCCCACACCATACAAAACACAACATACGAGAACACAGGTATTCTGTATGAGCGTATCCCGTTAGAGCAGTATTATTCGTTCTCTCATATACCAGTAGCTTCAAAGTGGCTCTATTAGTACAGTGGTAGGTAAATTTTTCATTTCGGTATTAAATTTCCACATTATACTTCATCATTATTGTAAAACTTCGATACAGACGTAAAACAAATTCTCAGTATGAATAATAGACATAATATTTTCAAATATATAACAATACACATATAAATGTCAGTACTGGAGCGAACGAGTTACACCAGGCATTTTTTATACACATATACATTACATTTTTTTTTGTATGTACATGACAAAAAAAGACAAAAAATGAGATTGACTTCATTATGACAAACAGACGCCAACTGTTCAGTGATGTCTCAGTGATCGCAAGGGTGAAAACTGGCAGCGATCACCGAATGGTTAGAGGCACACTGAACCTAAACTTTAAGTTGGAGAGGTCTCGTCTAATGAAGTCAACGCTCCGTCCCCCCTCGTGCTCTAATCCAGAATCCCGAAACCTTTCAGCTCGAGTTACGTAACCGCTTCCAGTGCCTAGAAGATTGCAATGCAGTGGACGATATGAACGACAAGCTCGTGGAAACTGTCCATGCGGTCGGAGCTAAGTTCTGCAAAACCCGCCGCAGAAGAACACAAAAACTCTCCGATCACACTCTTAATCTCATGGCTGTTAGACGGGAGATGAGGCTGCAATCGTCAACAGATTTGACAGCATACAGGCAACTGAACAGACAGATCTCCAAATGCATACGGCGAGACTAACGCAACTTTAATACTTCTCGTATTAAAGAAGCGATCGAGCGGAACCAGGGCTCCAAAGTCTTTGTCAGAGATCTGTCTGCCAGAAAGAGCCAACTGTCAAGGCTGAAGACTGAGTGTGGCAACATCGTTTCCGGGACACCTGAGATTTTGAGTGAGATTGAGAGGTTCTATGGGCAGCTGTACACATCATCGTTGGAGCCACACGCAAGTGTGAGTAACGATCCAAGAGCAAGTCTTATCCGACAGTATTCCGATGATATCCCGGACGTCAGTCTAAGCGAGATTAGAATGGCTCTCCAGCACCTTAAAAACGGCAGGGCCCCAGGCGAGGATGGAATTACAGCGGAGCTTCTGAAAGCGGGTGGAACACCGGTACTTGAAGTCCTTCAGAAGCTCTTCAATTCCGTCCTCCATGGTGGCACTACTCCAGAGGCGTGGAGCAGAAGTGCGGTGGTCTTGTTCTTTAAGAAAGGCGACAACGCTCTCTTAAAGAACTACAGACCGATTTCCCTTCTGAGCCGCGTCTACGTGCTGTTTTCGAGAGTCATTACGAATCGTCTCGCACGCAGACTTGACGACTTCCAGCCTCCCGAACAAGCCGGTTTCCGAAAAGGCTTCAGTACCATAGACCACATACATACCCTGCGGCAGATTGTACAGAAGACTGAAGAGTACAATCTGCCACTTTGCCTGGCGTATGTGGACTATGAGAAAGCCTTTGATTCCGTCGAAATTTGGGCGGTGCTACAGTCCCTTCAGCGGTGCCAAGTTGACTGTCGGTATATCGAAGTGCTGAAGTGTTTGTACAGTAGGGCTACGATGGCTATCCGAGTACAGAACCAGAGCTCGAAACCTATCCAACTGCAGAGAGGTGTAAGACAGGGTGACGTTATATCCCCGAAACTCTTCACCGCTGCATTGGAAGACGTTTTCAAGCTACTGGACTGGAAAGGATACGGTATTGACATCAATGGCGAGTACATCACTCACCTTCGATTTGCCGACGATATAGTCCTTATGGCAGAATCGCTGGAGGACTTAAGCACTATGCTCAATGACCTCAATAGTGCCTCCCAACGGATAGGTCTTAAGATGAACATGGACAAAACAAAGATCATGTTCAATGTCCATGTCACACCTATGCCGGTAGTTGTTGGGAGCACTATGCTCGAAGTTGTTGACGAATACGTTTACCTGGGACAAATAGTCCGACTAGGTAAGTCCAACTTCGACCGAGAGGTCAATCGACGGATTCAACTCGGCTGGGCAGCGTTCGGGAAATTACGGCATATCTTTTCGTCAGGTATACCTCAATCTCTAAAAACTAGATTGTACAACCAGTGCGTGTTGCCAGTGATGACTTACGGATCTGAGACGTGGTCCTTCACTGCTGGCCGTATGAGGACGCTTAAGGTCGCTCAGCGAGCTATGGAGAGGGCTATGCTCGGAGTTTCTCTGCGTGATAGACTCAGAAATGAGGATATCCGCAGTAAAACCAGAGTGACCGACATAGCCCAACGGATTAGTAAGCTGAAGTGGCAATGGGCCGGCCATATAGCTCGAAGAACCGATAACCGATGGGGAAGAAAGGTTCTCGAGTGGCAGCCTCGTACCGGTAGGCGTAGTGTAGGGCGACCCCCCACTAGATGGAGTGACGACCTGGTAAGACATGCAGGAAGTCGATGGATGCAGGTGGCTCAGGACCGTGCTTTGTGGCATTACTTGGGGGAGGCCTATGTTCAGCAGTGGACTTGTGAAGGGCTGTAATGATGATGATGATGATATACATTACACAGTCCACCTGATACTAAGTGGATGCTGCGGCACATGGACATCTACATTTATCCTCGATTTATAAGAATCAAAAAGCAGATGCGTTGTCATCCCTGAGGACTAAGATGGAATGCCTAGTTTCCATTAAAAAAGGGTCTCCGGTTCTCTACACTCACCATACGAAACACAGCAGTATTAAGCTGCTATTTCACGCTGGTATTCTTGAGAGCGTGGTCCTGCCGCGGTCGAGCCGACCTATTTGTACTACAACCATAATATAGCTGCAGCCTGGCTCTACCACGTATAAAATGAATACTGTTATGACTTCTCTACTCTGGAATTCCTTATCTGAAGACACTGGACCCAATAGGTGGCACTGAGATCGGTTTATATAAGCGTAAAAAAATATTCTCAATGATGTCACCTATGTAGATAAATATTGGAAATAAACCTTTGTAAAGTAAAACTGACTTGAATTCAGAATTGTCCAACTATTAATGATATTTTTTATAATTTTGTTGTGTAAGTTAATTATTAAATTCTTAGAAATAACAACTTTATTAACTATATTCAGTATACTTATATGAGGCATTAATAAAAATTGTAATATCCAAAAAGGCTGATTAAGTTGTAAGACACATTATATTTTAAATTAAAGCCAAATCTAACACTTAACTTACAATAAATATAACACTAAAATATTTTGAATTTGAATTCGATAACTGAAAAAAATCCAAGACTTGTGAACCGGTACGGTAAATGTATTTTTTTGTATGACTGTGGTAGCTGGTATAAATCAAACCACTAGTATTCAACATTCGAACATATTCTAGCAAGGCACAAATCGAATGGTACTGATCGAAGCTGTAAGTCAAATAGGAAAGCGTTTCTGGCGCCAACACAAGAAATATTTATTTACACATGCACAAAACTAACATTAGTTTTGCCGCAATATTCCAAATCAACATCCCTTAGAAATGCAGTGATTTCAACTAACACAGTCAGCGTGTCGTCTGAGAAGGAAGTGAAGCAAAGGAACGTACTAATCTAGTTAGGTATGTATATTCTAGTAACTATATGACTACCGTGTAAGGGCGGTGTAAGAATCTTATATATTTTTCTATACGTGGTAGAGCTATGCTGCAGTTATATTAGTAGTATAGTTATAGCACGAATGGGTCGGCTCAACCGGGAAAGGACCATGTTCTCACAGAATGCCAGCGTAAAATAGTAGCTTAATGCTGCTGTGGAGACCCTTTTTACTGGAAACGAGGCATTCCATCTTAGTCTTCACGGGTGACAACGCATCTGCATTTTAATTCGTAATCGAGGATAGATGTAGTTGCTTGGCAAGCGAGTTAGCAACTTAGCAAGTTAGTTTATTTTTTGTCGTTAGTAGGAGACGTTGCTGTCTATCTCCTAATCTGTTTCCCTCTATCGGCTCTTACGACACCCCCGGGATGATATGGAGAAGTGGATATTCTATTTTATTTTATTTATTTTTTATTTTATATGATAGTATGACAAACGAGCACACAGTCCACGTGATGGTAAATGGATGCTGTGGCTCATAGACATCTACATTTATTCTTGATTAAGAATTAAAATGCAGATGCGTTGTCCTCCGTGAGGACTAAGATACCACTTTAGTTAACATAAGTAACACGGTAAGAACTCTTAAAAAAAGTTAAATTATTGTACCCTTTTGAGCGGACTAAAGTGATAACGTAAGTTCAAGGTGTCAACTAGAATGTCGTAACATAGAAAATCCATCCCCTATAAATAAATAAATAAATAAAACAAAATAACCGTTTCGTAAATAGCACAACTTGAATCTTTGACAATTGTGTCATCGCGTATACTTTCCGCATATCAAACTTAAAATTCATTTTGTCCGAACAAGCAAGACGAGGGCGAAATAAAACGGAGACAGGCCACTGGCAACGTGCAACTTCCGCCGAAAAAAAAATACTGCTCTGCATCCATTAGAATATAAAAATAACCTGACAGAAGATACTCTAGACTTATTAACATAGCATAAATATCACAGGAACAAAAGTATGCAAATACGACTTCGTGACGAGTATCAATGTTGTATTCAAACTACAAGGTTTATATGAATTTGTTGCAATATAAAATTTTATTGCAGTTTTATAAGAGTATACTATGTAAATATATGGTTTTGAATACTTACAAACAACTTTGTTGTACACAGCACAGCAATAATATTTATAAGAACGTACCTGAAACAAACGGTAAAATTAATAATAAATCAGTAATAATATTATCTAATAAATAACTTAATAATAGAATTTAATTGAAAAGTTTTCTTTCATTCATTTTTAACAAAACGTTGCACACAAGGGTATTATTTTGTTTTTTTTTTTATAGGTAAATAGTACATCGACAAACTTTTTTATTTTACAACGACATCGACAAACGAATCAACTATATCAGCAATACACTGACCGTTTTTCTTAAGCCGTACAAATAATTGTTCCTTGCCCAATTGGAAGCCATGACGCCTTATTATCAACGCTGCCAAATGCTTATGCACTGTTCTATCTCGGCGGAAAGGTATATCTGTACCTATAAGTTTATTTGCTACCATAAAAGATGTTTAATAGCACACTGGATTAATGCCGAAGTGCAGCATAAAATCATCTACTACCTCGTTTTATGTCTAGATGTCGTTAGAGGTGACTATAAGAAAGGCAAGAAAGACCTCATGACCTTCGACAAATTGCGGTGATTTGACTGAATGGGCACACACCGCCACACACCACTACCTTACCTTACACGTGCTACAGGCCTTCTCCCAATGTTTATTTAAATAATGTTTTTATATATAAGTAATAAGTAAATAATGATTTTTATTCATTCTTCTCATAGAGGTTTTCTTAATGCTAGTTTCCTTCATCAACGAGCACATAATGATTTCTTATATTTACGCGAACACTACACATTGAAATAATACTAATTTTTACGGAATTTATCGCGTATATTTAACTTTTTTACCCGACGTTTCGAGAGCTTTACAGCACCCATGGTCACGGGAAGGACTGAGATGTTCAACGTCCAGCTGTCATAGTTAACCGCGGTTACCATAGATTAAAATTTAACTTTTGTTCCGATCTACACAGTATGAACTTATGGTATCATGGAGTCTTGCAGTTGTATGCTTGGGTTGGGATTTAATTTTATTTATTATAGGATCCCAAGCAGATGGTAGCACCCAGCCATCTTCTCTATTGGAGAAACTAAAAGATCAATTAAAACCCGCGTCAAAGAACATATAGCTGATGTGAAGAATCGACGCTCCGGGAAGTCTGCAGTCTGTGAATATGTACAGGATCGCCCCCGTCACTACATCAGATTTGATAGACCACAAATCCTCGCTAAAGAACACCGATTCCTTCCAAGGATGATTCGCGAGGCTATTGAAATCAAAAAACATCCTAATTTCAATAGAGAAGATGGCTGGGTGCTACCATCTGCTTGGGATCCTTTAATAAATAAAATTAAATCCCAACCCAAGCATACAACTGCAAGACTCCATGATACCATAAGTTCATACTGTGTAGATCGGAACAAAAGTTAAATTTTAATCTATGGTAACCGCGGTTAACTATGACAGCTGGACGTTGAACATCTCAGTCCTTCCCGTGACCATGGGTGCTGTAAAGCTCTCGAAACGTTGGGTAAAAAAGTTAAATATACGCGATAAATTCCGTAAAAATTAGTATTATTTCAACGAGCACATATATAAGCACGTAAATAAGCACTTAAAACTGAAATTAGCAATTTCATTGTATTCGGCAAAAAAGAAAAAAGTAGTTATTTTTTTCTTCTTCTTCTTTTATTCTTCTCATAGAGGTTTCCTAATCCTAGTTGCCTTTATCAACGAGCTAATGTTACACGTGGTAGAATTCATGGTGCAGCTATGTTATGGTTGCAGCACGAATGGATCGGCTTGACCAGGAAATAACCACGCTCTAACAGAATATCGACATAAAATAGCTGCTATGTTTCGTATGGTGGGTTTTTCATATTATCCAGTATACTTTTTACTTTCTATTTGCATATAATTTAACAGTCAATGCAATATGATTCATTTTTATTAAATACTACGCGAAATCTAGATTTTTAATAATTTAGCGGTGGCCTACATACCGACTGTAGTATATCATTTCGCCTACAGAACACCGAAACTGAAGGAGGAGTTATTAAAATGTTGTACAAAAAAAATATTAAGAGGTGAACATATAGCCATTCGCTATAGGGGGTTCTAACAGTTCTTCTTATGATAAGCTTCCGTCGCAGTCCATCAACAATTCAAGTAAAGAAGTGTGAGAGAATAAAACAGGAGACGGCAGGTGCATCTTCCTGATAACAACTAAAATATTAAAGAACTGCAGCTGCCAAACCGCCCCTAGATGGTAATCTATTAAGGAGGAGGCCTAGGTTTAGCTTTGACCGGCTGTAATGCTTTTTTAAATATGGATAACAAATGAGAACATAGTCCACCTGATGGTAAGTAAATATTGTAGCCCGCAGACATCATACATTGATCCCCGATTAAGAATCAAAATTTAGATGTATGCGTCACCCGTGAGGACTACGATGGAATGCCGCGTATCCAGTAAGAAATGTCTTTGGTTCTCCTCAGAATCACTATACGAAACTAAGCAGCATTAAGCTGCTATTTCACGATGGTATTCTGTGAGAGAGTGTCCTTCTCCGGTCGAGCCGATCCCTGCGTGCTACAACAATAATATAGCTGCAGCATACTACTACGACGTATAAATGACGATATCTTTCAAGCTAGAAGAAAAACGCACGCAGAGTACTTGGCGCCAGAAATAAATTACAGGTTTGTATCTATCCGGACAGAAGGAAAACCTAACTGCACTAGTTAATGATTCAAAACCGTAAACAACAAGGAAAATTGTAATTTTCCTGTCCTGAGAAACGGTAACTAAGCAGTCGTATTCTAATAAAAAATAAATAAACTGAGTAACCTCGAAGCCAAGAGTATTACTGTACGAGAGGACACTTTCCTAAGGGCCGGGGAAGGACACTCTCTCACAGAATACCTGCGTAAAATAGTAGCTTAATGCCGCTGTGTTTCATATGGTGAGTGTAGAGAACCAGAGATCCTTTTTTCTGGAAACGAGGTATTCTATCTTAGTCCTCACGGATGACAACGCATCTTCATTTTGATTCATAATCGAGGATACAACATGTAGATGTCTATGGGCCTCGGCAACAACTTACCATCAGGTGGACTGTAACTCGTTTGTCACATCAGTTTCATAAAAGAAAACTCGTTTACCAAATTCTAATCATTTAATCACTAGGTCACTAACATCTGCAATATGCAGATGAAATTCCACGTTTCTTACACATAAATATTAACTAAGCATTCCATGTCATTACTCAGGGGGTAAAAAATGCATTTGCATTTTAATTATAAATCGAAGATAGATGACATCAGGTTGACCATGCGCTTGTTTGTCAACTTTATTTATATGAAAAAATACTTCCTCCTCCATAGTTTCTGCTCATCTGCATATCATTATTTTTATGCAAATTAGCGCATAACAAAAACTCATCACTGAGCCATCCCTAGAGAGTACTGCGACCAATTGACGGTTCCATGGCGCGGTGGCGTACCACTGAGTTACGGCGTCGAAAGCCGCGGGATCGAATCCAAACAACTATCGGTTTGGTCTACAGATAATTGTACCGGGTCTGGATGTTTACCCTTGTTAAATGTATGTATCTAAATTGTCTCCACGATGCAGGGGAAAACCTTGTATGAAGGTAAGTCTTTTTTTTTTTTTCAAAAAATATTTCAAAATATTCAGTTTGAGAATTTTTTTTTTAGACAAATACGCTGTTAGGTTAATATTATTGCCATAATCAATATGTGCGTGTATCTCGCGTACGACAAACAAAATTATATGACCTGGTATGCTTCACACATATATACATTACGTCCGTGTTTTTTTACGACCGCGGTAGGTACTTATTTTAATTTTGCAATGTTATTTCCCTCGTAATTGGATCTAGAAATGGAAATAATTATTATTTGACGGCTTAGTAGTGCAAATACTAACTGTTATATTAATTCTCGCTCGTAACAACTGTTCTATGGCCTACTAATAATATTTAATGTTTATCCATCTAATTAATGTTTATCCATGTGCAATTTACGTAGTATGTTAAACGCCTCAGAAATACCTAATGTTTACAATAAATATTGCAATTTCTATAATACCAATTTTAATGCTCATCCTCATGACAGCCCATCAAAAATTTATTGATGAAAATATATTCCCCCATAGATTTTCTCATAGGGGGGGACATTCGCCATATTTGCTACGCTTGGCTTGCCAGACTAGCAGCACTTTGTTCGAACTGCAGTTTTTATAATTCCGAGTCGTCATAACTCAACGAAGACCCTAATCTTCGTTTTAAATAATCCCTTGTTTTATTTTTCTCTGTGTGCTTCTTAGTAGATACTCTTGATAGTCGGGTAGATATTACTATTCTTGCACCGCCAATACACGGCTTACTTTTATAATGCTCGTGTACGTAAAATATTTTGAAAAGGAATGTTTTAATTAGTACGGTCATTGATTATTTACCAATCTCCCTCCGGTTTCCCGATAAAGCCGACGGAAAGGTTCTTTGATTTCCCGAAACGAGTTTTCGTTAGCATTGCCATAGGTTTTAAGTTAATTGCGAGAAGGATTGCCTTTACATGCATAAATAAAAAAGATAGTAGCAAAAATTAGCAACAAATATTTTGTGTTTTTTATATTCTTCATTGTACTTCAATATACCTCAAAATTTGAAAACAAAATTATACAAGCAGTACGTGTTGATGACATATGGATCTTCGACATGTGGTCCGCATGAGGAAGCTCCAGGTCACTCAGCGAACAATGACAGGGCTATGCTCGGAGTCCCTCTGTGTGATAGACTTCGTAATAAGGATATTTACACCAGAACCAGGATAATCGACATAGAGCAATGGATATGTGAGCTGAAGCGGGCAATCGGCCGGCCATATAGCTCGAAGAACCGACAACTGATGGGAAAGAAAGGCTCTCGAGTGTCAGCCTTGTACCGGTTCGTGCAGGTTTATTCACGAAGTTTTCCTTCACCGTCAAACCGGTGGGATTCAAACCCAGGTTGCGAGCGTACTGTGAAATTTACCGCTAGTCCTTAGCATAGAAATATAAGTCCTAGGTTCTAGTCATTTGTATGAAATTGATTTGATTACGATTACTTTATGTATTTGGTTAAATATATACAATCAATTGCGTATACCACGCCAACACCACATGGGGGATATACCCCCTCCCATGTTTATATAGGGACTGGAATATTTAAATAATTCTCTGCTTATATGCTGTGGTACATAGACACCCACATTTATCGTTGATGAGATGCGTCACCAGTGAGGACTAAGATAGAATGCCTCGTTACCAGTAAAAAGTGAATCCGGTTCTTTACTCTCAACATACGAAACATAACAGCATTAACGAGGGACTATAAGGTAGGGGGAGGGATTGACGTGCTACCTTCACCTTTTAAATATAGAGTAACGCAGATGTGCGTAGATCGGACCGAAATAATTATAAATAAATGTAACTCGAAAAACAAGTTTTATTCAAATATAAATAGTCATAAAATAATCCTTATTTAATCATTATGTGTTTTGTGACCGTAATAATTGTCCATATTCAGCTTAGCTTATTCGATATCTTAGCATTCATCTTGTAACACCATCTTATTGAGTTGTCATATTTATTGAGGAAAAAACTGTTTATAATAACAAAGCTTGTGTGAGCCGTCACAATATTAATCCAGCCCTTCATTACGTCTTCTAAACTAAGATGATTCATTACCAAGGATCAAGGTCTTGAGAGGTTTAAGGCTTTATATGAATGTAGGTTTTAGTCGCATGAAAACAAACAATCAGCTTACACAAGTAAATGATTTTTTAATATACTTATATAGCTAAAATTGCTGACCCTGTACAAAGTACAATGTGATATGACCCATGTACACAAACATCTATTATCGATTAAGAATCAAGTTATAACTTTAAACAAAAAGTAAAAGCCAGTTTCGAAGAACTAAAATAAATTAAATAATTTCACATTTTTAAGCATCGTAAGAGTATCCACTAGTCCACTACCCTGTATCATATCATCCCGTGCGTGTTATAAGAGTCGACAAATGAAAATGACTCAGGAGATGAGCGGCAGAGTCCTCTTAATAACGATTAAAAATGAGAAACTGCGGTTGCCAACCCGCTTGCCAAGCGTTGCAACTGTGGCAAATATTCCCCCTATGAGGCAATCCCCCTATGAGGCAATTCTTAGGGGAGGCCTATGCTTAGCAGTGGAATTTAATAGGCTGTAACTGTAACGGTAAATATTGAAGTAATATGCATCACACTTTCATGTTCTTAAGTCGGTGTTATGTTGTATTTTTAACTTCCCGCGAAGAAAATTGAAAATTTTCAAAAATAGGGAAGTTATTGGTTTCCCCCGATTTTCGAAAATCGAGTTGTATGTGTGTATGTGTGTGTGCGTGTGCATGTGCGTGTGCGTGGGCGTGCGCATGCGCGTGTGTGTGCGTGCGAGCAGTGCGTGTGTGCGCGTGTGTGTGCGCGTGCGTGTGCGCGTGTGTGTGCGCGTGATGTGCGTGTGTGTGCGTGTGCGTGTGCGTGTGTGTGTGTGTGTGTGTTTTTTTTTTATGTGTGTAAATATGTAAACCTTTCATAACTTTTCAACGGCATAATCGATTGAGACGCAGCGTTCTAAAGATCTCAAAGTGGAATAGATTTGGTATTAATATGAACTAATTCGGACGAGTAGATTTTGAGAAATCTCAGAAATAAAACTGTTTTTTTGGAATAACTTTTAAACGGCTTTACCGATCGATTTCAAAAACTAATCAGCTCTTAACCTCAAAAAAATGACGTCAAACGCCGTTTGGAAAATAAAAATCGGTTCATTCGTTCGTAAGATATCAAAAGAGAAAGAATTTAAAAAAAAAACTTTTTTTTTGACATAACTTCGAGATTTCGCAACATAATTTGGTGAAATTTGGAGCCCTTTGCATTTGAAATTAGCGGGAAGTCCTGTAGGGTCAACCAATTTTTTTAGTTCTTAAAAGTCGGCTTTTCCATTTTTTTTTAAATTAACTTTAACAAAATGCAAAAGCATTACCATTTTTAGTGAACTAATATTACAATTTCAATTTTGCTTAAATAGTTACCAGTTCTCAATTATATAAATTTCGCGTAATTACATACAAAAAATATCATATAAATATATAAAAACATACAATCGAATTTCGAATCCGGTTAATATTAATTATTAATAGTAATAATATATAAATATAATTTTGATTACGTAGTTGGCTCTCAGTTGTTATTGGATACTTCAGACCCCAAGCCATATAGTCGTAAAATACCAAACTACAATTGCTTCAAATCCTAACTATGAAGAGCAGAGATTTATTAAGTTCCCGTTCAAGTGACCAAAACAAACAACATTTGCATAACTAACAATAACAAAACTTTGTAAGCCCCATTCAATGTAGCTTCGAGTAGCTTAACACGACTTAACGTAGTTTAAACTTGATTAAAATTAGTTCGTTATGTTTTGATAGCTATCGCTATTAATCAAACCACATGGAAGGAAAAGCGAAGAGGTCGTGTACCTCAGAACCCTGAAGCAAAATATACCACGAATACCAATACGCGTTTCTAGTGATGACTTACGCAACTGAAACCTGTTAGGCGAGCTGGTCATTAATTGGTTCACTCAGCAAGCAATAGAAAAACGTTGTTAATTCCATAATGATGATATATGCAGCAGGACAAGGATAACAGTAATATGTATAGGCCAGTAAGCTGAACTAGTAATAGGTCGGGCATATAGCGTGAAGAATGGAAAACCAATTGGGAATAAAGTTACGCAAGTGGCAGCTTCGTACCGGTAAACGTAGCGTAGCGTACAACCACCCTCCACCAGAAGGTGATGACGCATGCAGGAAGTCAATGGATGCGGGCGACTCGGAACCGAACTAGAAGCACTGTGCCACCGAGTGAATTTATTTAACAAGACGTAGTTACAAATATGTCCGTCAGGGGGCGCTGTTAATATTTCCATACAAATTCAATCGATACCGATACAAAAGGGTTAGTGTCAAAAACATGCTGAGGGCACCGATAAAAGAATCAGCTTCTTTTGTTTAATTCCAATAATTTAATATCTAGAATATGAATAGTTAGTCAGGCAATCTAGCAACTAAGCTGCGCTACTTTAAACTAAGTAGACTACGTTATACTGTTCGAGTATTTGAAATTTAATTCGGTCACACACCCAACTCCAGCAGCTCAAAAGTAGGGTTTCTAATTTCTACTCCGCGCAACATCAATTCTTTTCCTGTGGGTATATGGTCATAAGAGACGACTATGGAATTTATTTTCAACAGAAGTGGGGCCAAACGAGCATGCGGCTCACCTGATGGTGAGTGGCTACCGCCGCCTATGATCAACCGCAACACCAGGGGAATTGCAGGTGCGTTGCCGGCCTTTTTGAAAGGAGTAAGCTCTTTTCTTGAAGGTCCCTAAGTCGTATCGGTCCGGAAAAACGCCGGTGGTCTTATGACTTTCAAAAGATGACAGTATAGGCATCTCGCTTCCGCAAAAAATTAAATCCTCTCTACAACGAAAGACCAGTGGTAGCTCAGAGATTAAGCGCTCGCTGTAAATTTCACAGTACGCGAGCAACCCGGGTTCGATCCCCGCCGGCACCAATGAAATTGTTAATTGCAATTTTAAGTGCTAATTTACCACGTGCTCGGCGGTGAAGGGGAAATAACGTGAGGAAACCAGCATACATTCGAAGACATGTGGAGTTCATCAACACGCATCGGGGCAGTGCGACGGACATTTCCTTGCCCAAATACCCTCTCAAAAATGAAAGGAGGCCTGTGCCCAGCTGTGCGACGTATATAGGCTGTGTGGGACGTATATACTTTACTTTTTTACAACGTGAGAGGCCCATGTCAAGCAGTAAACTTTTACGGGCTAATGAGGAATAGAATGTGCCCGTATTAAACAAAACAGGATAATAGTTCAGTAAAAATCATAAACATTTAACAATTTTTGTGTACCTAAAATACAAGGTGCTCGATGATGGAAACTAGAAAATTAAAACTATACGTCAAGGTTTTTTGTATTTACACAGCACTAGCTTAACATAAGATTGTATCGCACCAACGATTTACAAGAAGCGGTTCTTTTAATTTCATGGAACATAAATTCAAAATTTTTTCGGAAATGAGGCCGCTCGTTATATACTTACTGAATACTTCTTTACATATGCATACCAGATCCATATTTATTTTTATTTTGCGATAGTTTATGACTGCGGTCTAGCGAAATCCCCTACGATTGTAAAGTTTTTAGATTTAGAAATTATATAAGAGGTATATCTTATTTGTTTTTTTTTACTTCTTTATTCCAGAAAACGAATATTTACCTATTACGTCCAAAGTTCAAAATACTTAAGAGGTTAGAGTAAGTCAGCTCAAATTCTAATTTCGCCCCCACTTCCCCGCGCGTCGTATGCTATGTACCAACATGTTTGTAATCACTAATACTGTAAGTAGATAGGTCGTTAAGACACTTACTCGTATTTCATTAGGTTTATCATATTTATGCCTGTTTCTTAACGCCAACCCAGTCGCTTCTTATTTTTATAACGGTTATTTCCCATTTTAATTTTACGTCGTCCTGTTGCGTAATGTGTATTCCGATCGTAAGCGACACAACTTCTCCCTTCAAAAGCCGGAAGCGATACTAACGGGGCGACAGTAATCAAGCTTCAAGACGCCGATAGTTTAGGTAATTTCTTTTTTACAGTGAAAATAATGGTATTTTAAAAAAAGTGAATAACATAAGCACTGCTTTATAGTTAGTTCAGTTAGTATGCAAAGTTTCATGATCTTATTTAAAGTATTTTATGAATAACAGCGGTTTATTGTTCAGTTTGGAGGTAACTTTGGATTTTTTTTCCATCGAGAAAATTTTACGGAATCGTGTTTTCGTCTAACATAAACCTTAACATTAATCCTTAACTTTACCATATATTTATTTCAAAATTAATGCTGCAATACTTTCGGCATAACGGAGGATCTTGCTAAGCCATTTGAGGTTATATTTCCCCTTAATGAACGATGTTATGCGTAACTGTGTATGAAATCACAAAGATGTCATTGTACTTATAAGGATTCAACAAAAGAAAAAAAATTGGTACTGTAGAGTGATAAAATAGATATTGGCAGTCCTTCTGATGGTATGTGATTACAACAGTCCAAAGACCAAGTAGCTTTAAAGAAAGAAAACAAATATGTGTGATGGTCTCTGAGGAATACAATGAAATTTCTTACAGCTTGCACTTATACTATATCTGTTTCCCTTTAAACAAAAAGCAATGGGTAAAAACGTACCCAATACCCAGGCTTTGCATGACATCAGAAATAGGCCAGAAGATGCTACCAACCAAGGTGGCCTCTTAGGTATGCAATGAGTCCCCACCACCTTATAGTCTTTGCGTTGTAGCCTGATGCGGCTGACCATTTACAGTTTAACATAAAGTACCTATCGGTCGTTTTGTAATTTCCAGTTGATTGTTGTATTTTGTTAACTTTATATTTATTATTTGTTAGATTTTTTAAATGTTGAAATGAACAAAAAAATATATTGAGAAGTCAAGCGAGGATTAGATCATTGACTAAGTTCTTTTTTTGTAGAACAGGGGGCAAACGAGCATGCGGCTCACCTGATGGTAAGTGACTATCGCCGCCCATGAACAACCGCAACACCAGGAGAATAGCAGGTGCTTTGCCGGCATTTTAGAAAGGAGTAAGCTCTTTTCATAAAGGTCCGCAAAATTCGCCCGTGGTAAGAAATTCCACAGAGAAGTTTTACGAGGAAGAAAACTCCTAGTAAAACGCACAGTGGTGGACCGCCAAGCATCCAGATGGTGAGGATGGTATCGTGCATTTTGACGCGATGTGCGTTCGTGAAATTTGCTGGCTGAAACTAATCCGAGCAATTCCTCAGAACACTCTCCATGGTAGGCACGATAGAAAACGCAAAGGGACGCAACATCACGCAGTCAGTAATTCGATTATTTACTCGATATCTATTTATATTTTGTAGATATAAATGTATAAATATGTTTACAAAATTGGCTAAAGTAAGTACTTTAATGATCATATCCATTCGTAGGCAACATTCTGTAACATCGAAACCTTTTACAGTACGCAAGGGAAATGTAATAAGGTTTAAAAGTATCTATAAAAAACCGGAGGTCGATGAGGGCGTGTCGTACACTCCTGTTACAAGAATAGCTCCATTTTTAACCATTTTCCGAACTGTGCGTATAGAGAATAATTAGTGCGAAAATTTTCAGTCCTAATTTGTCACTTTGCTGAGTTGTGATCCTTATGCAAATACTAGGTCATAATCATGAAATTATTGTACCGGTCATCGGGTGTTAATACGTCAACTAAATTTCAGACTATTCAGGCGCCCGACAGTGGATGGAAACTGAATTAATTTTTTTTATTACACTCTTATACATACATACATACCTATATACCACTGACCTCTATATATAACAAGAGGTCAGTGCTATATACATACAGGATATGTTAATAAAAGACTGTTAGTAAAACTAGGCCTAATATTCGTATTATATTGTATAATATGTATATAATAAGCTTTTAATTAGGTTTATATTAGATTTTCATTTTTAGTTAAGTATTTAAATTATAATAAAAACTTCATTTATTTTTTATAAAAAAATACTACGTTACATTTTTAATTCCTGGGCAAATATCACTTAAGTTTAATGTTAAAAATTTGGTTATATTTTTTTCTCAACTTTCTCCCACAGGCAGAAATTCTTTAAAAATATAGAAACCTACTTCAATCACAAATAGCGAACGTTGGGATGAGCTTGCCCTTTCGGAGATGGTTCAATAAAGATGAGAATGACAGTCATAAATAAGGTCGAATGACCCAAAAAAATATGGGATAGTTTTGAATGGTAATGTTCAAGAATGAACAATGGATGACAATCAATATTGAGTTTTATTTTTATTATCGGCTTTTATAGACGCACGATAGGTGCCTAGGGGACTTTTTCTATTAAAAATAGTTCCAAGTACCAAATTGAAAACTTGATTTTACAAAACACTATAACTGCGTGTTGCATTGATCAAAAGCCTGTGGTGATCCTAGTGAAATAGAAATAGATCTTTTATTTATTCCATATAGATTACACAGATATGGGAAATTTTTCCCTTCCAATATTTATGTTATTTTTCTTTAATATTTAGGTATGTTAAATTAAAATACAGCTTTGGTTTTTGTCTAGCACATCGAGATTTATTTTTATAGATGACATGCATATTTTCGAATTTTTCAAAAATTTTCATAAAAATACAAAAATTATGAAATTTGAAATTAAATTTTTAGTTTAAAAATCAACAGTATTAGTTAAAAATTATGCTAAAGAGACTAAGTAAATCAAAAAGACTTATGGTAAAATTTTCTACTTCCTTCAAAACTCCTGTTCAATCTTTTGCTTTATGTTTTCTATCCGGTTTATCCCTTTAACATCGAGGAGTAGTTTGCCATTATGTTCGTGTCCCACCTTCCTTGGTAACTGCTCTTCATAACCTTAATATCTTAGTGAACACATTTATGCGCCACCCACTTCTTGCCTTGATTTTTATCTTGATTTTAAAATTCCCTTCAATGCTTCGATATATTTAGAAATATTTTGTAGTTGTTATCGTATTACATAACTTCCATATGTATGTAACACAAGTTATCTGAAGAATTAACACATTTGCGAGAAGCCATTGATAATACACTATATACCAGAGACGAGAAGCCATTTATTGTGTCTTATTTATTACCACACAAAAATCACAATAATATCGCACCACAGTCGATACATGTAAATTAAAATATTATTTTAATCATGACAAACAATTAATCATGACTAATGAATGAGGGTAGATGAATATTTGAACGTCATCAGTACTACAAGCATGCACCGTTATAAAAAGTTTGAATTTAACACTAGTAATACGCGGTACTATTGAAAAAACCGAAAAAATTAATTTTCTCAGAAAATTTAGTGATGTATCTTTTTTATCGTAGCTTATACCAACCCAAATTGCTAATTAGTTTTGTAAGGAAAAAACATCGCAGGCCTGTGTTATTATTAATAATAATTAATAACTTATTAATAATTGAATCTCATTCTTGTGTTTAATTTACCAGTGAGAATACTACTCTCACAGGCACAATTAACCGCCCACCCATCTTAAGTGGTACTACATTTGTATTTGTAAGTTTAAACATTTCATGATGTTATTTGTGTTAAGGGTACACTAGTCACTCGTTCTTCCATACAAATATAGTCTGGCGATTACTCCACTGTTTGATGGTGTACGTACAAAATAAAAAATGATTTCAATTTGTCTCATCATTATCTAGCCCTGTATGGAAACAAAAAAGTAAAAAAAAGATTATGTTTAAAAGTTATAAGCGTCGAAAATTCCGAATTTCAACACTATTTTTAACACATCATTGGGCGGAAATGAATACCATAAGAAGAACGAAAATTGCAAAATAGTTACCATACAGGGATAGATTAGTTGTTCAAAAATGCAAATAATTTTATTTTGAACAGATACATTCAATAGATTTTTCATGACATTCAGACTCCCAAAGGTCTGTTTATAAAATTTCGCGCGCTTCTTTTTGTTGTAAATCATCTTGCCTTTCGCTACAAATTTTTTCCCCGATCAGTGGGACGGACCGATGGTTCGTCTCGTCGTTTATGGTTGTAATACCTACATATCTACATCTTTATTTAGAAAAATTACTTCCTTTTGTTCGTGTCCACTTGCTGAAGCCGGGATGAAGATAGCTGGTAAAATGTACCCATAAGTTTGTTGAAGCACATGTAGTTAAAATTGAAAACAGGAAGGTACATAGTAATGAACTTTCGATACAGGTAGTACATTAGGTACTTAACTACTTTAATTTGCCAACTAACGAAAACATCTCATTGATAAGCACGATTGTCGAAAATCTTAAAATTATCTATAAATTTAATTAGAATAGGTAATCTTTAGATTTCGATAATCGTGCTTACGTATAGGAATCTCAAATATATAAGGGCAGTCAATGATAAAAAAAATTTGTTTTGTAAGTTGTTTTTTTAAAAAAACACTTTAAGACAACAAAAACATGAAACTGAGAAGAAGCACCCGATCTGCCGAAACAAACTTAGAGAGGTCAGTCCATGTATTTGTCATACGAGAACCAGGCAGGTGGCTAATGGTCCTTTGAAGAAAGAACCATACAGATGTGAGTGGACAACTAAGTACTTTTTAGAATTCCGTACCCGAAGGGTAACCAGCAGGGCCCTAATTACGAAGCCTCCGCTGTCCGTGTGTCTGTCAGCGGGCTGTATCTCATGATCCGTAATAGGTAGATGGTTGTAATTTTCACAGAACGTGTATTTCTGTTGCCGCTATAACAGCAAATAGTAAAAATAAATGAAATTAAATGGTTTCCTACTAGAAAAAGAAACGTGTATTTTTGGCTTTTTTTGATCGATAGTAATATGTATATTTAAATCTTGTACGATGGTACGGAAGCTCGGAAGTCGGATTCGCACTCGACAAATATTTGTTTCTATTTAACCTTACCTTAGACATACTCATATTTTTTATATATAATTTACTATACTACTATATAAGCTACTACTAAATAAAATAGTAGTAGCTTTGCTACGGTATTATAGTATATATTTTGGTTTAGATTTAATTTACCTATTACAGAATATTACGAACTATATAAAAATTAAGCAACGCATCAACCTACCTCAGATATTGGGTTATGAATACAGATAAGTACACATAGGATTTAGTTTCTAATTTGTACATATTTTATAGCATTCGTTATGAATAGCATAAACAGGCCAAGCCCCCTAGCCTACAAACGTTTCGTAACGAATTTCTTTCTACAATCGCGCCTTTTATTTGTTTGGACTGACCACCTGACTCGTTCAGTGATGTCATTCCCATACAGTGTTTAGTTTTCAACTAGCGTTATCTACTATCATAAAATAATTCAAAATTTTATTTATATTTCGCTAGTTGTGTCTGTACTGTGAATTTTATTTACAATCGATCTCTAAATTGTAGTTTGCTTCTAATTACTTACCTTGTCTAGACGTGTTCTTTGGACTTCTGTAAGGAAGTCTGTGCTGTTAGTCCTATTCCGTTACTATTTTGATGTAATTTTGATGTAATTTTGATGTACTGTCCCTGCAGTGACACAATTCCTATTGTTGATAACTTTCTAAGTACTAAGAGAATATTGCAAGCCGCTATTGAACACAAACAATCAATAAACAATTTACAAACTAACATTTTTATTTATTTAATTAACCTACATAAAAGTCCCACTCACATCAGTCGCGCTGTCGAAAAAGCAGTTATCCTGACACTGGTTGGCATATACTTCGGGGAGTTGCCTGTGGGCTATTATAGCTAACTAACTAGCTATGGTAAGTAAATACCTATTTAGAATACATAGTACCTACAGTAATGTTTGCATAACCTACAATAAAATACAAAAAAATAAAAAAACATAATTATTTTACACTTTTTTCTGTTTTAGAAGTCTGTTATATTTTTTTCAATTTTTTTTATGTTACTATTTTTAGTTGAGAGTTAAGTCCCTTTAGTGGGTACAGGCGTGATATTATAGTGTGTGCGTAAAGAATGCATAGATACGCGATAGCAGCAACCGCGGTTGATTTGATGTCATTTATTGAAGAGTTCCCTCGATTTCTCCAAGATCCCATCATCATATCTTGATCTGACCATCATCGATTACCATGGGATCATCTGGAAAGTATATTCTTTCAAACCAATTTTCCAAATCGGTTCAGGCATCTTCGAGAAATCGGGGAACAAAACATACATAACCAAAAAACAACGAATTGAGAACCGCTTCTTTTTTTTCGAAGTCGGTTAAAAAGTAGCTAAAACAAATCAATGAAATTATTATATAATAACAACATCTACTTAAATTCACATAAGAACTTTCATAATAACAACTAAATTGGGTTCATAATAATAACACCAATTTGTTTCTTCTCTCTTTTCTCTTTTTAAAATACGTTACCCCAACAGTAGAATTTTCTCCTGTATCGTGGAGGCAGTTTACTAACATAAATTGCACAAGGACAAACATCCAGACCAGGAACAACTATTTGTAGGCCATACAAATATTTGTTCCGTGCGGATTCGAAACCGCGGACCCCAGCGCAGCCACTGCGCCACGGAGCTTTCAATTGCGGTTTGAGTTTATGTTGTCATTCAAAAAAGAATCGCAATATGTACGTACGCGATGACGCCGTCGCTTTGCGTCACTCAGGAGTGCGCACACGCACTAGCTTCTTACTGCTCATCACAGCGTCTATCCCTTTCGCACGTGATGTCGGCTGAGATAGCATGCATTTTAACCCCGCCCACCATTTAGTTCGAGCTATCGACTAGGGCCACCTTAAGTGGGTTATTTTGTTTAATAGGATAAGGTGACAAACGAACACACAGTCCACCTGATGGTAAGCGTTTGCTGTCCCCATAGACATCTACATCTATCCTCGATTACGAATCAAAATGCAGATGCTATTCACCTGTGAAGACTTAGATGGAATCCTCGTTTCCAGTAAAAAGGAGACCCTTTTTACTGGAAACGAGGTTCTCTACACTCACCATATGAAACACAGCAGCATTAAGCTACTTTTTGACGCTGGTATTCTGTGAGAGCGTGGTCCTTTCCCGGTCGAGCCGACCCATTCGTGCTACAACTATACTACTAATATAAATGTAGCATGGCTTTACCACGTATAAAATCTAGACGTATATAATTGTCTTGTGGTTTTAACGCCATTTTAAAGATTAGTCTACAGTTAGCGTTATGTGGAATCGGTATATTGGAATCTTAAAATTATTGAAATTGTTATCGGTTCAAATTGCTGAAGTCTACTTCTTAAGGTAAATTTTTGTGTGTTGTGCTTAAAAAAAGCCTTTGAATGCTGCTAGAGCTGTAGGTTTAACTGATGAGTGTTACAACCAGCGGCGAATTGCATGAACACTTTGTGTACGGTCTACATTGATACGAGACGCCATCCGGCTATATCGGGACACTGGTCGTTACACGCGGAGACCCGCTCAAGGGCGACATCGATGCAAGTCAGCTCGGGACGATCGTTTTATTGTCAGTAATGTGTTACGAGATCGCTTTTATACAGCGGCTGAGGTTCGAAATCGTCTGTTCGAAGTCAGAAATGTCAGTGTAAGTGAAAGAACAGTATAAAAACGGTTGGCTGAGAGGGATCTGACAGCATTTTGTCCAGTCCGCGCACCAGAACTCCTCAGATCGCACAGAACAGCCAGGTTACGTTTCGCGCGTGATCCTTCATCTGAGGCGTGATCATGCTAACTGGTCAATGCAGGAATGGAAGAATGTTTTGTTCTCTGATGAAAGCAGAATTGCTTTAAGAGGTCCTGATGGACGCCAGCGTGTGTATAGACGCCCAAATGAGAGGTTTGCCCCGTGTGCAATAGTGGGAACGGTGGGATTTCAAGGAGGCTCAACTATGGTATGGGGAGGCATCAGTCACGAGGCTCGTACCGACATCGTTATCTTTGAAAGAGGTGCTGTAAATGCTCAAAGGTACGTCGAAGAGGTTCTGCAAGAACATGTCATTCCTTTTGCCCCTTTTATTGGCCAGAATTTTCTTTTGATGCACAATAATGCTAGATCTCATGTTGCTGAATACCTGATTGAGGTCGAAATTCAAACATTGCCGTGGCCCGCACGCAGTCCCGACCTCAGCCCAATAGAACACATGTGGGATAACCTCTAAAGGCGCATTAGAGCCAGGATACCAGCTCCTGCCACCACACGAGAGTTGAAAGCAGCTGCAGTAAAGGAATGGCACAACATTCCTCAACCTGATATCCAGGATATTATGATGGGCTACCAAACTAGCTACAAGAAGTCATTAGGGCCAGAGTAGGCAACACCCATTATTAAATTGGAAGAATGAAAAATGCTTTCATCAAAAATTGTTTTTTTTTTCAATATTGTTTTTTGTAAAAAGACTTCCGTCTAATATAATTTCCGTTTATTCAATTTTACATAAAAAATTCTAAACATTTTCATTACATTTTATCATTTATTGTTTAATTTAATGTACCCATAAAACAAAAAAAATTTTACTATCAGCAATTTTCGGAAATAATTAACAAAATATGTGGTGGGCGGTTAATTGTGCCTATGAGTATAGATCATTGTGACAGACATAAAAGAATAATAGGCGTAACCTAGTCTAATCATTGGTGAAGTCTGATAACTGCCCGTTATGAGACTGCGTGAATTGTTATGAGGGATGCTAGATAAAACATTGACTTGTCCATAAAGTAAAAAAAAAAACGTTTGCGGTAGATACCTCGCGTAGCCAAAAAAGGCCATGTCATGTCATGTCAGGCGCCGCTTGCAATGTCGTTAGCCTCGATTGCTCGACGAGATATTTCTACGGGTCCACTTTTCGTTGCCGGCTCGACTGTGTACATGTACGCGGTACACGTTCGTTTAGGCACGGTTTATTGGTTATTTACCTATCTCTGTTAACTTAGGTGTGATATCTATACCTATGAAAAAGCTAAAACCGTGAATTTGCTAACATGTTCTAAAACTGTCATAAAAAATTTATAACGTGCCGTAACTAATTTGCTAAAAATATTGGTAAAGCGGCTTTTACTTTGACTTTTTAGAGGTGAACTGTGAGTTTTTAAAAATCGAGTTCACATTATAAACAGATATTAAAAAAGGCAATATGGTATTTTAACAAATGAGTTTTTACAAACGAACAAAGATTCGGCTTTGTTAACTGAAGAGTTATTATTATCATATTATATTTACAAGGTAGTTGCTTCCTTGCTGATTTTATTAGTTAAAGATTATCTACAGATATTATAACGGAGAGCAATTGATTTTTATATATAGAAATTATTTAATACTTTTTTATAAATTTACTATTAATAAATTGTAAAATATTACTATAAAAAAGTCGCGATGGGTTTCTTGCTTTTAAAACATATTATTAAAATATATCATAATTAAATTCTATTCTATTCTCAACTAAAGTAGTCAAGCAAAACAAAAACACCTAAATCATTTGAATACACAACCACGGTAATATTATCTATACAGTATTGTAACTCGGCCGTATCTTTCAAATAAATGCCTACAGCCGTGCGGCAGGTAAACATGTGATAGGGTTACCTGCCTCCAGCATTTTTACATTTGCCTACTTTGTGTTTCCATTTAGTTTTATGATTGTAAATATACTTTTTATATAAACAAATAAAATAGGTACTTTGTGAATTGAATAGGAAGTGTTTAATAAAAATGCGTGTCGTTTTTTGATTGGTAGATTTAATTAAAAAACCATGTTTATGTTTGAATAAAATATTTGCACCTCGGCTGAGACTTACGAAATGCTTTATTATTAGATTTTTAAATATAAAAAATCCGCTTTCTAATATAAAGCTAAAAATAATATAAATTAAAAATTGTTTTGGGAAACATGGACAACGTGGAGAAAAGGAATATCTTTTAATTGGTTATAGATACCTGCAGCTACTTTACAATTTATATGTTTGTTATTAAATGAAGTTCAGATTTATTATTTCTTTATTTCTATTATATTATTTATTTCCTCCATTTTTTTTATATATTTCACAAAATCATGACTGCGGCACAGTCTCGACAGTCTGCATGCCGAGCGCATGCCGAGATCGAGGCGCGTAGGCATAGCTCTCGCTTCGCCCGTTTGTATGAAGTTGGAATACTGTATAGATAATATTACCGTGATACAACTGTATCAGAAATCAGAAATAAACAGATAAACGGCGGGAAGACTAAAAAAAAAAACAAATACCGTCCGGACGCATAGACAATGAGAAACGGTCGCGGTCACAAGACCACGTAATAGTTTACAATGTTCAGTATGTCGTTTACTGTTATTCCGTGAACAAATGGTATCTATCTATCTACCTAATGTGTCAGTGAAATGTGTAACATCGGCCATCCGTGAACGGACGAAGTAATTGATGAAACACTATTTACTAGATTCAACAAATTTATTAGATTTAGACGGCTTCGCAGCGCAGTGGGTCAGCAATGAATTGCAGCGCTGAGGGCCCCGAGGGTTTGAATCTCGCACGGAATAAGTATTCATATGGCGTATAAATAATTGTTACGCGTCTAGATATTTGTCTTTGTGAAATTTATGTATGTAAACTGCCACGCCTTTCACGCCAATACAAGAGAGATTTTTAACAAAAATGGTACAGCCTTTCTGCAGCGTTATCTGTTTACATCACTAACAGGTCGGCTGGACTTTGGGGTAGACCACGCCCTCTGAATAATTAATTCATTAAGAATTAATTCATTTTTTGAAAAAAAAAAACGTTACCCTCACACCAGGATTTACTCCTGCATCGTGGAGGCAGTTTACAAACATAAATTGCACGAGGGCAAACATCCAGACCTGTAACAATTATTTGTAGACCATACAAATACTAGTACCGTGCGGGATAAGAACCCGCGGCCCCCTACGCAGCCACTCATTGCTAAGCCACTGCGCCACGGAGCCGTCATAACGTAATGCTACTGTATACTTTCTGGTGGGTACAGGCCTCCTCTTTTTAAAAGAGAGTAATGAACTGTCACTGAATTTCACAGTTGCTCTGAAGGTTTTTAATTTCTCATACTTGTGTTTCCCTCACGATGATCATGTTCTCACTTTAGGCACACCACACACACACCAGTACTAGGGACTTTCCAAATCAATAGAAATCTAAATTCAAGTCTTTAGCTCATGTAAGAGGTATTTTTTTGTAAGAAGTATATTAATTACTATGCCAAATGTCAATCGTCTAAGTTAAATATTGTTAGAGAAAAACCTCTGTGATAGACATACAGAAAGACATATTATGATACCTAGTTGATTAAGGATTTAGTTTTTGACTTTAGGATGAAACATACAAAAATAATAAAACAATGTTGCTTATTAAGTATAAGCCCCATGTAACTTTTGGCGAGTGCGTGTAGACAGACATATTTTTAACTTTCATTGCAAGATTTTTGAATCACCTAGTCACAGTCATATATTCTTATAGAACCACTGACTTCTATATATACAAGTGTATATATTATAGAGGTCAGTGTATAGAACCAACTAGGTATCTTATAACATACTCTGGTCACATTCACGAAATACAAGATCACAGTAATAATAGGCTGGTTACTACTCTGTGAAATATATTGCCATATATTGGTGACTATACAAGTTTCTTTACAAAATATATCTAAAATATCCACGAGATGGGGTGTAAATAATTCTTTGTCATTATTGGCAGATGATTTATTCATATGCCTCCAAAATTTCCCTCTTTTATTTTTATAGCTGCAAATGTAGCTATAAAATCATACCATCGGTTTGGCAATATTGTTTCAAACTGAGGCTCCAATAATGTCACGAATAAAATAAACTAACAAACTGTACTTATTTTATCCCCTCAATGGTTGAATTTTCGACAACATTTGATGAGTAAGGCAGATATTTTGCCTAATATATAAAGAAAATACGCCTAATATATATATATATATATATATATATATATATATATATATATCATAAAGAACGCAGTCAACAAACAACATTGCAAGACTTCAAAAAGGAAGACGTGAAGCGGTGTATCCAGGAGTGAAGAAATACATCCTACATTTTATACTAACATTAATATATTATTATGTAAAAATGAACGTTTCTTTGTTTTTCCCGTATGCGTTTCCAATAAAACTTATCCGATAAGCAACGCATGTCTGTCACAGCTAGTTCAGACAGCTATTTCAGTATAAACAATTAAGGGGAAATATAACCTCATATGGCTTAGCAAGATCCTCCGTTATGCCGAAAATATTGCAGCATTAATTTTGAAATAAATATATGGTAAAGTTGAGGATTAATTTTAAGGACTATGTTAGACGAAAACACGATTCCGTAAAATTTTCTCGATAGAAAAAAAAATCCAAAGTTACCTCCAAAATAAACAATATACCGCTGTTATTCATAAAATATTTTAAATAAGATCATGAAACTTTGCATACTAACTGAACTAACTATAAAGCAGTGCTTATATTATTTACTTTTTTCAAAATACCATTATTTTCACTGTAAAAAGAAATTACCTAAACTATTGGCCTCTTGAAGCTTGATTCCTGCCGCCCGGTCAGTTTCGCTTCGGCCTTTGAAGTGGGAGGTTGTGTCGCTTACGATCAGAATACACATTACGCAACAGGACGACGTAAAATTAAAATGGAAAATAACTGTAATAAAAATAAGAAGCGACTGGGTTGGCGTTAAGAGACAGGAATAAATATGATAAACCTACTGAAATAAGTATCTAACGACCTATCTACTTACAGTATTAGTGATTACAAACATGTCGGTACATAGCATACGACGCGCGGGGAAGTGGGGGCGAAATTAGAATTTGAGCTGACTTACTCTATCCCCTTAATCCTTGGTATTACCACGATCAGTTTCTCCAGTATGTAAAGTTCTCGGTGCTTAGTTCATTGAGTCTCGTGTTCCGATACCATAGCGTCACGTGTATTCTCGCTCCAGTCACACAGCTGTACTATTTTCTTCCAAAATTCACTACTGACCTTTTTTTTTTACAGAGTAAGTGTGACAAACAAGCACACAGTCCACTTGATGGAAAGTGGATGCTGTGACCCATAGACATCTATCCTTAATAAAGTCCAAATACTTTGTTACCCTTCATGACTAAGATGGAATGCCTAGTTTCCAGTAAAAAGGGTTTCCGGCTCTCTACACTCACCATACGAAACAGCAGCATCGAGCTGCTAATTTACGCTGGTATTCTGTGAGAGCGTGGTCCTACTCCGGTCGAGCCGACCCATTCGCACTACAACCATAATAATGCTGTAGTAAAAACTTTGCTTACGAAAATTATGACATTTTATACTAAATAATTAAATACTAACCTGATATTTCCGGATGGATTCAATCTGGTCCCGAGTAACGTCGAGTGCTGGGGGTCTCGGGGGCGCGTCCCGAGGGACCTCCCGGGGAGGTACCGCGGGAGCAGCAGCCTTAGCGCTGCCATTCACCTGCTGAATGAACAGGATCCTTAACACCGTTATAATTCACTTAGATTTTAGCTCATTTAGATTAGCTGTAAATAAACTTATAACAGCGCGGTGGACCCTTTGCTGCGCGCAATACTCTCAGAAATGTGAGGCAACATGTACCCAGAAGTGGACACAATGTACGCTGTCATGTAACTGTATATTATAAAAGTTATTAATTATACTCCGCTTACACTTGTGCCTGGTTGGTTTTAAGGGATGGTTATAATTAATTTTAATACCAAAAATAACTTCATAAATCAAAACAAATAAGTTCGCATTAACAATTATAGTAGTGTGGTTCTACCATTATCTAATTAAAATTGGTAGCTCAGATCTAAGCACTCGATTTAAATTTCAAATTACCCGAACAGTTCGATTGTCGCCGGCACTAATGAAATTATTTAAAATTTAATATGGTAAACCACATGATCTACGGTAGAAGTAAGAATGGTATTTCAAGTCCGAAAAATACGAGTATTTCGAGGACATAACGATACCCCCGTTTTACGTCGTACAGCCATCCTGCAACTGTGTATGGTACGAATGTGTGGAAGACTATGGAAATAAACCGGAGGTCTCGTCGTTCAAGTATCGGTTATTTTCATTTATTTGTTTAAACTTATACGGACAAAAAATAAAATCGTAGTGCAGCAAAAATAAATCAATATTGTCACATAATATTATTACCAATGGTTATTTACCAAAGTAAAAAAATGTCGTATTTGAACAGTATTTTAATATGACTGTAAGAAGACGCACTATAGGACCACCTGACGATGAGAGTCCCACTGCAGCGAATAGATATTTTTTTTATAGGAAAAGGGTGACAAGCGAGCATACAGTCCACCTGATGGTAAGTGGTTGCTGTGGCCCATAGACATCTACATCTATCCTCGTTTGCAAATCAAAATGAAGATGCGTTGTCAGCCTTGAGGACTAAGATGGAATGCCTCTCTTCTAATAAAAAGGGTCTCTGCAATTATCTGCAGTTAACTTCAAATAAAGAAGTCTACAGATGCGTTGTCACCTCTGAGAACAACTACTATATCTTAATATATATAAATTACGTGTCACGTTGTTTGTCCGCGATGAACTCCTAAACTACTAAACCGATTTTAATCAAATTTGCACACCGTGTGCAGTTTGGTCCAACTTAAGAGATAGGATAACTTTTGCCCACAATTTTTTTTGTGCGAATTTAAGGATTTTTAATAGGACATGACAAATTGTCGCCGAAAAGGGCAGAACAACGTCTGCCTGGCAAGCTAGTAATACTATAGTTCTGACCATAGTATTTCCTGAGTACATACCTATACATACACAACAGCCTTTAAAAGTGCGCAGCTGAACATAGGCCGCTCCTATAGATTGCCTCATATTTTGCCACACAGGATTTTGCCATAGTTGCCACGCGTGACAGGCGGGTTGGCAACCGCAGTTTTTTAATATTCTTATCAAAATGACGAAGCTGCCCGTGTTCTGTTTTAGTTGCCCCTCTGTCACCTCTTACGACACCCACGCAACGATACGGGTAGTGGATATATTCTTATGTCGCTACTTCACCGTCTGTATGTATAATAAATACGCAGGAAATTCTATAGTCAATGTTTGCCTTTATAAATGCGGAAACGGTATAATCGGACTATAAATTTTAATGAACGCTACTTCAGTCTGAAAGATCCTGACCCCCAAAAGATCTGAGTCACGCCTCAAGAACTTAAATACTTATAAAAATAAATGAGGTAGGATATTAGGGTTTTTGTAGTTGCCGAAATTGTTTCTAAACAATAATTAATTCCGTCACCTCTTTAACTTGATTATAGCACTTCAATAACTCTTTAAAACTTTTTAATTAAGAAAAAAAGTTTTGAAGCTTAGCTTAGAACAGGTTTTTCGCTAAGAGGCGTATACTTTTAAAAGAATTTTTTATCTTGAATGGCTAATTAAATGAGAAAACTTTCAAAATACAACAATTAACTCAAATTCTTTAAAATTTTAAGCGGGCTGAATATAAACTGATGAAAGGGTTTTAGACTTTACAAGATGTTTTCAAAATATATTATTTTAAGACCTGCAGGTTTCCTCACGATGTTTCTCTTCACCGCCACAATCTGTTAAATCAGTACTAAACATTGCAATTAACAAATTCATTTGTGCCAACGTAAATCGAACCCGGACTGCTCGTTTTCGGGTTTTAAAATGTAAAAGTTTAAAAATGTTCCAGAAGGAAATATAAAATATATTCTAAAATTATAGATTATGGTTGACTACCACTAAAAGATTTAAATTAAAACCCTTCAGACAAAACACAGCAAGAACTATTATTGCCCCAGGTAGACCTAGTCAGAAAAGTTGTTCTACCACATACTGCGAATTTAGAGTTAAAATACTCAGAAACAGTTTTATTATAGTCTATGTTAAAATAGTCGTTTCAGAAACACAAACAAAATAATTGACTCCTTAACAATTATTGTAATGACATCGACTTCCAATGTTGATAAAATTACAATATCGTTTGATTGTCAAACGCATAATACCTTTATATGATAATACGAGTTTTTTCTCCTCTACATAAAGAGCATGTAAATAATCCACGGCTGGTCGAGGATCTCTCCTATAATAGAGAGGATTCACCGTAATCAACATTCTTAGCAAGCGAATTGGTGAATGCAATTAAAGTCGTCACTTTGCGTTATTTGACATTAATATACATAAATATGAAATGGTTTTACCGCCATTTATTTACCGCTTTACCGCCTTAACTATCTTAGTTTTGCAAACTTTAAATTTGTTTTTCTCTTAACTTATGACTAACACTACCATGTTATGCATGCTCGAATCCCAACAAAAATCTAATCTGTCTCTAATTACCAATAAAATAACATGTTTTACTAGGTATTATCAGAATTTACCATTTACAGTACCTATCTATCTATATCACAAAGTCGTAACAATAAGACAATAGAAGTCGCATAGACGCGTGACCTCACCGCTATGATGTGTTGACGAACATCATTCACCATTTTGTGATTTGGTTGGGCGAGGAACGTTGTACGCAAATTTATGTTATTATAAATTTATAATGGTGAAATGCAGCATAATTAGTTGTAAAAACTTATCAAGGACGTATAATTCAATAATAAAGGCATAACATTTTATTGGTAAGTTGATTATACTAATTATCATTGGTTTAACTTATAATTTACATCTAGATGAATACTTTACTATGATATTTACCTTTGTAAACTTTCATTTATTACTTTTCGTACTGTACAATTACCATTGCTGCTTTTGTTCTACGTTGACAAACTCGACAAGCAATGTAATGTAAGACATTATCATTGTGCATTGTGCGTATATTTATAATACGGTAAGATGTGACGACATCGGTTTTGGAAGTAATCGAGCGCTAATTCATTTCTATTATCTTATTATTACTATTTCTGTGATCTAAATGAAAGCGTGAATTCAATACTCATGCAATCAATATACCAATGTTACCAGCGACAAATATACTTATTGTTTGTTAACAAACATTTAATATTGTATTTTGCTATATTTATAATATGTGACCTTTAAGAAAGACTGATGCATAAGTTGATTTGCGCCATTTTTATTGTGTAAAATAAATTAAAATAAGTTTCAAACTATATAAACTTATTTTAGAACTCGTATGATTAATGGCATAGGGGCCTTCCTTAATTAATTACAGAAATTGGTAATATGTTTTAAAGGAAAATATACTATCACCCTCTGGTACATGAATAAAATTTTCATTAATAAATTTTAGTTACGAATTAAAAAGAAAATGGCACAAACCAACAACTTAGAGATCCCGAGAAAAATCAATTGTTTTAAATGCCAAAGTTACTTGGACAGACATAAAAAGTGTATAAATAAAAATAAAGCTATTGCGTATGTACTGCAACCCTGGAAGAAAGCTGACATAGAAAATGATAATTAAATTATAAAACATTTCAATCTTGGGAAATTTATTATAAATATTCTAATATAAATATTTTATTGAGTAAATGGGAATTAAAGAAAGAAGTTTGTAAGATTTGCGAGCAAGTATTTGATAAAACTTTTAATACAATAAAATACTATGTTTTTTAACTTTTTTAGTCATCAATTTGTAAACTTCTATACATAAAAATGTAAATAAATATACAGTGTACATTTTAACTTCTTTAATATCTCTATTTAAACTCTACTTATGAGCCACTGTGAATGCTTGACCACAATTCCAAAATTTTTTTTATAGAAAAGGGTGACAAATGAGCACACAGTCCACCTGATGGTAAGTGGATGCCAAAGATCTATGGTGGATGCTGTGGCCCATAGACATCTACATTTATCCTCGATTAGGAATCTAAATGCAAATGCGTTGTCACCCCCGAGGATTAAGATGGAATGCCTCGTTTCTAGTAAAAAGGGTCTGTGGATCTTTACACTCACCATACGAAACACAGCAGTATTAAGCTGCTATTTTACGCTGGTATTCTGTGAGAGTGTGGTTCTTCCACAGTCGAGCTGATCCGTTCGTGGCTCAACCTTAATTTAGATGCAGCGTAGCTCTACCACGCATAAAAACCAACTGGTGGTAGCCCTAGATAGTAAATCGCATTGTCTTAACTCATAAGCCTATTCACTTTTGCCTTGAAAACACGTCCATAGTAATCAGATGGAAAGCCAGACGCTGCGCTGGCAAATTATTCTATTCCTTTGCCGAAATAACGACTTATCACACCTGGTGCCAGGGCCCATCTAGCACCACCAACCATTTTGAAATAGGTTGAAAAGTTTAAATGTCTTCCAATATATAATTCAGGCAGGTGGGCAAGCTCCCAAATTATTTTATAACATAACATTTACGAATAATACATTATATAATTTATACTTGCGATTGTTTTTAACTTGTTGAAACTTAATTTTCGATTGTGATTTAGGATTCACACATGTAGTTATTAAATGATGCTGTAAGCCAAATCCAGTCATCATAAACTGAAAACGATCGGTTTTATAGTTAACTATCGATCGCCCTGGCATTATCTGGTTAGAATCTACGAATATGTTTAAATTTGAGATAAAGACCATGTATTTTATCAATATTTCGTGTTTATTCTGACAAATTATCTCCTAGTTTTTTTTGGATAAATGTATACACCTTTATTAAAGTCGGTATAGTCATGCCAAGAATTAGCCTGTCTGACAGACAGACAGAAAGACGAAATTCAAAAAAATATTCATATCCAAATGGCATGCAAATCTGCTCAATAGGCTGTTATTTAGGTATAACTGACAAAAACTACAATGTATGTATAGAAATATCAAAGTAAATTCAAGTGAAATAGTTACGTATATATGTCAATCCAAATCACAAATGATAATACTATTATGTTTAACTCGACGCCATCAATGTAGATAATTTAGTGCATTGTGAAGTAGGACTCGTAAACGTAATGACAGACTATCATTTCGAGATTATGAGAGCTACATATGTAAGAGTACAATAATGAGGGCTTATATATTGTTCCGCGTGTGACGAATGTCCTAATTTCCAACAGTAACTGCTCTAAAGCCGTAAAAGTAATGACAGAATAAAACACTAATATCTTGCGATAAATTGTTCAACGTTTCCTACAAATTTGAATTAAATTGTTTAAATTTATATTTTATTAAGTTAATTATTTGTATTCTATAATGCCTTTTTTATAATAAGGCTTGAAAGAAAGTACATAAATGAAATATGTCGCGTTTATTCAGTACCATGTGTAAAAAAACTTGTTCCTTTTTGAATATTAATCTAGTGATAGGTAAAACATTTTCTTTTATTCGTATAATAGTGTTGCTAGGTGTCCAGATTCCCCCTTGATCGGGACGCCAAATGTCCCGATTTTCGAGTTTAAAAGGTTTATTATTTTTCAAAAATGGATTAGTGTCTTAGAAAATTCAGTCTGCAACAAAAACAAGTATTAATTACTTAAGACTAAATCCTTCAAGAAGTTCTGATTTCATCGCGAAAGTAAAAACGCAGGTGATTGTACAGTTTGGACGAAAAATTATTCATTAATTACTTAGATAAAATAATAATTATAAAATATATTGTGCATTGTGTCAAAAAGTCTTAAGTATGACCGAGTACGTTCAAAAAGGCTACAAAAACATTTTAGTAGCCATTATAGCTGTCTTGAAAACCGAATTGCCGTTTATTTCTACATTTGGTTTCGAAATTTGACACGCTACTTACAAATATAAACTGGTAAGTTCGCAAACGGTTTCAAATTACTTCCAAATTATTACATGATAATAATAATAGAAGAAAAATTATTCCTACTTTCTACATGTCAGATTATAAAAACGTACTACATAGATGATTTTACTAGTAATGAATTTAAAGTAAACTTTCAGTAAATAGACTGATAGAATAGAATACGAATAACATAACAGAAGGAAATCTTCGCCAGTACTAAGAGGTGTAATTTATCAAAAATCTGCTATATATAAGGACCAGGAGATTTTCCCTTGGGACATAATTACAATGCAAATTCGGGTCGAATTGCGAGCAACACAATATTATACGATAGCTTTGTTACCTCTGGTCAAAGTGCTTCCTCACTTGTAGGACTTTGTGTATCATATTTTTGAATCTGAAATGTTAAATATAAGCTAAAGATAAATAAACTACTTATATAAATAGTATAATCATAAATACCGCAGGTATAAATGCCAAAATAGTCTGAAGCAAAATACACCAACTTATAAATTCCAAACTAAATTTATATTTATTTTTTAAATAAATAGGGGTTAACACTAAAAGGCCCAAAAGCCCCGAAGATCCAAATTCTCATTCCATACGATAGAAAAAAGATAAAAAATTCCAAAAAAATGTATATAATAATATAGATAAAATTTCCGCGGACAGAAGAGTGTTTTAGTGCAAAAAGCGTGAATGCAAAATGATGACAACAATGTTAATGATTCTTTGATTTGTTTTATTAGCAAACAGTAGTATAATAAATCTATGTTACCAAATACTTTTATTCTTACGCCGGCTCCACACGTTGGCCCCAATATAGGTCCCAACGCTACTCGTCCAACGTGTGGATCTAGAAAATGGCATTGGTCCCAACGTTGGGGCGAGCGTTGGTAGTTGGCCGGCTCGTATCGGTTTCATCAAAGGAATCTGCGCCAACGCTCGCGATCTGTCCACACGTTGGCACTCTGCTCAGTTCTGTTGCAACACGCAGCAAGTGCGTACGTCGAGCGAGAATGGCTTCCTCGTCCACAAAATCGCCACCGGCATGGACGATTGAAAAAGTCATAGAATTTATTGAACTTTATCAGCATAGCATAGCTTTATCATATAGCACATCCAATAATATGGGACGCAACTCGAAAGGATCATAAGAATAAAAATTTATTAGCTGATGCAGACAGAATATGGGAATGAATTTCTCAATTGAAGATTTAAAAAAAAAGCGAGGATCATTAATGAGCACATATCGCCTTTACAGAAAGATAATTAGTGACTCTACTCGATCTGGATCAATCAATAGATGATATTTTTAAACCAAATTGGTTCGCTTATGATATTATTATTATGTACTATAAAAGCGCTCAGAGCAGTTTCGATTTCTGTATCGGACATCTTCACATTTGCCCTGACTTGACAGAACTAGTTTATTAGCCAACGTGTGTACGCCTCACCGAACTCGCAGTCCAACGTTGGTACGAGCGTTGGGACCAACGTGTGGAGCCGGCCTTATCTGTTTTAGGAAAGCTGTCTCTAAATTAATTTATAAACAACTTTGATTAGAATAGATATCACAACGAAATAAATATCAATTATGAGTTTTTTAAGAATTAAAATGTTATAAATATTCATTCATAAAATTAAATTCCTTCAAAATTGCACCACAAATTAATTTCTGTAAGAGAATTTTCTTTTTATAATTTTTTACGTTTGTGTCGGTAGATGGCGCTAATAAATAATAGCCTGTTTACATTGGCCAATAACGTAGTAAATTCAGAAATTTCCGGCTGAAGTTTGGTTACCCAATAAACATGTTAATTAAAATATTATACAATTAATTATGTACCCAGTTAGTTTCTAAATGTTAGTAGATGAAAACTTAATGATAAGATGTTAGTGATTTTCTACGAATTAAGTTGTAAAATTAATAGATCTTAATATTCAAACATTAACCAGAGCCCTTTTATAAATATATAAGTTCACTTTTTTGTATCATTACTGAGGCATCTCAACTAGCCAACCGAGGTTGCAAAATGTTAGAAGAACTCACAAATTATTTCACCTTATGTGCAATATAATATGATACAAGACTACTTTTTGAATAATGTTCTCCATATTTGTCATCTATTTAATACGAATACGAACTAGTGTGTCTAGTATTCGCGTAAGAGATACTTATTCAGTTTTAGTAATTTAATACCTACTGACGTACATTCAAAGTACGAGTATGAAGCTTGTTTTTTTTTTAGATATTCCTGATTATTTTTCACCGATACTATGTGTAACTTACACTTTCAAAGATATTGTAATTATTGAAATAAGCAATTCTATTCAAGTTATTGTCAGCTTACGACTTCGAGGTGTTTAGGGGTTATTTTTGCAACTATCAACATAAGTTATGATGCTTAGGACTTAGGATGCCAGAGTTTTTTTTTTCATAGGTTTTTAAAAAAAGGCTCTAAATACTTTCTTATTCTGATAATATTTAATCTCATAACCTGTCCTTATCATCAACTTTTAAAGCGTTCCCAGTCTCTTGAAATTGTTCATATCCAAATAAAGTAAAATGGTCCTAGTACTGACAATTTACCAGTAGATATATATTTCAAATCAGTGATGATGTAAATCACATACATGTCACCTTCACATTGCTTTAAATTTTTTGTATTTCGAAATATTTGAGAACTATTTTAATCCGTTTTATAATTGTATCATCAGATCACTACCATTTGCGACCATTTGTTACATATCAGCAGTCTTAAAGTCAACAAATAGTAAATTTTCACAACAGGGTTTAGACGACTTAAAATATAAAACGAGAAAAATGTTATATGAGATTCCGAATAAAGGTAGACGTTTGTACCTCAACTCTGTCAACTCTCATCAACTCACTTACTCGATTGTCGTAAAATATCTATTTACTTGAGTCTCTAACTAAACACGTAATAAAAAGAAAAAAAAAACTAAGTCGCCGAATATTTCACTTTTTTACAATTTAGATACCCGCCGCAATTCTGCTGTGTATATTATAATAATTAGTAAAATGCTAAATAGCATGACTCATATCTTACATTACATATTTGCTAGTTGGAATATAATTATCTAAATCATGCTTATATACATAGAATTTTAAAAATGTATATAAAATATATAGTTAATATAAATAAAAAGGCTCTGATTATCCCAACTAAATGTATCCGACATACCTCATACACCCTACTTTCCCAATCAGATGAAAATGAACCGAGCAATCGTGCTGTTTACCTGAAACACACTCTTTCTGTCCACGGTACCCGGATATTTGGGCGTGGTTTTGACAATTTGGACGAAATTTTCTGGCACGTCCACAGGTACCTCCCTCCCGAGCAGGACTGGTGTAGTGTCGAAGCCGGGGGGAAGCTTGTACGAAGCGTACACCGCTTCCCTGATCAGCACTGAGTCCGTTCTCGCCGAGTAAGTGACTCCCTCCCTACAATCTAACAATGAATCTTGACCATTAGGTATGAGAAGTTGGATCTTATGATCGATCAAATTGTGAGTTGTGTGCGAGGCGACCGATTCCGATCTTTCGGAGACAAGGTCGCATTTGGTGGTTTCCGAAGAGCCTTTGCTCTTTTTGCTCCCGAAGCTGACACCGGAACCGTCGGAGCTCTGAGGTAGGGAGAGTAATTCGATGGTACTGTTGTTCTTGAAGCTGCCGGAACCGTCAGAACTCGGCCCTGATATATCTATAGCGCTTTGTAGTACTGTGCTTTGCTTGCTTCCAAAGCTCGTCCCGGAGCCTCCAGAGGAGAGTAGGGGCTCGTCGTCTCTAGTCCGGAGACGTACCTGAGGGGGTCGAGGCGGCGGGTAGCGGGGTGGTGTTTTGTTCCGCGCTATAAAGTTCTCCGGAACATCCACCGGCATCTCGCGGTGGGGACCTGGAAATAAACAGAGAGCTGGATTTAATATTAATAATTCCAAATTATAAATAAATTGGCGCAAATAGATGGTAATATTATCTTGAAGTTATAATGTTTAAATTAATTTTTTGTAGATTTTGGACAACAATTTGAAAATAGTTTTACATATGTGCCACATAATAAATTTATTTTAAGATTTAAATTTTAACAAGATCATACCACATAAAATATAAATTCTGTTTGTTTTATGGAAATCAGTTTAAATTTGGTTTATATCTCTTAATAAATAGGTATGATGCTCATCGAATGCTTCATTGGTCTAGTGGTGTAAAAACGACTGCTATCGTGAAGTCCCGCGTTCATATCCTGATTCGGACTAAAAAAATTAATTATTAAAAAAAATTCAATAGCAGCTTCAGTCACGAAGTTGCCGGGGTCTCAACCCCGTGCTTTGAAAAGCACGTAAAGCCGTTGGTACTTCGCCTGAGCACTCTCCATTCGTGTTGGATTGTCGTCTCATCATAGTACGAGAGTGAGAGAATAGAGAGTGTACCTGTGCTTGCATTCGTGCACTATAATCCTATCCTGCGCAGATAGACTCCCGTTAAGAAGTGCCACCGCGAAATGAAATTCAGTCTGGATGTTTTTATCAACCAAATAATATCGTAATAGTGATTAATACGATCACCCTCAATATTTCTGGATGTATAGCTATATTTTATGGACGTCACACACGGTCAGTTTAACGGATCATTCCAACTGATCAGTTCAAACTAAAACTGTTGACATTTTTTAAAATATTGAATTTTCAATATATCGATAATTATGAATGTATCAATATTGGAGTTTTATATATATATATATATATATATATATATATATATATATATATATATATATATATATATATATATATATAATAATGTATAAGTATAAGTTTATTTATCGATATATCGAACAGCCAATATTTTAAAAAATATCAGCAGTTTTAGTTTGAACTGATAAGTTGGAATGATCAGTTGAACCGATCGTGTGTGGGGACGATTATACTACAAAATGTAAAAAATATATATTTATAGTCTATGGCAAAAAACAGGGAAACTTGCTATTTATGGATCGGGAATCAATAACCGTAATCGGTGTATTTATAGCATTGGAACAATGTACTAAAATTTCGTCGTTGACCCAAATAAAATTAACTCATAATCGGCCGTTGTTCCAACAGCCAATTAACGGTAAATGGACGAGAAAACTGTTTAGAGCTAATTAAGTCCAAAAGAATCATACTGTTAGGAAAGCAATATTAATTATAAACAGAAATTCTAGTGATGAATAGCCAATGATAATATACATCTGAGACATCCTTCACTACTGACCGTATGAGTAAGCTCATGGTCGTTCGGCAAACTATAGAGAGGGTTATACTCGGGAGTTCCTGAGTAAGCTCATGGTCGTTCAGCAAACTATAGAGGGGTTATACTCGGGAGTTTAACTGAGAGGTTATACTCGGGAGTTCCTGAGTAAGCTCATGGTCGTTCGGCAAACTATAGAGAGGGTTATACTCGGGAGTTCCTGAGTAAGCTCATGGTTTCGTTCAGCAAACTATAGAGAGGGTTATACTCGGGAGTTCCTGGAGTAAGCTCATGGTCGTTCAGCAAACTATAGAGAGGGTTATACTCGGGAGTTCCTGAGTAAGCTCATGGTCGTTCAGCAAACTATAGAGAGGGTTATACTCGTGGGAGTTCCTGAGTAAGCTCATGGTCGTTCAGCAAACTATAGAGAGGGTTATACTCGGGAGTTCCTGAGTAAGCTCATGGTCGTTCAGCAAACTATAGAGAGGGTTATACTCGGGAGTTCCTGAGTAAGCTCATGGTCGTTCAGCAAACTATAGAGAGGGTTATACTCGGGAGTTCCTGAGTAAGCTCATGGTCGTTCAGCAAACTATAGAGAGGGTTATACTCGGGAGTTCCTGAGTAAGCTCATGGTCGTTCGGCAAACTATAGAGAGGGTTATACTCGGGAGTTCCTGAGTAAGCTCATGGTCGTTCAGCAAACTATAGAGAGGGTTATACTCGGGAGTTCCTGAGTAAGCTCATGGTCGTTCAGCAAACTATAGAGAGGGTTATACTCGGGAGTTCGTCTGCGTAAGACTTCGTAATACGGATACCCGCGGTAGAAGAGCAACCGACATAGCTCAACGGATCGGTGAGCTGAAGTGGCGATTAGCTCGCCATATTTATGCGTGGTAGTCACGCTGCAGCTATATTAAAGTCGTAGCATAAATGAGTCAGCTCGACCGGGGAAGGACCACGCTCTCACAGAATATAAGGGTAAAATAGCAACTTAATACTGCTGTGTTTCGTATGGTGAGTGTGAGAACCGATGCCCTTAATATTGGAAACACATTTCGGGTAATTTGCAGTACCCAGGGTCACGAGTCCACTTAAAGGTCCCCGTAACGCTCCACTACGTCCTATAGTGAGCCAGATCGATTCACCAACTTATAAGCTAGCACAACACTTGGCAAAAATACTATCACCACTGAGAGGACATACCAGAGCACACACAAAGGATTCATACCATTTTGTTAGTGAGATAAAAGACCTACATCTCGCTGACAATGAAACTATGGTCAGTTTTGATGTTCAGTCACTATTCACATGCCTACCTATTGAAGACTGCATCTCAATTGTAACTAGGAAGCTAGAAGATAACAACATGCCTGCTGAATATGCAGTATTACTCAAACATTGCCTCACATCTGGTCTTGGCTGCCTGGAAGAGATCGCTATGTAGCGATAAGGCCGCCAAATTGTACATGTAATCTGCTCTCTGTTATGTTCTTTGTAAATTTGTTTGTGATGTGCAATAAAGTATATTCATTCATTCATTCATTCATCTGGCTATCTATTGTGGAAGAAAGAGTTCTACAAGCAAGTAGATGGTGTGGCGATGGACTCACCTGTATCTCCCATAGTCGCCGATATATTCATGGAGGACTTCGAGGAGAAAGCCCTACAAACGGTACGTAGACGACACTTTCACAATTTTACCATCTGACAAAGTAACTGCATTTTTAGACCACCTTAACTCTATAAACTCTAAAATACAATTCACAATGGAGTTAGAGGCAAATAATTCTTTAGCTTTCCTAGATGTTTAGTGATTCGAAATCCTGATAACACTATTGGTCACACTGTGTATAGAAAAAAGACCCATACCAACCGATATTTAAATGGTGAATCTCACCATCATCCTTCACAGTTATTTACCGTGGGTAAATCTTTGTTTCAGAGAGCACGAGGGATCTGTGACAGAAAACATCTGGCCGCCGAGCTTCAGCATGTCAAGCAAGTGTTGCAAGACAACAAGCTTCGGATCCCGCGCCTACGTCACAGTGATCGATTGAAGCCGGCCACAGTCGAGCGTGTGCCTGCTGTACTACCATATGTCAGAGGAGTTCACAGACAAGGTTGGCTACATCTTGAAGCGAGCTTCCATTAAAACATACTACAAGCCGCCGAAGAAGATTAGTCAATTTTTACCATCCGTCAAGTGTAATATCCCTCTACAAGATGCAGGAGTGTACAAGTTAGATTGTGAATGTGGTCTCTCTTACATAGGTCAAACAAAAAGATCCATAAAAACCCGCGTGAAAGAACATAGAGCTGACATGAAGCACCGACGCTCCGGGAAGTCTGCAGTCCGTGAACATGTTCAAGATCGTCCCCACCATTACATCAGATTTGATAAACCACAAATCCTCGCAAAAGAACACCGATTCCTACCAAGGATGATACGTGAGGCTATTGAAATTAAAAAAATCCTAATTTCAATAGAGAAGATGGTTGGGTGCTGCAATTTGCTTGGGATCCTATAATTAACAAAATTAAACCCAAACCCAAGTATACCACTGCAAGACTTCAAGATACTGTAAGTTCGTTTTGCGTAAATCGGACCAAAAATTAATATTCAAAAACTGAAGGTAGCCGGGCTAAAAATGACATTGGGACGTTAAACATCTCAGTCCACTCCGTGACCATGGGTGCTGTAAACCACCGGAAACGTCGGGAATTAAAATAAGTAAAATCAGTTAAATAAACGCGATAGAATCCGTAAATTTAGTTTTATTCAATGTGTAGTGTTCGCGTAAATTTAAGAAATCATTGATATTATTTGTATTATTAAAACCAGGTATGCATGTGTAACCAGGTATGTGTAACTCAGCCTTAGGGTGTTCAGTGCTCCCCAAGATAATCGGCGACTACCGACATATTGTTCGCAAATAAAATCTAAAAGATAAAAAACAACATTGTAGTTTATTATTTTAGGTGGCGTCAGCAATATTTCAAACATGTTTACCGAGAGCGTGAACTGTAGATAAATTTGAATGATGGTCACATTTCTCAACTGTGAGACGACCTTCGCGTAACAATGGAGCAAAAAGTAATTCAGGAAGTAGTGTAGTGTGCTGCTTAATTTAGCTTGATAATGTACTCTTGAACTTATTTTGTAAGAGATACAGCTCAAAATTGTGCATCTACTTAATATAAACCTGCTCATACATCTGAGGCGGTATGTAATAAGGTATGTTGGGGGTATGATGTGACGTAGAAGTAGAATGTAGACACGCTGTCGCTTATTATCCTCACAGAATACCATCAATAAAATATCAGCATCTTGGCTGACCGAACAATGTTGCGTAAAAAATACATGTCCATCCTGGGACTAAGCAATTCAAGGATGTGCCGATTCTGTTTCTTAACGGAGTAAACACCTCTGTACATCCTAACTGATTGTGAAGTGTGGACCCTTAATGCGCAAACGTAACACTCATCTGGGAAACTATGCAATTAGCCCAGAAGAACAGCTAAGCAACTTCTTCAATTCATCGATCACAATAGATCTTACAGGCCGCAGTGATACTGGTCCTTGTAGACTTGCATAGCTGCTTGCACAAAAAAGTATGGAGGGGGTTTATTGTGACTTGAAATACAGACACGCTGTAGCGTGTTGTTCTCACACAATACCATCAATAAAAAGCACCAAACTGCTGTGTTCCGTATGGTAACTGTAATCCAAAATTCTTTTTAATAGTAATGAAACATCCTAACTTATTCCTCAGAGGCGACAAGGCATCTGTGTTTTGGTTCTTAAATCGATGCTAATGTGCAGAGGTCTATGGGATACAGTATCCTTTTACCATCAGGTGGAATAAATGATCGCTTGTCATCATAAAGAAAAAAAGAAAGTTACAGTTTATATACGTCCCACGCCTGGGCACAGGCATCCTCTCATTTCTGAGCGGATTTTAAGGGAAGAAGTGTTTACATTTTTTTTATAGCATTGTGTAACAAACAAACACACAGTGTGATGGTAAGTGGATGCTGTGGCCCATAGATATCCACATTTATCCTCAATTAAGCATGAAATTGCAAACGCGTAGTCACCCCTCAGGACTAAGATGGAATGTCTCGATTCCAGTAAAAAGGGTGTCCGGTTCTCTACACTCACCATACGAAATACAGCAGCATTATGCTGCTATTATAAGCTAGTATTCTGTGAGAGCATGGTCCTGTCCCAGTTAGCCGACCCATTCGTGCTACAACTATAATATAGCTGCAGCTGGCTCTACCACGTAAAAAACTGCACTACCCCAGTGCATATTGGCGGATTTCACACGTCTTCAAAATAGTCATGTTGCTTCCCACCACCAGAGGATCGGACAGATATTTCGCCAGCAGCTGATCGTCACCCGTTAAGTTTAGGTTAACATTTTAAGTAGATTTGTTTAATAGCTTTTATACATGCATGCCAAATTTAAGTTAAGGCATAAATTAATACCACAATTTTATCGTATACGAAAGCCAATGCCTCTTGAAACAGTTTTAAACTAGTTCGGGAGCCCATGGACTAATGAAATTATATTTGGTAATTCATTTTATACCAAATAAGCAAATTTTCGGGTATGTTTTATTATTATCATTATACGTAATATTATATTCATCATCATAATCATTACAGCCCTTCACAAGTCCACTGCTGAACATAGGCCTCCCTCAAAGAATGCTACAAAGCACGGTCCTGAGCCGCCTGCATCCATCGACTTCCTGCATGTCTTACCGGGTCGCCACTCCATCTACTGCCCCATATTTTGTCTACCGGTACGCGGCTGCCACTCGAGAATCGTACTTCCCCATCGGTTGTCGGTTCTTCGAGCCATATAGCCGGCCCATTGCCACTTCAGCTTACTAATGCGTTAGGGTTATGTCGGTTACGTAATATAGTATATTGATTAAAATGCCTCGCTTGGCGGGCTGGTTAGCAACCGCAATTTTTTTATTATTTTGATTTGTTATCAGGAAGATTCTGCTTCCCATCTCCTGTTTCAGTTTCTCTGTGTTGACCACAACACCCAGGGGACGATATGGGGTAGTTGACATTATTACACCGCCACTACACAGTTACCTTTTAGCCTTTACACTTATATTTATTTGAAAATAATATAGAGGTGTATATACTAACCAGTGTCCGAAGAGAGTGAGAGCATGGTGAGCATCTCTGTCTCGTCATCCGGCGGCGGTCGCTTTTCGTCCTCAGCGCCCAGCACCACAATGCTGGAACCGGATCGTCTCCGGGGCCTGAAACGTACAAAGTAAATAGTTAAAGAACTACCTGAGAACGAAATTTCCATAAAACTATTTTTACAGATTTTAATTTTAAGTTTTACGTATTTTTACTTCGAGCGCTTTGCAGCACCTATGGTCACGTGGGATGAAACACTCGAAATATCAGAAGTTAAAATTAAACGCGATAAAATATACATAAAACTAGTTCTATTCAATATGTATGCAGACTTAAGGTACCCACTGACGATACGTCCATTTAGCATACTTCCAAATGGATGCACTCCAAATAAAAATGTATCCAGATACGGTACCATTGACGTTTGGACTTCCGTTTGGACGCATAGCGTCACTTCGAACTTGTCAGTCGTACGGAATGGAAATAAATAACAATATGGATAATAATTCATTACTGGTGACTGCAGCTGCGTGTATTTCATTAAAAAGACAAAAAACCTAAACGGAGCAATTCATCGTAGTCTTCAAAGATGACAACGCATCTATATTTTGATTATTAATTGAGGATCCATGTAGATGTCTATGTGCCATAGCACCCACCACCAGGTGCACTGTGTGTTAGTTTGTCACTCCCCTTCTAGATATGGTGTAGATTATGGTGAAGCAATATCGTTGACTGAGGTAGAAATTAAAGAAATCAACATATAGTGGATATTATTCATTATAACTATACGTGATAGCTTGCATTATATATTATGGCTGTAGCACAAATAAGTCGGCTCGAACGTAGTAGGACCACGATCTCACAAAATAGCATAAAATAGCAGCTTTTAAATCTTCTGCGTTTCATATACTGAGTGTAAAGAACCAGGAGTGACAATGCATTTACATTTTGATTCTTATTCGACGATAGATTCAGTCTCAACTTAACATCATGTGGACTGTGTACTCGTTTGTCACCCATATCACAGCCCATAGTTTACATAATAAAAATATTTTTAATCCAATACACAGTTTATGTTTGACAAACATAGCACATGTACCACCATCAACACTAAAATATTAACTAACACAATAACGTCCAAAAAAATGGACGCCGGTTCGCCCATTCGCTGACAATTCGGACTACTTCCATTTGGCGTGGCGCAAGTTTTTAACATTGACGGACGGCCGCGGATGACGTCCATTTGGACTGGACGCATGGATTTCAATCCGTTTGGAAATCCAGAGCTGGATGAATTCCATCCAAATGGAATATATTTTTACCATTCACGGAACGATTTTGGACGATTACCACTCCATTTGGATTAATGGACGTATCGTCAGTGGGTACCATTAGATATCATTCACCAACAGAATTTCCATTAGAAAATAGTTTTTTATGTTACGCATCGAATACAAAAATCGGAGTAGCACTTCTGGAAATATCTCGGTTCCTGAGGATTTTCTTTAAATCAAATTTGGCACAGATATAAAATACGGTTACCCAAATACGGAAATGGATTTAAAATGGGATGGAAGTGACACAGATGACATCAACGTTGTTCAATATAATCTGCCACAAACTTCTCATGTCAGAACTGTGGTAAAACATGTTCTTAGATCGGCCTTTTCAGCAAAAGCGATGTCTTTCAGGTATTTCATCATAATCGTAAAACGGGGCGTAGAGCACATGAGTATAGTTTCTTTAAATCAATTTTGGTACAGATATAAAATACGATCACTCAAATACAGAAATTGATTTAAAATAGGGTTAAGGGGTTTGGGGCGTACAACACATGAGTGTAGTGTGAAATTGACCGATTTTATATAGTATGATATGTTCTTGACATTTTAAATATTTTTAATCGTCGTCATTGTAATTTCATGTGTTCCTGGTACTTTACTCAAACATTTATTCTTCGACGACCTTACTCGCCACTTTAAAGTAAGTGACTGCTGGAGTCCATGGATGGTGGTAGCCAATATAAAATAAAGAAGCCTAGAGATGCGTTATCGCCTTTGAGAAATGAAGTACCTCACAACCTTTAATTATGGCCCTTCATGCCCTGCTATAGAAATTGTAAAGATGGTAAAGTTGTACCTACCCAAACGGATCCCTAGGGTGAAAAGAAGTCTAGTCTAGTACCAGATCAAGTTAACAGCGTGTTAAAAATAAGAGCTTACATTTATATTAAAGTGCAGATGTCTATTAGATTTTCAAGTTTGGTCTAAGTAGCAGTACCTAGTTAAACTAACCTAGTAAATGTTACGACTTTCAAAACATGAATGCAAGTCATTTTTTTTAATAAAGCATATTTATAAAAGGTCGTATGAATTTTGATAATATTGTAATTATAGTTTGATATTATTTGATTCGTAGATAATCTTCATTAAGAACGTAAGTTAAATTTATGTAAAAAGATAACAACAACTTGAGAGGAACAGGTCGGCGCTAGGCGCGGCGAGACGCACGGAGGACGGACGCACCGGAGCACGTCGTCACGCAAACCAAACGCCTTTATGTAACGGCTCTTTATAATTTCAAATGTGTTTTTTCAACGCATTGCATGCCCGTGTTACATTACTTGATGCCCCGCGATTGCATCGCAACACGTTTATGTTATGGATACATTGAAAATTAAGAAATATACTTTTGTTCATTATTATGAATTCCGTAGAATACAAATCTGGAAAGAACACATTCATGTAATCCACTTAAGTTTCTCTTGGATTCTAATTCCATACTCAAATTCAACTCAACTTCTACTTCCATACTCAAACGCTACTCAATTTTAGTCTCGTGACTTAAAGATACGAGTAAAGACAGCACCAGACTAAAACTGAGCAGTAGGGGTGGGCGTTGCGACGACGAACCGTTTATAAAAACCGTTTTGTGTTCTGCGACGATGAAACCGTTTTACGTCCTGAGTTCAAACAGTCTTCGTTGCACAAACCAGTCTTCGAATTACTTGATGCTTTTTTTAAATTTACGCATATGAAAATACAGTCAAGAACGCAATAATTCAACTAATCTATATCACTCGTTGCGTCGTCGTCCTTAACGTTCCGCGTTTTATTGTAGTCTTTGGTTTCGCATTCGTTTACAAACGTTAGTAAAGTTGAAAATCGTTGATAGTTGTAAGAATCTGCAACCATTTCACTCGACGAAAACGGAATTCTATTCCATGTTGGATAAGTTTCGTCCTTTAAGTCGTCTTCAAACCAGTTGCAATGATGACCGTTTTCTACAACCGGTTTCGTCGTCGGGAAAAAGGTTTCGTTTCGTTCGTCAAAAATTCGACAACGACCCACCACAATTGTGCAGCATTTGAGTATTTGGTCAACATACGTAAATTATCTATAAACTGGGCTTAAAATTACACAGTACACGTACGTTTTATTATATTTAAGATATATAAGATATTGTATGCAATATTTACGTTCTATTGATTGTCACAGACCCTTTCCTGAGATGGATAACGCAAGGATGAGTCCCCCGCGCTACCTCATGCGTCTTGACGGAACATCATTATCACTTATTATTTTTAAATTCTCAGATGCATATCCCAAGACATTCTCCTTTATCGTCGAGCCCACGATTAATCTTCACTTTGTATTGCAATAAACAATTTCAGAGGTGCCGTTGAAGATGAATTCGAATCACATATATGACATTTTACGAAAATATCAAAACAAATTAGAATGTGTGTGTGTGGGAAGTAGAACGGTCTGGGGTAAAAAAAAAATACTTATGTATCAAGTCTAGTAATTTCACAGACAATATAATATTGTGATCTCTCTGACACGAAGTAAACAAAATATCGATAAAAACCCTCATAAAAGATCATAGCATTAAACCCGATTTTTGCAAACACATTTAGGACCACCCGCCAGCGCCCCATTCTCATTCACATTTGAATTGGAAAAGCTACAATTCCTAGCTATAGAACACCGTTTTATGCCAACTATAATTTGTGATGCTATAGCAATAAAAGGTATCCTATTTCAACAGAGGATTCATTTAATAATGGCTAAGTGATTAATGAATTAAATTCAAAGCCAGGCAAATCACTCTAAGACTTCAAGGTAGGGTCGTTTGCCGTCCGACAGGTCTTTTTGAGTATGAACACAAATAATTAATAATTAACAGCTGAAAATGGTTCAGGTTAATTACACAGGCTAAGAAAGAAACGTAGACAAAACACTAAGTACATCTCTAACACCATTTATCAAAGAAAGATGTGTGCGTGTTCCTGGCACTACACTAGCAACACACACTAAACCATGTTCAACTTCTGGACACACACTCACGCACATATTCTCTTCTTTCTTTCTTTATTAGCATATAAAAGTAGAAGTAAACTTTACACGGACGAATACATGTATGCACCTAAATTCACGTCACTTGAAATATACGTATGCTTAGTATACAGTCCACTTGTTGGTAAGTGGATGCTGTGGCCCATAGACACCTTACCTTCTCCTCGATTAAGAATCAAAATGCAGATGCATTGTTACACCTGAGAACTATGATGGAAGCTTCGTTTCTAGTAAAAAGCGTCTCTGGTTCTCTACACACAGCATACGAAACACAGCAGCGTTGAGCTGCTATTTTACGCTGGTATTCTGTGAGAGAGAAGGAGTACTTCTCCGATGGAGCTGACACATCGGTACTACTACCATTATATAGCTGCAGCATGGCTCTATCTCGTAAAGACCACTACACGTAACGACAATAAAAAACTGCAGTTGCCAATCCGCATGACAAGCATGGAAGCAGTGGCAAAAATCCCCCCAAAATTTTCAAAATTTTAATTGATTTATTTGTTTAGGTCAACATTATTGTTTTTATTTTTTTATACCCAAATTTTATTCGAAATTAGTAGTATTTATTGATAAATCAATTTCATGAATGTTAATGTATAATAAAAAAAATTGTAAAATATCCGTGCCATAGGCTTCTAAATGACAATGGAGTGACGACCTGGTAAGACATGCAGGAAGTCGATGGATGCAGGTGGATCAGGACCGTGCTTTGTGGCATACCTTGGGGGAGGCCTATGTTCAGCAGTGGACTTGTGAAGGGCTGTAATGACTATGATGATGATGAGGCTTCTAATTCCGTTCACTTGTATGCACATCCTATTTTTTTCGGACGGTAAAAAAAGGTCACCAGTATATTCAATAAACCAAGTTTTGTAATAAGACGAAATGTTTCTGATCTGAAAAAATCACTGAGAATATCAATATTTAGAAAAAAAATTACATGCGATAAAATTTGTATATTCGTAAATTGGTTATATTCAATATGTATTTCCAGACGTATAATAAATCATAAAGTCGTCTCAAAGTCTCGTGAACGTTTATATGATTCAGGCAATTCACGTAACACCATTTTAGCCCCATTTTTTGTCAGTGTCCAAATGAATAAATGTCTGTTTATCTATTTGGACACTGACATGGAATATTATTCAACAAAACGGATGATTATTCGGCCTAATCCCGCCAGTCGAGTGCTTACTTTTATTGCCTTCCCAATGCCAGCCCTAAGATGTGCTCGAATAAAACCCACGGCGTCTAGGACGGGGCCAAAATATAAGATGAAGCGATTTATAAATGATTAAAAATACGAATACGTTAATTCATTACGATTGAATTTCTTAGGTTTTGAGTAGTTAAATTACTCTTAACAACATCTGCTAGTAAAAATCCCGTCAAAATCGATCCAGTAATTTTGGAGATTAACCGGAACAAACAGACAGACAGACAGTCAGACAAAAATATTAAAAATTGTTTTTTATAAGTAGTGAAAATATGTTTTTAACTTACAGACACTTCATTTTTTATTTGTATAGAAGACGAAGAAGAAGATATGAATTATTATATAATTATTAATCGCTTCACGTTAAAATCATCAATAATTAAAAAAGGCGGCGGTGTATAAGAGTCCATTTCTTTCGTCACTACTTCTTCTTTACTAAATGATAAAACTATTCTGCTTAGGAGTCCTTCTGGGAAGTTACCGCTTCCTTACATATTTTTACCGCAATTCAAGCAGCAATGAGTGCATGGATGTATGCCGGACCAAAAGGTACAGAGCCATTTTAGTAACAGGCTGGTGAAACAACTCATCTTAGTCCTCAGATGTGTTGCAGACCTCCATGGGCTGCAATGGCCACCGACCATCAGGTGGACTGCAAATCCTTTTATCACTTCAATATTATAAAAAAGAAAACACATTTTAACCGTCTTAAAAAGGGAGGAGGTTTTCAATTCAGATGTTTATATTTTTTATGTATGTTCGGGTATAACTCCGTCATACATATATAGATGGATTTGCAAAACTATTTTTTGTTCGATAGAAGTTTATTCCGAAATGGATGGAATGAATTCCATTTAAATTTTGTAAATATCTAAAAAAAATAATTATTAGAGACAGACAACGGAACTCTTCAATAAATGCCAACAAATCAACGGCGATTGTCTATATATCGCATATCGCATATCTATATCTGTATATCTCTCTCTAAAGGAGTACGCAGATGTGTTCGGTATACCACGGTACACCTGCATTTATGTCAAAGTTGTTATTGGGGTACCTCTGCTCTTGCAAGTAAATTCGGACATAACTTTTTTGTTTATGTTTGTCGGATGTACAAAATTTTTGATTTTACCATTTGTCTTAATATAAAGTAACAAACTAGGTAGCAACACACATGATTATAAATGACTAGTCATCATCATCATCATTACAGCCCTTCACAAGTCCACTGCTGAACATAGGCCTCCCCCAAGTAATGCCACAAAGCACGGTCCTGAGCCACCTGCATCCATCGACTTCCTGCATGTCTTACCAGGTCGTCACTCCATCTAGTGGGGGGTCGCCCTACACTACGCCTACCGGTACGAGGCTGCCACTCGAGAACCTTTCTTCCCCATCGGTTATCGGTTCTTCGAGCTATATGGCCGGCCCATTGCCACTTCAGCTTACTACTCCGTTGGGCTATGTCGATCACTCTGGTTTTACTGCGGATATCCTCATTTCTGAGTCTATCACGCAGAGAAACTCCAAGCATAGCCCTCTCCATAGCTCGCTGAGCGACCTTAAGCGTCCTCAAACGGCCAGCAGTGAAGGACCACGTCTCAGATCCGTAAGTCATCACTGGCAACACGCACTGGTTGTACAATCTAGTTTTTAGAGATTGAGGTATACCTGACGAAAAGATATGTCGTAATTTCCCGAACGCTGCCCAGCCGAGTTGAATCCGTCGATTGACCTCTCGGTCGAAGTTGGACTTACCTAGTCGGACTATTTGTCCCAGGTAAACGTACTCGTCAACAACTTCGAGCATAGTGCTCCCAACAACTACCGGCATAGGTGTGACATGGACATTCAACATGATCTTTGTTTTGTCCATGTTCATCTTAAGACCTATCCGTTGGGAGGCACTATTGAGGTCATTGAGCATAATGCTTAAGTCCTCCAGCGATTCTGCCATAATGACTATATCGTCGGCAAATCGAAGGTGAGTGATGTACTCGCCATTGATGTTAATACCGTATCCTTTCCAGTCCAGTAGCTTGAAAACGTCTTCCAACGCAGCGGTGAAGAGTTTCGGGGATATAACATCACCCTGTCTTACACCTCTCTGCAGTTGGATAGGTTTCGAACTCTGGTTCTGTACTCGGATAGCCATCGTAGCCCTACTGTACAAACACTTCAGCACTTCGATGTACCGACAGTCAACTTGGCACCGCTGAAGGGACTGTAGCACCGCCCAAATTTCGACGGAATCAAAGGCTTTCTCATAGTCCACATATGCCAGGCAAAGTGGCAGATTGTACTCTTCGGTCTTCTGTACAATCTGCCGCAGGGTATGTATGTGGTCTATGGTACTGAAGCCTTTTCGGAAACCGGCTTGTTCGGGAGGCTGGAAGTCGTCGAGTCTGCGTGCGAGACGATTCGTAATAACTCTCGAAAATAGTATTTAGACGCGGCTCAGTAGGGAAATGGGTATGTAGTTCTTCAAGAGAGCGTTGTCGCCTTTCTTAAAGAACAAAACCACCGCGCTTCTGCTCCACGCCTCCGGAGTAGTGCCACCATGGAGGACGGAATTGAAGAGTATATATTATATTATATATTAAATGACTAGTAGTCCACATAAACAACTGTTATCAATATCCAAAACAGAAGACATCAGTAGCTGGAAGCCTACTCTATCTGTGGTTACATGGGATATTTATTCCTTGTCCTGTGATTTCTGTCTTAAGCCTAGAGCAGCAGTAGATGCAGTTCTGTTTAGATGCGGAAAAGGATTAGAGGATGATTGTTACGAAATAAGTAAAAATTTAAAAATACTAAGCAGTCAGTTTATGTTTTAGCTTTTATAAATTGAACCATACGCTACCAGTCGCAATATTACCAAATTCGGTGGCGCACATAAACTACAATCCCGACTAGAATGTCTATAAAATTACAACTAAATGTATTTTAGTTTGTTATTCATTTCGATGACGAAAATAATTCATTAATTAACTTATCAAAAATGTTGATAAAAATGTGTATATAGACTAACATAGAACCCTTGCAATCAAAAATGGGACTCGTTCATATAGAGGTTCCTTCGTTAAAATTAACGTTATGTGAGTAGGTTCCTTCGTTAAAATTAACGTTATGTGAAACCAATACTAATGTACGAGTATTATGTAAAAACAAATTTTATAAAATTTTACACACTTTATACAAAATATTTCATACTTAAAATATTTTGTGACAATATAACTCAAAATGAAAATTATAAAAACCCCAGAAACAAAAAAGCTGATGATCTTCAAACGGCTGAACAGTTTTGGATAAAACCCCGTTAAGAACCACCGCTAGAAAACCTGCTTTTAAATAAAAGAAAACGCACGCAAATCGGTTCACCCGTTTAAGAGCTACGGTACCACAGACAGACACACATATAGCGGTCAAACTTATAACTACCCTCTTTTTCTTCGTGGCTTAAAATTCCAAAATGTTAAACGAAAACGTACGTGTGTAACCACAGACAAAAAATAGGGATATGATGTTAAGCTGACAATGTGTGAAGCACCCTAGGTCTTACAATTTTCCCGCACACAAATGACAATCTACACTAGCAGCATACTAAGCAGCGGAGGCAGCAGTGTAATCATTATAGCTGACGCGTCATTGTAACTTTACGTTATGTTACACTGTAACGTATTTTTACATTCGTGGTTGTATCGTTACACCGATGTGAAGGTTTTAAGTAGTGTTGAAAATGTACCTCGTTTTAATTAATTTGCTTGTCTGATTGGTTAAAATTTTGTAATCGATTTAAACTAACGTACCGATGAGCTAAAGAGATGAAACTTTAAACGCAGATCCGAACTGAAAATGTGATTAAAATGGTCGCCATTTTAAAATATATATAATTCTAAGTTTCAAATTTATGGTTCAGTATAGGCACATCAATAAGTAAAATGAATAAAAATTAAGTAACGATTAGTATTATTTAAAATATTCATTCATTATTTTTGATTTGTATTTTTTTTCAATCATTAGTTTCATATAAAAATACCTTCTGTTTATAACACTATTTAAGCCGGGACAATACCATCTTACGCATATGCATAAAGGCTAAGTTTAAATAAATAAAGTATTTTCAAAAAAATATAAAAAATTCATGCTTAATGTGTGGGCACCCTAGTTCTGACTTCACTACGTTTGTGGATCAAGAGCTTCTAATCCAATGCAAAATTTATTCTCGCCTGAGAGCCTGAGACCATCTCATACCTCGAGATGATTTCAGACGTTGTGGCTAAATTACATGCGAGACTGAGGAATGGAATTACTGAAAAGACCGATGTGAGAACATATTTCACCACAGTTCTTACAAGAGAAGTTTATGGCAGATTACGTTGAGTCACGTTGATGTCTTTGTCTCTTGTCATACATATATAAAATTTAATCATAAAATATAGGCTTATAGACGACTTTAATTGTTTTAAACCGATCTTGTCATCTCGAGCACAGACGCCTAGTAGCCAGCCTCTCGGTGTTAAAAAAGATGCAATTCGGAGAGGGAGCGCAGATATTACACCCCTTAATTCCTCGCTCCCCTTTCCACTTTTCCACCATCGGACAGAAGAAATGCAGTCGACGGAACTTCACCCGTTTGTTATCGATATTCCATACATTCGAATCAAAAGTTTGCTTCGTCTTCGAGTGGATTAAGTTGACGTGTCTTTCCGTCCGATTACAGTCTGGGCGTCTTCCAGGCAAGACTGAATAGGCCTTTGTAACACTAAGACAATGCGATTTACTATCTAGAGCTTTATTTATTAACACATTTTTGAATTGTAGTCAAGCATGACTGCCTGATAATATTTTAAAAATAGTATTTAAAAAGTATTCTTTATAATCTATCTATTACATATTAAAAAATATTGAAGTTTATAATATTGAAATAACTGGCTCCTTTCAAACTCATGTGGTTATTAGCATGCTATTAAAACTTAAATAACTATTTAAAAAAATTGTCTGTAGGTTTGTTTGGGCTAAGCTTCGGAACGACTGAATTGATTGTGATGAAACGAACAGATAAATAGGAATGCCATGAAGGATCTAGGTTATATTTTATTCGTTAAACTAAATATCTGTGCATAAAAGGCCTTTGATTACCTTAAATCTAAATAACGCCACGTTAATAGAACCTATCTTGGCAGAGGGTTGCCAGATGGTCGGTATTTGTAGGGATTCTCAAGACATTTTAAAAGATCTCCAGACTCCCGGCAAAACTCGAAATCTCCAGAGAAAAAGCATTTTGGAAAATTAACGTATGTCCTTTGATTTAATAAAAGCTGAGTTAGTAGTTAGAATGTACTTTATAGTAAATTGTTTGAATTTTAAACCTTTTATGAATACAACTAAGGGATCCAAATTGGTGGACTTTAGTGGTCCAATGCCAAATACATGTGGCAACCTGAAAATTAAGTGTACTTAAATTAATTTTATTTTAAGTAATTTTTCCAAAAAAAAATTTATTTTTATTATTTATTTCTCCCGACATAAACTCTAAAACCTCGACATTTTCAAAAGTTGTTCAGATATTTTGATCTACCGATCTGACAAGCCTACTTGACGAAACCAGGACAAGTCGCCCGTGTCGAAAAAAACTTGTTCTATTCTATGTATATTTTTATTTTATATATCGTTTGATATTAAAGTGTTTGATTGCTATCATTTATTAATACAGCTAGCGTTCAATTGATTTCCTACGTGATACAATCGAATGGATCTATCGCTGGATTTGCAGTTCTGGCCTCGCCATTATTTTATTACTGCTTTAAAAAATAAACTTCGTCGATCTTGACGCTAGGTAACAAGGTCAAGTTTACTTTGAATTTCACGGTCAACTTCAATATTCAATGAGCTTTCTCTTCAAGTAAGAAACTGTATCGAGAAATATTTATGGCTTCACCTTTTTTTTAGTCAGGTTTAAAAACGGTGTATGCGGTTTCCTTTGTAATTCCAATTTTCCAGTTGGAAGGATTCTTATTTTGCCCAGGAGTTCTTTAACTTTCTACCACCCTCTTAGCCATTTCTGATGGGAAGTAGCGGTGCATGCCCTGCGGTGCTCTGATCAAAAGGGTACGAAGAACCAGAGGTAAGCCTTTCATCATAGTCCTCAGGGATTGCAACACATCTGTAGCCTATCTTGTTTGTAGCTAGTTACAAATTACATGTAATACAAGAACCACTTATAAAAAAGTGGATTTTAGCTCGTTTGTTACTTTAATTTAAAAAAAAACCTATAAATAGCAACAAAATATAGTTTTGTTTAAGTGTATATGTATAGCAGCTTAATGCTGCTGTGTTTCGTATGGTGAATGTATAGAACCGGAGCCCCTTTTACTGGAAACGAGGCATTCCATCTTAGTCCTCACAGGTGATACATCTATCTGCATTTTCATCCATAATCGAGAATATATGTAGATGTCTATGGGCCGCAGCAACCAATTCCCATCAGGTGAACTGTGTGCTCGTTTGTCACCCTTATCCTATAAAATAAAAAAATATAGTACATTACGTAAATATTTGAAAGGGGGCGTCCATAAATTACGTGAGGTGTTTTTTTAAATTTTCTGTCCCTCCCTCCCCTCCTGGTGAGATGTCGTGAGATTTTATTCAACCCCCTCCCCCATCCACAATCACACGTGAGATTTTTCAAAACGTGGGTTTCTTACGTAAACGCGTTGGATTGTTATTGTAAAAAGAAAAAAAAATGCGGAAATTTCGTGCAAAGTTAAATTCTATTTTTACTGTACTATTTCATTAAACATTTTATTTGTCAACAACGTCTTACAATCGTCGTTTCTCTAGCGCTCACGTGACCTTCATACAAATAATTCGATATTTTAATAATTGTTAATAATTTTTAATTTTAATTATTATTTTGGTTAAGTTCTTTATTATAATTTTTGTAATAATTTTTATTTTTGGATAAGAATATGGTAATAACCCTAAGTTATATTTTCCTTCATTTAAAAAATTTGTCTTTGGCCAAACCTACTATACTCTTTGGCTTGACCATAGGTTTGACTAATTGGTTTAATAATCTGATATTTCAGTAGTGGTTAATCGCATTAAGATATACTCTTAAGATTAAATCTTAAGCATGTACAATGTGGATTAAATGGACCAAAATAGTATAGTTTTTTTTGTTTCAATCAGAAAAAAAAATTGCGTGATATTTGCCGAGACCGGGGGGGTCTCGGCAAATATCACGCAATTTTTTAAATCAAAATGTAAGATTAGATGAGATTTGACTCGACCCCCTTAAACATCTCACGTAATTTATGGACCACCCAAAGTCAAAAATGCTCGTAGACCACAATTCTTTGGTTTTTATGAATTATTACACCAAGAAGGCAATGAGGAAAATGGAATAATTATTTTTTTTAAATGTAATTTAGGTGAATAATACAAAAGAGCACCCAGTCCATCCGATGATCAGTGAGAGCTACTAGTCTATTTATTCTTAATTATCCTCGACTAAGAATTAAAATGCAGTGCAAATGCTTTGTCAACCATGAAGACAAAGATAAAATGCCTCATTACCTGTAAAAATAGTTTCTGCTTGTTTACACTTATCTTATGAAACAGCAGCATTACGCTGCTATTTTACATAATTTTTTTGTAAAAGCGTGGTACCTCGCCGTGGTACATTCGAGCTACAAAATGAAATAATTTTATTGAGAGTAGTAGTACCATCATCATAATCATTACAGTCCGTTATTAAGTCTGTACTATTACTGCTGAACATAGATCTTCAACGAGGTATACCACACAGTATAGTCTTATTAAGCTGCTTCCACCAACTTCCTGCATTTCTTATCACTTTTAAAAAACTAAAGTTGCAAGTACAGCGTGCACTTGACAAACTTCTTAATATTGTTAATATTATAAGCTGTTCATTAAAGCCCGTTTATAAAAAGAAATATAGAAAGAAAGCACACATTTATTCGTACTAAAAAACATATTCAGTCAGGACAGTATTAACATATGGACAATGTTATATGTGTAAAGTGCATACCTATATATGTGTACGTTTATGTATATAGGTCCATACATTATGTTATGTATAAACTAACTGATACCCACTGATTAAAACTACTGTTACGGATTTTATCGCGTTTTATTTATTTCATTTTTAATACCCGACGTTTCGGGTGCTTTCCAGCACCCATAATCACGGGTCGGGTCGTAAACGTGGGAAAATGTGGGTATTGAATATATAGATATATATATATATATATATATATATATATATATATATATATATATATATATATATATATATATATAATATCACAATATTAATAACAAAACAGGACATACAATTGATTAAAACTAAATATTTTGTTGTTTATGGTAAAAAGGGTTTTATGTTTTACAAACATAAAAACTCAATATATAAAAAATATTCTAACAATGCTATTAAAAAAAATTCCTTTTCGTTGAACATGATGCTCATCGCATGACCGACGGGCGGAAGATGCAATACATTATATAAATAATTCATATGAGACAAGTTACATCAATAGAGGCGTGGTAGCTCAGGGGCTAAGTGTTCGCCGTACATTTCACAGTATGCGTGCAAACTAGATTCGATCCCTGCTGATTTTACCACGTAAGCGACAGTGAAAGAAAATATCGTGAGGAAATATTAATCACTTTTTAAGGAATAGAAATATTTCGATTACAATTAAGTCCGCTAACGCTAATTATTACTTAACATGAAGTAAAATTGAATAATAGTTATGTTATTACCTTATGTGACAATAAACATAATGCAATATTTCCGAATATATAGAGCAAGAGTTTTAATTTGGAAATATTTAACGAATCATTCATTCATTTCATTTATCGAGCCGTGGCAGCTCAGATGGTTAGCGCTCGCTGTAAATTTCACAGTACGCGAGCAAACCGGGTTCGATCCCCGCCGACATCAACAAAATTGTTAATTGCAATTTTAAGTGCTGATTTACCACGTGCTCGGTGTTGACGGGAAACATCGTGAGGAAACCTCCATATCTAAGAAATATGAAAAAAAATTCGAAGAAGTGAAGTTCGCCAACACGCACTAGGGCAGCGCAGCGCGGCGGACACTTCATAGGCCTAATATCCTATCCGAAATAAGAGGAGGTCTGTGCCCAGCAGTGGGACGTATATAGGCTGTAATTAACTAACTAACTAACTGTGCTTTAGCATTTACTGTTAATTTTTTAAGAATTGAACGACCAAAGAGTATAGTAATGCCCGATGACCGACATTATTGAGCGGGTCTCCGATCACTGAGTACTCGAGACAATCCATTTGAATGATCGATTTGAATGTCTCGATTTGTAAGACGAATCAATACTTGAATGATCGGATCACTAGAAATGAATGAATGACTCATGTATATACAGAATCTATTAAGTGGAAATAATTTTCTTGTTTTTAGTTTTTGAGGTTGGCTTTTATTTTTGATTAAAACTTTAACCTATTTCCTCTTTTGAGTAGACTAAGTAATATCACAAGCTCCAGCTAACAACTAAAATGTGACCTAAATTGTTACTTCATCCCTATTTTCCGCCTTCAGAGATGGAATTTATCCTTCAGATTTATTTAAATAATGTTTAAATTACCTATGACTTATTTAATAAAAAATAATCATTGAAATCGGTTCAGCCATTTCCAACAAATGGGTGTCGCGTCGAATATAAAAACTTCTTCTTTTTAGAAGTCAATAAAAAAGTAACAATCGCTTCCGCTCATAAATTAAGCCCCGCGGGATCGGAAGTACACACCCCTATGAGCACCTTGATAATAATGGAAGCTACCTGTGTCGGCTCTCGGCAGGTGCGGCGCAGGTAGACGGCCCATTGTGCCTGACCCATTTCGTGCCTGTGTTACTAGATTACATTTGATCTTTGGATCGGTTTACGGGAAGATTTCTCGAGGATTTTGCTGATTTTTATGTTACGCAAGAAAAACATATTTGAGTTGTTTTATGAATAAGTAGCAGTGAATTCATTGACTGGAAAATTTCACATGTGATTAAAATAAAATCGATTGAGACTAAGTGGCTATGTCATAGTGGTAGCAGATTTTTTTTTTCGAAATTAATCTAAAATTTCACTAGTCCAACGTATTTTTTATTTACTACTGTTAAATAGTTTACTAAAGTCAAATAACCGGAAATAAAACGGAGAAATAAACTCCACGGATATCCTATTTTTTAGGGTTAATATTATGAAGTAAATAGTAATTTACAACAGATATAAATGGAACTTTTCATGGAACAACCCAGACCACGACTTTCATGGGTATAATTGACCAATAGGACAAATATAATAAAGTATTACATATTTATATACAAAATTCCGGTGTGCGTGTGTTCGTAATTCTTCTCCTCCTTGCCCGTATTTAATTAATCTTAATATATATAAATTACGTGTCACGTTGTTTGTCCGCGATGGACTCCTAAACTACTTAACCGATTTTAACCAAATTTGCACACCGTGTACAGTTTGGTCCATCTTGAGAGATAGGATAGTTTTTTTGCCCGTGAGTGACCCACAATTTTTTTGCGAATTTAAGGATTTTTAATAGAACATGACAAAGGGTCGTGGAAATGGGCAGAACAACGTCTGCCTGGCAAGCTAGTATGACTATATAACTTGACTTTATTCAGATGTTTATAGGAAACTTCTTAGATATAGTTGGACCTAGTATAGGTGGCACTCGCATTGTTGTTGAGATTCAAAAATCACACAAACGAAACTTGGGCAGCTCGCATTTAAAAATGTGAATCGTTCACTGCTGAACACGGACCTGGAGCTCTCTGGTTGTCCGAAGGAGATATTAACGATCACTATACCAGACGTCTCGCACTTTAATAATGTCACACGTCTAGTATCATGTATTATCTTAAAACAGTTCTGGGAGCCAATTCACCGGTCTCCAGCATTTTCCAAGCGAGTGGGCCAATAGATGTACATTGTACATGTAATATCTCTAGACAAGCTTAAGGCTACAGTAAACAATAAATTCTCTAAGGACTTAAGTACTAGATGCAAGTCGTTGTTTTCTGGGCATAATTTTATTTTGTTATATATCCTCAGTTTGTGTATTTTATATAATTAGAATTAAAAAAATACATTTATTTTTCAATAATACTTTTTCATAAATTGATTTTAAAACAATCCCGGAGAGTTATTAATTTGGCCGGTTATTGCATAATAACTTATTATGCAATAACCGGCCAAATTTGCAGAGAAGGTTCAAAATAAGTAATATAGGCAAACGGTGACGAAAAATTAATTTAAAAAAAATCTCAAACATTCTGTCCTTTTTATCTTTTAAATTCAAAATGCGTGGTCATGCACTTTAACAGTTTTTACAGCGCACGCACACTGTTGCCCATAAATCACATTCAATTGAGGATAATTTCAAATGAAAGAAGAAGCCTTATTTATTCGTATTTTCAAAAACTGCAATAACGGTATATATCATTATTTGTGTATTTGAAGTTAAGTTTAAAATTTGGCTACTCTTTAACAAAATAGCTTTGTATAGGTACTCAGAAAGAAGTATTACAAGGTAACTTTTAGTAACTAAATGCATGCGGTTTATATCTTTAATTGATTGGGCAATTGGTGTCTAATTTGATGTATCCATACTATTTCTGAATTGTTGATGTACTTGAATCTATATAAATAAATAAATAAAATTGATGTATCTGAATTTATTGCCGGTTCTTCCCAAGACAGAGCTTTTTCCGAACTAGTAGTAAAACTTAAGTTAATTAAAAAAAGTTTTCTTGTATTTATTAATAAAATATAAAAATGATTCTATTATATTGTATGTAGGTAGTTGAAATGCGCCAGCAGTTGAATTACTTCAACAGATGGCCGCCCGGGCGATACGGCGACATGTGATATTCAGGGCGTACCTATATCATTAGAATGAGCGTTAATAACAGAGCACGTCACAACATAACCGTTTGTGTTGAATTTGCGAGCGGGATGCTTTATCGTGAGCAGAATGTTCTCATTTGGGAGGATATCATTGTTTCTGTGTTTTAATAAAACATTTATGTACATTTATGTAACAGCAGTAGGCTTTGTTACTTGTAACAAAGTCTACTGGGTTATATTTACCATAATTGCCATAGTTGCCAGACTTGGCAGGCGAGGCTTTACGTACTTTTCGAGGCACGGGGGCGTAACCCCGGTAATGTTCGTGACCCCGGACTGCTACTAAAAATTTCTTGACCGAAAAACCCAATAACACTCACACCCCACGATCAGGAGTCACGCTTTCGACCACTATCCTAAACGAGGCAGAATAGAAACACTAGATTCGGAAGACGTCGTTATGTGAAATTATATTAAACTCTCGACTCGCCCCGACTTAGACTGGATACTTACGACTTAAGACTATTAGTGAAGTTAAGAGCGTTTATTTTATTAATTTTTCAATTACCCAAAAAAAAATTTTATAGGATAGTGTGACAAACGAGCACACAGTCCACCTGATGGTAAGTGGTTGCTGTGGCCCATACACATCTATATCTATCCTCGATTGCAGATGCGTTGTCACCCGTGAGGACTAAGATGGAATGCCTCGTTTCCAGTAAAAAGAGTCTCCGGTTCTCTACACTCACCATACGAAACACAGCAGCATAAAGCTAATATTTTACGCAGGTATTCTGTGAGAGTGTGATCCTTCCCCGGTCGAGCCGACCCATTCGTGCTACAACTATACTATTAATATTACTGCAGCATGGCTCTACCACGTATAATAATCGCCTAGTTTTTCGGATAAAATACAGTCTGGAGCACTTCTGGTCCAACATAGCTCTTAATGTTGTTGTTGAAGTGTCATTACAATCGATGTAGCGATTCCGGAGATTATCCCGGAAAGATAAACAGACAGACGGACAAAAAATTAAAAAATGGGTATTCAAATCCTAATAATATTCAAATAATATATACAAATACATCAGTTTAACAAAAGACAGATAATTCGATATCACAAACGGACAGATAATTATGTATAAATTATTTATATTACTCGTATAATTACATCAAGCGTCCCACCCCTGAGTATACACTATAATAAATCTTACTTCATTATTGCATCGACCCCAAAACTTTTATAACTTACTTAGATGTTAGTGAGCGGTATTAGTGTTGCCTTATTCACTTATTCGTTGTTTTGGACGTTTCCAATTATGAAAGAACGAAAAATGTTAAATTATATCATATAAGATTTACTTTCACGTGGTAATAAAAAAATCGTTAATGATATCTTTTTTTTCCAAACCATTTAGTGAAACAAATGAAATTCCTCTAAAGAGAAAAAAAATGACGGCATTTACTCTGCAGGTATACTTTTTTTTTCCTTTTTCGTCTATAATTAAATAGCATGGTTTATACAAATTAAAAAACTTATATATAGACGTAATGCTAGAGAAATCCTATTTACTTCCGATACGGCCATATACAAACTATTTAACCCCAGTCGAAGAATCAACATGCAGATGCGCTGTCATCCGTGAGGACTAAGATGAAATGTCTCGTAACCAGTCAAATGGATTAAAGAATCTCCGGTTCTCTACGCTCACCGTACAAAACACAGCAGCATTAAGCTGCTATGTTACGTTGGTATTCTGTTAGAGAGTGCTCATTCTCCGGTCCAACCTATTCGCGCTACAACCATAATATAGCAGCGTAGCTCTACCACGCACTAAGGATAAAGTGGCAGTAAATACTATGTTGAGAATGGTCGCCCTGACCGAAATTTATTTGAAAGACGTTTTTCTTTTTAAAGTCAGATAGGGAATTCGGAATTCGGAAACCAATACGTAGAAAAATTCATAGACTTATTTACATAATTTAGAAATTGGGAAATTTGCGCAAAACACCGATCTGCAAACAGGTACATTAAGAGAAATTACCGTACTGTGGGGATACCTATAAGGTACGCCCAATTTTATTTTATTTAAATGAAATGGAATATTTAACTCATATAAATGCAAAAACAACGCTTTTAGATAACAAACTTTTACCTTTACTCATTTTGTAAGATAAGAAACACTGAAATATGACTCCTAGATACAAAACCCTCCTAAGTGAAGGCCTCTAACTGTTACGGACTCGGTGATATCTTGACCCGGATACAAACGTACGACCTCAAGGAACCCTTACTCGGGTAATCTTATTTGTTTTTATATTAAATCCTTATTTTCTATATATACATATATAAAATTACATAATAGAAAAATAATGCTATATATATAACTTGTTTAATTGAGCTTCGATTGTTATTTTTTCATAGCATTGCATTATAAACGAGCACACAGTCTACCTGATGGTAAGTGGATGCTGTGGCCGATAGATATCCACATTTATCCACAACTAAGAAAAATGCAAATGCGTTATTACCCCTAAGGAATAAGATGAAATGCCTCGATTCCAGTGAAAAGGGTCTCCGATTCTCTATACTCACCATTCGAAACACAGCAGCATCAAGCTACTATTTAACGCTGGTATTCTTTGAGAGCGTGGTCCTGCCCAGGTCGAGCCGACCCATTCATGCTACAACTATAATATAGCTGTAGCGTTATTATTAGTTACGGCATACTTGAATAATAAGTTACATTACTTTTGTGCCGTGTTTTATCTTGGATTTTATTTTGAGACGATAAGTGTTATAATGAAATTACCTCGTAAGCGCAAAACTCACAAATCAGATCTCGCTAGCATCGCTCGTGCAGTGACGGTGTAAATGAATCAACTACCCCATATCATCCCCTTGGTAACGTATTGGGAAATGACACAGGGGATAGGCAGCAACATCTTCCAGATAACAACTCGAGCGATGAAAAGCTCCGCCCGCATGCGAAAAATCCATGTTCAACAGTAGACTTTTGATAGTTTATAGACTATGTACTATGAATAACTGTACTTTGAACAAGTTACAATACAGATGGATATATTATTACGCCTGTTAATATCAAATGTATGCAATTACTAATCGGAATAATTGAAACTTTACTATTAAGTTGTATGTCACACTTTGTTAACAGGTGCTGTAATTATTGTCATTGGTTTGACATAATATTACTATATTATATTAACATCTTATAGCTGATATTGTAAAAAACTAAGAATTGATAATCGTGCTGTTTCTACGCCGATACCGGTAAAACATGTAAATGATCCTAAAAGTTATAAGTTATAATGCAACAACTTATATATAAATAATTATAACACAGCGCTAAGGCATATATAATAATATGTACCTATGTTATAGAGAAAAAAAATCAATTTCGGGAAATTATTCCATTAGTTTTAGTTCATCCAAGTCGGCTTTTATTATTTATCAATAATCTAATACTTCGACTCTTGACTGAACTAAGGTATTACATTAAGGTAGACAAGCTAACTGTCAATTGTCGAAAATCCATCCCCTATTTTTCCACCATTAATAGGGGTGGAATTTTATTTCTTCAAATTTAAGTATATGGAAAATAATCACGGTTCACAATCGACGAACATATTATTGCATAACATACATACAAAAAAGGGAACATACAGTCAAATTGAACTTCCTCCATTTCTTGAAGTCAGTTAAAAAAGTACGTTCTATTTTCAGTAAGTTGAATGAAAATCAGTAAAAATAAATTTAGCCGGGTTCAGAAAATGGACCCACCTCCATTTTCTGAAGTCGTCTAAATAAGTAAGTCAGATGTTATCAACACATTTCACTCTCTCTGACCCCGCTTCGTCACCAAGAGGGGTAGGCAGAGACTGCTGAGTTCCATTTGACACAGTCCTGACACGACTCTCTCGCTTATTTCACATCCATATATCTTCGCATACATGCTCGTCGGTTATGGGTGATAATTTGGACTACAAACTTCTATTTAGGGTGTCCGATACCGATTTTCCACCTTAGCAGAATAAATTTTGCGTATCCAAATCACCGAAGCATATCATTTTATTCCTGTTCATAATATCTTCTAAAAAACCACACTTCTCTCATCACAAGATTTTAACCCTATTGTTAAAGCACCTTTACAGTATTAAATTTATTCTCATGCTACTTCTGCCATTTCTAACTTTTAGTAACATACATTAAGTGGGGACTAACACAGCATAGTGAATTACTATATGTGCCAATTTCTCACATTCTGACTTCCCACAAACCCGTAATAGAGTAAAGAGCCCCATTCATTATAATGTAAAAATTTTTTTTTTTTTTTGGGGGGGGGGGGGGGTTTTTTTTTTTTTTTTTTTTTTTTTTTTTTTTTTGGGGTTTTTTTTTTTTTTGGGATTTAATTTTTTTAAATTTTAAATTTTTAAAAAAATTGGGGTATTAGGTTTTTTCGTTAAATTTACTAAAAAATCCGAGGATACGTCGCGAAGGAATCAAAAACCCAACCCCCAGAAGAGTATGGGGCGAGGGACTAAGGCATCAAAACTTACACAAACACGCGAGATGTAGCCTGTTCGTGTTGGTCGCCACAATTCACAAAACAAACCAGCGCATCCGTCGCTGTATGGGCCGTCACAATGGGCATTGTGATGCCGTGTTTAGACTTCCCACACCCACCTTGCTGTTTGGATATATTGTTACTGGTTTGTCAGGCGTTCTACGTATATTTCATTTATTTTATGTAACGTCAGCTCGGAGTAGGTAAATTGGGTTTAGGTTTAAAGAGTTCATTATGTCAAAAAAGAACAAAAATTCACTTATATGAGACTTAAAAATAACGTAATTGGTAAAAAAATACATTTACATATGGTGACTTTTACGAATAAAGTGACATAAATATATCCAAATTAAAAAAGCACTGTCTTTAAATTTATGTTTGACAGTGCTTTTTTAATTTATCTTAAAAATTTGAAAACGATTTTTCATGAAATATCTCGTTCGGTAGGCTATTGTACAATAGCGCTCCCTCAAACTGAACATTTTTCGAACCATCGGTTTTAGTCCTAGCTTTTGGTAAATGCAGTTTATGTTTGTTTCGTGTACAGTGTTTATGTGATTTAGTTTCAAAACTAATTTGTGAGTGTATGGAATATGGAATCTAAGAGAATTTTTCTGACTAGTATGCACGTTTTTATATGGATAATTTACTTATGAATAATGTATCGGTTTTTTATAGAGCTCTTTAGTCGGAAAACGGTAGTCAAGTTGGAATAATAATTTTAACAATTTGTTCTGGAATATTTGAAGATCCTTCATATTATTTTTAGATGCACTATCTCTATCTCTATTAAATATTCTAGTAATGACTTAGCTAGTGAATTATAACTAATATTTCGGACTTAATAAGGTATACAACGTGTAGATCTGCACAAAGCTCCTGTAAATGATGATATTTTTTTAAACTGCAGGTAATCTAAATGAGCTCGCCATGTTAATTTTGAATCCAAAATTAAACCAAGATATTTTTCTGATTCTGAATTTTTAAATTCTTGGTTAATTATTGTTAAGGGATCAAATTTAGAAATTTTTTGTTTTTCGCAGTAAAAATCACGTAATGGAAGAAGTTTTAGTGACATTTTGGAATCATACACAACATATAAGAAACCATTCATTCAGTGTATCTAGATCAGCTTGTGCACCTGATATAATCTCTTGGATTGAAACTCCAAAATAAAATAAACATGTATCATCAGCGTAGAAAGATAAATTATGAAAAAAAAAACAAGGAGTAATTCTGGTGGAGGTGTTAGAACCTTAATAAAATTTAAGCTAGTTTTTTAGAAAGTGTTATGTTTAGTGTTGAGTTTGTTTTATTTAAAAATAAATAAGATATTTAAATTAGAATCACTAATCACGCAACCGATAGCGTCCTTTAACTACTTTTTTCTCCGAATTTCCAACTTAAATAACTCGGTCCATGCTTTTAGGGTACTATCGTTTCGTAATGAAACTTAAAGGGTCCGCCATACTGCTTGCTTCAGTGCCAAACTTACTATACGTCTTAATTTTTTTTAAATATATGTATATTGTAATAAAAGAGCACAGAGAACATGTGTTGGTATATGATAGCTGTGGCCTCTAGAAATCTATATCTATTCTCGATTGAGAATCAAAATGTAGATGCATTGTCACCCCTTAGTACTAAGATGAAATGACTCGTCTCCAATAAAAAGGGTCTCAGGTTCTCTACACTGATTATACGAAACACAGCAGCGTTAAACTGCTATTTCACGCTAGTATATTAAGAAATAAGAACGTGGATCTTCCGCGGTCTATTTCACCTGCTACACATGCTACAGCCGTAATTTAGCTGGAAAATGGCTTTACTACGTAAAAAATATACATTTTTTATTAAAAAATACTAGTAATGCAATTCACGTTACCATTACTAATGCTCCCTTTAACCACTCCTGGTAGGCTTAAAATGCTTGTGTTAGGAGTGGTTCACGACAGTACCTAGTCTACAGATAGATTCTCACCAAGGACTGTTGGAGTTCGCGGTCCGCACCCTGACATTAGGCAACTGTCTTAAATTAAAATTTTGTAACTATACTAAATCCTTCACCAGCGAGCACTTGAATTAGTTCTTACCACCGATTAATACCATTTGTTATCGCGTTAAAAGAGTCAATATTCAATTTGTTACCACCCTAATATAATTCAGGTTTAAACTGTTTTATTGCGTAATAACGGAATTTAAGCCATCCAAAAACAATTCGCGACTCTTGAAATGGCCGACTGAAAGTGGCAATAATTCGAGTGTCCCGCGAGCTGCAAGCATGGCAACATCGGTACGCCAGTCACGTAACGCGAACGTCGAATTACTGCCCATCGTGCTGGGCTCATTGTAAATCTATTTACAGAATAGTGATATATTTGTGGGTTTTTTTTAATATAGAATAAGGGTGACAAGCGAGCACACAGTCCACCTGATGATGTATGGATATTGTGGCCTGTGTGTTAAAAAAAAAAACAGTTATTGAGTTTTCCTATCAAGAAATTCTCAGTAGCTTTTCCCCGTGTCTCGGAAAGCACATAAAGCAGTTGGCCCTGCGCCTGATCTCTCCGGTCGTATAGAGAGTGCACCTGTGTTTGCGCACACACACACACACACACGCGCGCGCGCGTCGTCCGCCCGCCCTGGAATGCCTCAATTTCAATAAAAAGGGTCTCCAATTCTCCCGGCTTTCTGGTAAACCTTAAGCCAATTAAACCTTTAAGTAAAAAAAATACAATTTAGGTACAAAATCACTTTATAAGACTAATGGACAAAAACTCAAACGCTAGACGCCGTTAAGTCTCGTGCTGTCTGTACCACTTTAAGTCCAAGTGACTGTGTGACTACGAGCACGGGTTAAGTGCTCGTAGCTGCGTGACTAGTGTTTGAGTATTTGGCCACAAGTACCTAATCAATTGTTATCCACAATTGTATAATGCTCCACTGTCGCGAAAACATAAGCGTGATGTGTAGAGCTGTTGCCTCAACAAATTCACAGAGTGACCAAATTACGACGAAAGTCATTTTAAAATTAGTTTTAGCATATTCTCTAGGTTTTAGATTTTTTTATAAATCGGAAGTAGAACTTGCCAATTGCCTCGAATAAAATTGCTCATTGCCTCGAAAATTTTTATTGGAAGCGCCTAATGATTCGGTATATCCGAAACAGAACTAATAAAATAACTGATTTATTCAGCTGTTTTTTTTTTAATTTAAAATTTAATTAATTTAATAATTGCGGTCGTTAAGGTGTGTGCTAGGGCTGAATCTGAGTGATAGGGTGAGAAATTGTGTGATAAGAGAAAAATGTGGTTTGCATGATGATGTTGTGACCAGGATTATAAAAGGAATGCTTCGGTGGTTTGGTCATCATAGAAAGAATGAATGAGGAAACAGTGACAAAGCAAAGTTATGTTGCAGAAGTGAACGGCAGAGTCGAAACGGCACTTCCTAGACGAACGTTTATCGACCCAAGTACCCTATCACTCAGATTACCGATTTGTGTGTATGGGGGGTGGGATAGAGGGTGAGAAATTAAGTGATAAGAGAAGTGTTTTTTTATTTGGTATAAAGGTGACAAACGAGCACACAGTCCACTTAATGGTAAGTGGTTGCTGTGGCCCATAGACATCTACATCTATCCTCGATTATGAATCAAAATGCAGATGCGTTGTCACTCCTGAGGACTAAGATGGAATACCTCGTTTCCAGTAATAACCATATTTGTTCTCCCTTCTCTCTCCGTATGCAACACAGCAGCATTAAGCTGCTTTTTACGCTGATATTCTGTAAGAGTGTGGTCTTCCACCGGTCGAGCCGATCCATTCCAGCTACAACAATAATATAGCTGTAGCGTGGCTCAACCACGACTAAATAATAAATACGCATACTTTTAATTTCTGCCCGAATATACTTATAAATACATAAAATGTCACTTAGCGCGCTGCGTACAAATAAAACAAATAAACCATTTTCGAAAGAGCGAAACGGGTAATTCAAGTTTAACCGGAAACACGTCGACGAGTTGTTACGGTGAAGTTTCCACGGTCCACTGTAAGACAGAGACGAGACATACTTTTGTCCCACTCGCGCTGTAATCAGCTGATTGTAAGATAATAGCGACCTTTAATCAATTCTACTTTGATTGGATAAAATAACAGCGCTTTTTACAGACGATCGTCAAACACTAAAAGTAAGGCTCATTATCTATAATTTAATTGGCAGTTTTTGTTTTAAATTTGACAGTCGTATATATAATAAGTAAATTATTACTTACAAACGTCACGCCTATAAATTCTAAAGGGGTAGGTAGAATCAAAAGTGCCGCGAGCTATTCGGATCACATTAAGCCAAAGATATGAAAAGACGTGATTGGTGACTAGTTCATCGCATACGCAATCACAAACGTGGTACGTGGTAGAACCACGCTGCAGCTATATTGTGGCTGTAGCACGAATGGGTCTGCTCGACCGGGGTCAGACCACGCTCGCACAGAATACCAACGTAAAATAGCAGCTTAACGTTGCTGTGTTTCGTATGGTGAGTGTAGGGAACCTTAGATTATTTTACTGCAAACGAGGCATTCCACCTTAGTCCTCAGGGGTGACAACGCATCCGCGTTTTGATTCTGAATGTAGATGCCTATAGGCCACACCATCCACTTACCATCAGGTGGACTGAGTGCTCGTTTGTCACCCTATTCTATAAAAATCTTAAATTCGTCTTTTACGACATACTACGCAAGTGACAAAGACCTTTTTATCATATAAGCCTACCCATAAATTCTGAACTAACATGAAACATATTAGGTAAATTATTATTAAAAAGATAAATAGACTGTAATGATTTAACATATAATTATATTTCATTTATTAAATGTAGGTTATGAATGTAATTATAATTTGGTATGTACAAACTAACATCTTCCATGTGATACCATAATCAACAAATTATAGGCAATTATTAATTTGTATAGAGTATTTTAATTTATTTGGAAGTTTTTGACAGTTCATGTCCGCCATATTTATTTTATTATCACATTTTTAGTCATCATACAGTCTATGTTATCAGCGAAATCATTTCAAATTCATTAAGCTTATATCTCTGTATTTTTATCTTTTGCTGTGTGGCTGCGGCATAGGAGAGCCCGACACGATATTTTTGCCGTGGATGTAAGAGGCGAATATAGGAAATGCCAAAAAATCAAGATCAAGATATGGTTCAAAAACTGACGACTGCTAGAGTTGCGTGCTGACACAAGTACGAACGTAATTCATAGATATATCAGCTGAAAAAACTTCACGATTTTGGGCTCCGTCGCAATCGGGTAAAAAGAACTGTCACGTTGAAGGTACTGTTAAAAAATATATTAGTACCTTGTAAAAAAAGAATGTCCAACCGTTTAGTTTTTATATTAATAATTTAAAAATAAAATAGTAGGTTAATTTTAGACCATTTTAGTGATAAGTAGCTAATTTATTTCGTTTTTAGAGAAAGTAGCTTGAGCGTAAGTGACTGCACCGGACGAAGAAACGTGCGAAACACTAGTGTATGTGGGAATTCGAAAGTATAATTCTGTTTTAAGTGAAATGTTACTTCTATCTGTATTTTCATTTGAACGTAGCTCGAGAATATCGAGCTATAGGTAGAACAAAGGAAGTGACGACCTGATGAAACATGGTACAGGTAATCGAAAGATGTAGGTAGGTTTCATGAATGGATGATGTAGGTACGGTAGGATGCTGTGATAATAACAATGGTGCTAGATTTGTAACCTAGTAGCTTCTGAATGAATTAAAGAATATCACAAGCTCATGATAATAAATAGAATGGCGTCTAAACAGTTTGCAATAAAAACTTCAAACCCAGTTTTCAACACATAGAGTGCAGTTTTTTTCTCCATTTATAATAAAAAAGTATAGCCGATCCTTCATTTTTGGATTCAGTTAAAAAGAAATGTATATTATCGCGTGGTGACGACGTGAAATGTAAAGCTAGGTATAGTATGTAACATATTATGAAATCACAGATTAGTCCTATTTCTTTAGAAGGTCTGATTCATCCAAATCAGACATTACGTTGCAGATTTTTTTTTATAAAATATATATCTAATGCATCACTGCAATATCGTCTTCCAGATTGGGAGTGATTTTACTTTGCCGAATCGAGCGAGTTGTTTATACGATTTTGTAAAAAATCATCACCGGGCAGCGTACCATATTTACATACATACCGTACATATATTTGCGACGAATTGGTAACGATCTGTATATAAAATTCTCTTGTATTTTTATTGTTAACTTTGTAAAAGAAAGAATAATAATTTGTTAAAATCCTTAAACCTTATATTTTATTTTTGTAACGCATTCACACTTGCACCATCCATCAGAGTGCCTCCGAAGAGGTCAATCCTCGCTTTAATAATAATACGTAAACGTCGAAACTTGTCTTACATTTTTTTAGTATGCACTTATTACAAAAAGAGGAGAATGAAACATATCTTTAGAAAGCTACTGAGTCAAAGATGTGCAGAAAAAAAACCTGAGATTTTCATGTAAGAAGATAGTCGACAGGTTTTATTAAAATCTACTTATATCAAAATTGTCAAAATCAGTTAGGTTAGATCTTGGCGCTCACATCACGGTATATTTATCCTGGTGATGCCTTGTTTAGAAACGCAACTCGTATCATATTATCGGTAGTGTTTATATTCTAGTGTAGTGATTAGTGGTGAGACTATTCCCTCACTCTCATAGTCCGATGGGACGGTAACCTACACCTGACCTACACGACCGGAGAGAGATCAGACACAGGATCAACGGCTTTACGTGCTTTCCGAGGCACGGAGGAACTGAGAATTTTTTGAGAATAAACGGAATAACTGATTTTGGCCCGCCACAGGAATGGAATCCGGGATGTTATGACCAGTAATTGCTTTTACGACCACTGAACTAGAGGCAGTCAACAAATGAAGCAAGCACGTTCACAACTGAACCAGGTGGTATTTTTCGCAATGCAGGTAAATGGAGGCCACATCGATATCGGAAATGTATTTACGCTTGACCGACTTAGATATTGTTCGCATTAAATTATTCATCCAGTGCAGTTTTTATATAACTCTGCATTTAATTATTTAATTACTGTATATTATAGAAACTGCCTTGTTAGTCTAGGGGTCGTGAACACGATTGATGATCATTAGGTCCCAGGTTCAATCTCCGGGTCAGGCCAAAATCAGTTGTTGCGTTTTGTAGCAGCCCGCAGTCAGGACGTTGGCGGTGTTTTACCCCCGATTAAGACTACGGTACTTTACCCGAATACTAACGGTATTTTACCCGAAGAAGACTAAGCCGATTAAAATATGGACTTTAACATATGTGTATCAGAAAATAATCATGAAGTTTAAGTCAAAAATATCTTATTTAGTTTAGGTATATTTAAAACACCTATTAACGGACAAATCTATACCACGTGACGATCTACATATTTAATCTTCAATGCTCGTTAGTTAGCGGAAATAAGAAAACGTCAAGAAGACTAAAACAGCATCCATGGTACGTGAGCAGTTGAATTAAACCTTTGGGAGGTTGTGAACTTATGACGTTTGTTAATGTTTTAGAAGGACTTAAGTTGCGTTGTAAATGACGTGCAATGCGTTGCAGTTGACAGTTTACGGGCTAAAAATAATAAATGCGAGACAAATAACATACCATAATTACATATATAGACAATAAAATACAGAAAACTTGGCTGGCCCAGGCCCAGTGGCTTTGCAATGAGTTGCAACGCTGAGTGCTGAGGGTGGCCTGTTCGAGTTCTTCGCAGAACAAGTATTTTTGTATAGCCTACATATAACTATCTCGGATCTGGATGTTTGTTCTTGTGAAATTTATGTACGTAAACTGCCCCCACGATAATGGAGGAAATTCTAGTGTGGAGGTAAGATTTAAAAAAAAAAACTATTTAATGGAGTAATATCGTAATCGATCGCCCTGTATAAATATTTTGCTTCCAATCATGTTACTACCATAGCTGTAACTCAATTATCAGCTAATTAGATCCAATAACACAGAAAACAAACGAACAGGTTAACCAACTTTCTACATACTCGTAACACTTTAATAGTGTTTGATAAGTGTGAATGATAAGGGGAAAAGGTTTCGGGTTTGAAATGTCCTTTTTTATGTTGTTGAATAATAAGTAGAATAAATAACGTGAGTCGTGGTAGCTCAGATGGTTAACACTCGCTGTAAATATAACAGAACGCAAGTAACCCGGGTTCAAACCCCGCCGGCACCAATGAAATTGTTAATTGCAATTTTAAGTGCTGATTTACCACGTGCTCGGCGGTGAAGGAAAACATCGTGAGGAAACCTGCATGTCTGAGGAATAAGAAAAAAAAATATTTCGAAGACATGTGAAGTTCGCCTACACGCATTGGGGCAGCGCGGCGGACACTTCCTTGCCCTAAAACCCCCTCAGAAATGAGGGGAGGCCTGTGCCCAGCAGTGGGATGTTTATAGGCTGTAACTTTACTTTTTAACGTGAGTTTTCTCTCTTTCTTTCAACTAATGTTTATGGAATTAAATAATGAGTTCAAATATACTAAATGTATAACAATATTATACATAATATTATTGTAATATAAAATTATGTAATGGACCGGGTGGTAGAGTATCCACTACTCCATATCATCCCGAGGATTTCAAAAGAGCCGACAGAGGGAAATTGAACCAGGCAATGGGCAGCAAACAGCATCTTTCTGATAACAGCTCTGCGGTTGCAAAGGTTTGCAAAGCCGCTTGCCAAGCATGGCAACTATGGCAAATACACCCTATGAAGCAATCCTATGAGGGGGGCCTATGTTTAGCGGTGGCCTTGTGATAGGCTGTAAAGGTAATATTATATAATATCTATATCTATACTAAAAATCTATTGATCTCCGTTAGTCTAACAAAAAATTGAAAACGGCTCGAACTATTGACATTTTTTGTGCGAGTTTCCCAATTGGATCCAGTAGGTTGTCAAGATCCAGAAATGACCCGTGTAAAGCCAGTAGTATTTGATAACATTTAACATTTTGATTAAAACTACTTTTACGGATTTTATCGCGTTTAATTTACTTTTAATTATTTTTATTTTTAATTCCCGACGTTTCGGGTGCTTTCCAGCACCCATGGTCACGGGGGTCGCGTAAATATAAGAAATCATTATACATTTTACGTTATATTATTTTAGTACATTTGACCGAAATAAAGAAATAAATGCCAGACGACCCCGAGGCAGACCCAGAAAACGATGGACGGATGAACTGGACTCCTTCAGGTAATACTGGACCTCCATAGCACAGAATAGTGAAAGGTGGAAAGAGGTTGGGAAGGCCTTTGCCCAGCAGTAGGTCGTTATAGGCTGATAAGATAAGACAAGACATTTGACCGAATTAAAGTATTAACAGTTTTCCTGTCCAACAAAATAGACACAATAGTTAAACAATCTAAACGTTAATATATAAATGTCAATGTTACATTTAATAAGTCAATTATCTAATGTTCTTATAGAAGAGTAATTACATAGGTACCTACATATGAATCACTTTGAGATTCTTATATCTTGAATTAGATAACGAACAACTTTCTGCACCATATTTCTACTTTCAAACTGTAAGGTCGTTTCAAACTGTAAGGTACGGTCGTGTTGATTTTAGTTATATTTAGTGCCGTGGTAGTTCAGAAGTTATGAGGGGTAGCTTAAAATTATTTCGTCATGAATTAAAAAAATTTAGTTGCAATTTTAAGTTGTACTGATTTATCACAGGCTGTGCTATGAAGGAAATCAATGTGAGGAAACCCTCAGGTTTAAGAAATAAAATATTACGAGTATATCTGAAGTGCGCCTATATGTAATAGAGCAGCTCGTCATACTAATTACTCTATAATCCTCTTAAAAATAAGATGAAGCCTATCTATGCCTAGCAGTAGAAAGTATAAAGATTTTTTATTCTTTATTGTATTTTTATGATTCCAATGGAGCAACCGAGTGGGAGACGAGCGTGTAATGAGAAAGGATGTTTAGCGTGCACGAGTACAATATGTATCTCATTAAATGTAAATTAAATAAGGAAAACGAACAACGTTTTAACGTGGTGGAACCACTATGCAATATGACTACATTATGACTGCAGCATGAATGGATCGTCTCCACCGGGGTAGCGCGCTCTCACAAAATACCAACGTAAAATAGCAGCTTAACACTGCTGTTTCGTAGTGAGGATAGCGGACCGGAGATCCTTTTCCCTGGAAACAAGTCATCCCATCTTAGTCCCCAGTCCCCAGGGTTGACAACGCATCTGGATTTTGATTCCCAATCGAGGATAAATGTTGATGCATTATAGGTATGAGCCACAGCATTCACTTATCATCAGGTGGACTGTGTGCTAGTTTGTCACCCTTATTCTATATTTTAAAAAAAACTTTGTTAATGCCAACAAATCTAAACGTTAAGGCAGGACCAGAGATTTGAGGGGCACTCTCTGACTAAAGTGAAAATTTAATGTTTTAAATAGCACATTTTAAACCCATAGCTAAGTGATAATAATATATTGATCCCTTGTTGGACTTGTTGTTACTTTTACATATTTAGAATTATTTACCCACTGTAAAAAAACAGATCAATACCAAACCTTTCCAACTCCCGCGTGGTACTGTGCCTCTGAGTTTCTTCACATGCAGTGAAGAAGTCACAAAACAACAACTTTCTATACATATAACTTTTAGAACATAACTCCACCACACGAAAACACATAAATTACAAAATCACTGGCTGAAACAAGCGAGTCGTCATCCATTTAAATTATATCAGCTTCACAGAATTGCTTTCGAAGTTCATTTCACTAAAAACAAATCGCGACACTTTAAAAACAAAGTCGAACTATGAGGTTTTATTTATTTATTTAGAGGAACAATTTTTTTAAGCAAAACGCGCCGCTTCCTCAGGTATGTCATTTTCCAGTGACACTATCTCCTGACTAATTGTTTCAGCACAGATAACGTAGGTTGATAAACAATGAATGCGCTCCAATGGCGGCGGGCGTGTACGTGACGTACACGAGACACTAATGTGATTTACGAGGATTTACATTGCATGACATGTTCCATATATATATATACACTTATTGATTTTTTAACGCGTTCAAGTAACGACAGTTTAACGTCGGTTATAATCGTCGTCTTACGCTCACTTTTTTTTAATTTACAATATGATGAATGATCATCACTTTAATTGTGGCCAGTCTTACAAGTTTGTTCCAGCGGTGCGATTGTATTATTTATTAATTTATTTATTTAAAACTTTTTATACACACGTCGTATATAGGCGGACTCAACGCTTGAGATATTCTCTGCCGGTCTACCTTGGGGTGATGCAGAGACAGAATTAGTTGTAAAAAAAGTTGATACGAGCATACAAAAGTAAAATAAAAAAATGTTATACATAGAAATATAACTTATATAATGATATATCACAAAAAATATACAATAAACCTTAAAGCAGTATAAATATAACTAAAATAATAAATATATTAATAGTGATTCTGATTGGAATCGTTTACCAATAGTAATTACGTCGCAACCGAGTTGTTCCTTCATTTGATAATATGCTGTAATCTAAAATAAGATATGAATATAAAAAGTCAGCCATTACACTTACCCATATCATCCCATGGGCGTCATATTGTCATAAATTCATTATTTTTATTTAATTTAAGCGAATGAATAGTAACAAACCCATATACTAAAGTAAAATTACAATCCATATCTGAAAGTGCAATTAGAACCCATATCTGAAAGTAGAATTACGACCCATATTTGAAAGTACAATTGCAACCCATATCCGAAAGTACAATTACAACCCATATCTGAAAGTAAAATTAAAACCCATATCCGAAATTCCAATTAAAACCTATATACGACCCCCCTGGCAATAGGCTATTCTCATTTCTTTGAGAGCATTTGAGCGATTTGTTCGCCGCGCTGTTACAATTGGTGTTGGCAGAATAAACATTTCCTCTAAATATATGTTCCTCACATGTAGGTTTCCTTATGGTGATTACTTCATTACCAAGCTAGTAGTCAGCAGTAAAGACTGCGATTAACAATTTTATTGGACGGGTTTCGTACTTGAGTTGCTGGAATACTGTGAAATTTACGATATGCTCATGGTCCCTGAGTTACCTTAGCTCTTAAATCCGGAGACAAGGCTCCATACAAATCAGTTCGGACGTCCCAAAGAGCGACGTTGTAAACAAAACCCTAATAAACACTAATTAAGCGGTCGCCCTGACAAATGGTCCCCTCATTACAGTTACACGGCTAACGCTACTTCTCAAGAGTTATTCCAACGTGCCGTCACATTGAAAGCGGGTATAGAATGAGTAATTATTTATTAAAATATAGTTTTTATTCTATATTTTAGGTTATAGATTAATATCAGATTTCCTCACAGCAACGGCTAATCTGTTTGCTTATTGTGTTAACCTCTCAAAAAAAATACAGAAGACTTAATATTAAATTAATAATATATATTTTTTAGATGAACACTGTTAATAAATAAAATTTACACGCGGAAAATATTCTGTAAAGATAGAACAACACCCAATTTTATTTTTAGCAATTAATAATGACTTCTTGACTGAATTCCGGTCACAGTGGTCACTCTCAATGGGGACTAGCCATAAGTGTGTGCACGAGCACAGATGTACTCTGTACTGAGTGAGGGAGTTACTCTCATAGCCCCACGCAACGGAAATCCGACACGAATAGACAGAAATGGGGCGCAGGACTAACGGCTTACGTAGTTTCCATACCTCTTCCATGGGTGCAAACGTGCCAACATCCTAAATTTGGACTGGTGCTGAGAGTTTTTTGACGGAAAACTCCTATAACTGATTTTTGCCCGGGATTCCACAGCCAGCAGTCGCGCTTACGACTCCTCAACCAACAAGGCGATCAGATTCGACAATTTTCTCCATCGAGGTTTTGACTACTGTATTAACCTGCCTATTACCACTTCTGCTTACTAATCTATTATGCTATGTCAGTTATTCTTGTTTTGTAACGAATATCCTAGCAACCGTATACTTCAATGTACCAAAAAGTGACGGAATTACAGCAGAGCCTCTAAATGCTAAAGTTACTTCCTTAGGAGTAAACATTCAGAAAACGCTGTAAGTCGCAACTGACCCCGGTCTGTCCCAGACAGCCGTTTTTCGAAACGAGTGTTCTAATTACCGACGCCGTGGATGTGTTTGGTGCTTGTGCTTGGTTTCAGGAAATAATGGCGCATTAAGTGTCGTTCCACAACTCGGACGTAGTAAATTGGCATGAGGGGCTTATTTTGACTTTAATCGCTTTTAACTTTTAGTGAAAGGGATCAATCTCCAATTTCGAATGAAGCAATTTAGCAATGTTTCTTTTTGTTCTCATTCTGCTCTTCTTGATATGAACACAGGCAGAGCAACCTAAATAATAAATGAGGAAAAGTACGAGAGAAGGCCTATGTTTAGTACGGGATTTTTAAAGGTTGTAATTGATGGAAGGGTGAATGAAAATAAATATACACACGACATACTTTTATACATATAAAAATACTTGAAGGTATATATATATATATATATATATATATATATATATATATATATGATATTATACGTTAGTATATTTACGTTATTCTGTGAGAGCATGGTCCCTCCCCGGCCGAGCCGAACCATTCGGGCTACAACTATACTACTAATATAACTGTAGCATGGTTCTACCGGTCTACCGCATGAATATAATATATATTAACAAATAACCTCTTTTATGTTGGTTATCTAGATTGGAGGAATTTTGATTAAAACTACTTTTACGGATTTTATCGCGTTTTATTTATTTTTAATACCCGACGTTTCGGGTGCTTTCCAGCACCCATGGTCACGGGGGACTGAGGTGACTGACATCCCGATATCAACAACACAACACAACATCAACACATAGCTGACGTGAAGCATCAACGTTCCGGGAAGTCTGCAGTTTGCGATCATATCCTAGATGGCCCCAACCATTACATCAGATTTGATAGACCACAAATCCTCGCGAAAGAACATCGATTCCTACCAAGGATGATACGTGAGGCTATTGAAATTAAAAAACATCCTAATTTCAATAGAGAAGTAGGCTGGGTACTACCACCTGCTTGGGATCCTATAATTAATAAAATTAAAACTAAACCCAAGCATACCACTGCAAGACTTCAAAATACAGTTAGTTCATTCTGCGTAGATCGGACCAAAAACAATAATTAAAAAGCTGAAGGTACTCCGGGTTAACTTTGACATCGGGACGTCAGTCACCTCAGTCCCCCGTGACCATGGGTGCTGGAAAGCACCCGAAACGTCGGGTATTAAAAATAAATAAAACGCGATAAAATTCGTAAAAGTAGTTTTAATCAATGTATAGTGTTCGCGTAAATATAAGAAATCATTATGGAGGAATTTTTATTAGTTTCGTGATAAACTTACACACTGAAACTTACTTAAATGGCGACACTTGTACGGACTTGAGTGTGGATAATAAAATCGATGCTCGTAATCTAGTTCCGGCAAAAACGAACTGACTTAATGCTCCGTGTGCCCCGCCTAATGTCTAAAGTTTGAATCCAGTTTATTATCAGTAATTTCCAACCGTATTCAACAATTTTTGAACATTGACTCTTGAGGTTGTTTTAGTGACTTTCGTCGCTAGCTCAATGTACATAGGAGTGATAATTGATAACTCATCATCGCTGCCTAAATCAATAGCAAACTAGCTAATGTTAAGGTAGTTGTTGGAAGCACTAAGCTCGAAGTTGTTGACGAGTTTGTTTAGGTAGCTGGGTTGTCCCAGCTACCTAAACAAACTCGTCAACAACTTTTTGTAAAGTGCGACTGATTCGACCGAGAGGTCAATCGACAGATTCAACTCGGCTGGGCAGCGTTCGGGAGATTATGTCACATCTTCTTGTCAAATATATATACCTCAAAATTTGAAAACGTGATTGTACAAGTGCGTGTTGCCAGAGATGACTTATGGATCTGACGCACGGTCTTCCACTGCTAGTCGTATGAGGAAGCTCAAGGTCGCTTAGTGAGCTAAGGAGAGGGCTATGCTCGGGGTTTCTCTACGTGATAAACTTAGAAATGAGGATAGCAGCAGTAGAACCAGAGTAACCGACATATCCCAACGGATTAGTAAGCTGAAGTGACAGTGGGAAGAACCGACAACCAATAGCGAAGCAAGTTTCTCGAGAAACAGCCTTGTACCGGTAGGCGAAGTGTAGGGCGGCCCAGAACTAAATAGAGTAACTAGGTAAGACATGCAGGAAGTTGTAAACATTCCTTGGGAGTGGCCTATGTTCAGCAGTGGACTTGTGAATGGTTGTAATGATGATGATGATGATGAGTTAAGACTAGCTAATGTTTAAGCAAATAACATAATGATAACAACTTCAGTTTCTTAATCTCGCACTCGGGCCCACCCGAAATCAGCGTAGTAATTTGGGTGAGGTTCTGTGTGTAATATTATTTTGCCAATATACTATTTTTTTTCCCTAAAAGTGATGTAACAAACGATCTAAGTCCACCTGATGGTGAGTGATTACTGTAGTCCATGGACACCCCTGAGGATTAAGATGGAATGCCTCACAGCCTGTGATTATACTGGCTCTCTACTATATACCTACCCTTTAGACCGGAGTACAGCGTACAGTTCGCGGCAGATATAGTCAAAAGGCTGGTACCTAAACAGATGGACCCTTAGGCATACAAGGAGTGCTACCGAAGTTGTTTCAATTAATATTATAATTAATTATTTTTAATTGTATGTTTTAAGTAATAATTTATTTAATCTGTAGCGTAAGTTGGCAATCAAGATTTCCTTCTGTTTTTTTTATTCTTATAAAAAAAAACTTTGTAATAAGCAAATATAACATTCTTGCGTTATTTCTTAATACCTACACGTAGTCTTCATTACAACTGCAGCACGTGCAAGTTCTAGAGCTCGGCACACAGAACAATACTAAGTACGCGGTGACTAATCTAAACAAAGTAATAATTGGGACGTAGATTCAATCCGGTAATTCCGCTTCAAACATTTCTTTGCTATTGTGACTATACATAACTATGGCTTGGTATAGGTAATGTTTGTGGTTGCGTAACCGACTTTTAAGAGCCCTGCGTTCAAATCCAATGTTAGTACTACACGTGATATTAAATGATATTTAAGGCTGTCGAATTTGAATCCATGGTGGTACTAAACATTTTTTTATAGAATAAGGTGACAAGCGAGTACACAGTCCACCTGACGGTAAGTGGATGCTGTGGGCTGTGGCCCATAGACATCAACTCACAACGACACTACACCCACACTAAATGGGACAAACACCAATAGGACAACGAATGGGACGCGTCGCACCCGCAGACGGGCACGACGCGTTCCAGCTCACACCGCGTACACACCGTACACCCGCGTTCCTGGACGGTTCTCACCGCCCAGACCATCGACCAACACGAGCTAAGCAGTCAGAGACGGGGGTCCGCACCCCCCCCCCCCCTCGGACTGCGGTTAGATAGCTCAAAGAAAAACGCCTAAAAGGCGACATGATGATTGGTAACAATATCAAATCATAAACCATCTCATCATCATCCTCACCTCATTGCCTTTCCCTTTTTAATTAGCTCGCGGCCTTGCAGGCCGCGAGCCCTGAGACAAGATGAAGCTGTAAGAGTCGCATAGACTAACAGCACTAACATTTAGATAATAGAGAGACATCAACATCTATCCTCGATTAAGAACCAAAATACAGATGCGTTGTCACCCCTGAGGACAAAGATGGAATGCCTCGTTTCCAGTAAAAAGGGTCTCCAGTTTTCGTCACTCACCATACGAAACACAGCTGCAATAAGGTACTATTTTAAGCTGGTATTCTGTGTGATGTGGTCTGTCTCTCTGTATGTTTTTAGTTTAAGATCATCTATGTTGACGCAATGACCTGTTGCGGTGCAAGGGCAACCAGCAGTCCCTTTTGTCCCGTGTCATAGCGGCGGCGACTACAGGAAATTCCAGAAATATCTTATGAATATAGATGGTGATATAGCCATCGCATTTACGTCACACGTAAAATACCCTAGGTATATGACGGCCAACAGGGTCAAACGTGCCAGACGTCTGGCACCGCGATCGTCAATCCACGTGACAAGCATGTTGCAAATCCTTCCCTGCAGCGTGATGGTCCCATTGCCAGTAATAAACTTTTACGAGCTATTAAAGAAGTACATGTAATAAAAAGAATATGGTGATCGAATATAGAATTCAAAATCCAATATTATCAATATTAATGTTACCTTAATGTTTATTGAAACAGAAACAGAAACTTTTTAATTCGATGTAGATTATAAATAATACTTATTAGTCAATCTTTTGGTAAATTACCACTGGTTCGGAAAAAAACCTCCGTCCTGGCAAAAATACAGCGGGACTTTTAAAAAAAAACAGCTTACAATCTTGAATGAACACAATATTTAATTAACACAAAACAAAATTGGAAATAGCTTTCCAGGGGCTTTATTATCATCTATTAAAATCCTTTATATTTTATAATAACACTTTTTATAAAAACTTAATTGAATAAAGTATTTGAACTTTGAGCAGGTCAAATTTTGTATATTTTCTGGGATTTTGTCATAAAAGCGTATATACCTATATCGCTCCAAGAATGAATTACTGACTCGGTGGAGTCGGGTAACTGGTACTACTGATTGCGTCTGTTCCTAATAGTTAGAGAATGAATGTCACTTATTTTTGTAAAATTGCTTTTATTTTTGTGTACGTACATTTACATAGAGGGCAAAGTTAATGTTATGTTATTTTCTTAAATTTTTGTCGGAGCGACTCTTTAGGTTTTAAATCATAGGTTACTCATGGCTTCTTCTGTAAAATGAATAATTTTTGTGTAACTCGCAGTATTAATTAATTTGATTGTTAAAAATCATTTCGTAAAAACCTGAATGTTTTCTACATAATTCCCTGAATGTTTTCTACATTAGTTCTACATTATTTGTGCAGTTTCCCAGAAATGAAATAGGGATATATATTACATATTGATTTACAATTATTTATACATTTTATGCCAGTTGCAAGGACCGTTCTAGGTTAACAGCAAAAGTTAGCATTAGGGAATGATACTTTAATACATAATTTGTGCTTAATTTAAATGTTTAGACACAGACTGTCACACAATGTCATTCATTTATCAATAATTTCATCACAAGTCCATTGGTAAACATAGACAAATATAGCTTTTTATGGTGGGTAATTATTATTAACAGAAAGATCTTGCTGTCCTTCTCCTGTTTTCTAAGAAGTCCTTCTGTCTTTCACGAAGTCTTTCTGTCCTTCTAAGAAGTCCTTTTGTATTTCACGAAGTCTTTCTTCCCTTCTCAGAAGTCCTTCTGTCTTCCTAAGAAATCCATTAACTGCAGCGCCACTGTCTTCGCGAAATTTGATATTTTTGATGTCAAACTCCATACTTTACATCTTAGTTCGCATGTTCCCGTCATCTTTCGTAAATCTGACTCTAGTTTAAACCTTAATCCAAATACAAACCACTTTTTGTAATAATATCATTGAGGTCAGTATATGAGAAATTTCTTGAAATCATCTTTCGAAGCATATATTTTAGCATTTAGAAACGTAATTTGAGTTTAAAAATGTAAGAAAATTTAAACGACCACCGATTACAATCACACGAGTGATAATGTTTAGAAGTCATCACAAGTGAGAAACGCAAGTGGTAATAAAACAATATGGCACATATACTTTCACACTTTCTACGACGACGGGCCGTTAGTGAGCTCGCATAGTTCCGTTACACAATTTTATATAACTGCAACTGAAACGGAAACTGCATGACGGTGACAGACAATACCGTGATCATCTCAAATACACAAGCACCAGACACACTTGAATAGAACAAAATAGAATACATAATTCTATTTACATTACATGAATACTCATTTAAAGTCATTTAATGCTTTTACCACGGGTTCTGCAAATGTCCTGGAAAGGACCAGCAAAAAACCTAAAGGAACTTTTTTAAACATTAATTTGCAATATAAAATATTGTACAATCAGATATAAACATTTATCAAAAGCATAGTGATATGCTTTCAACAAATGTTATCATCTCATTCCCAGAGGTTATTATAAAACATGTACTTTATAATATACTACTAAGTATAATAACTTGTATTTAAACAATTTTTTTCTTATTAAAATTTTAAACTACTTTATACATAATTCCTGCATGTTTATTAAAATTACTGACTCATTGGAGTATTCTGTTACTCTTTATGAGGATAATAACCAGAGGTTTTATGCCGAGATTTTTATCAAATCATATTTTATTAGTTTAGTGGGTAGCTCAGGGAATGTGCATCACCACATTTCCTAGCACACGGGTAAAGTCAATTTGATGCCCGTCGACACTAATGAAATTGTGAATTGCAGATTTAAGTGCTGATGTACCATGTCCTTGGCAATGAAGGGGGGCATGGTAAATATATTGTTGTCTAGCGACCCGCCCTTTTATCAATTTTTTGTCTTTTCGAAAAATATTTAAGTACCTAGCTCGGATAGAATATAACCCAGGTGCCTTCTGGTCTCTACTTTCCACCTATTCGTAAAGTTTCATCACGATCGGTTCGGCCGAAAATTATCCGAGACAGACTGACAAATCACACAAATAGACAAACAAAAATTAAAAAAAAATGGTTTTTTATAACTTAATAGCATAATGATTTCTTAAATTTACGCGAACACTACACATTGAATAAAACCACTTACACGGATTTTATCGCGTTTAATTAACTTATTTTTAACTCATTTTTAACTCCCGACGTTTCGCGTACTTTACAGCAGCCATGGTCACAGGGGGACTGAGATGTCTGACGTCCCAATGTCATAATTAGCCCAGCTACCTTCAGTTTACGAATATGAATTTTTGAAATAACCGAGCTAACTGATCATGGTACCGAAACGTCGGGAATTAAAAATAAGTAATTAAACGCGATAAAATCTGTACGAGGGTGGATTGAAAAGTACTCGGCCTAACCAAGAAAATAAACACATACTAAATCAGTTATATTTTTATTTTTCTACATAATCACCATCAAGTTCAATACACTTTTGCCACCTCCCCTTCCAAGCATTTAGACCCTTGAAAAAAAATGATTCTTCCTTAGAGTCAAAATATGCGTCTACAGCTGCTTTGACCTCGTCGTTTGTCGAAAATCTTTGACCTCCCAAGTGCTTTTTTAGGTTAGGGAACAGAAAGAAGTCTGATGGTGCCAGATCAGGTGAATACGGCGGATGCGGTAACAGTTCAAAGCCACAGTTGTGAATTTCAGTCATTGACTGTACTGACGTGTGAACACGGGCGTTATCTTGATGAAACAGGACTTTTCTTCTGAGCATTCCTCGACGTTTTTCTTTTATTTCATCTCGTAAACGACGTAGTAAGGTGCAGTAGTAATCAGAGTTTATAGTCTGACCCCTTTCAAGATAATCAATCATAATCACACCTTTCGAGTCCCAGAATACTGAAGCCATCACCTTATTTGCCGACAAAATCGACTTAGCCTTTTTAGGGGGTGGTGAACCAGGTCTTCTCCACTGTTTTGATTCTTGTTTTGTTTCCGGTGTACAGTAATGAACCCATGTTTCGTCCATAGTAACAAAACGATTCAAAAAATCATCTGCATCGGCTTCAAATAACTCCAAACAGTCGCGTGAAATACTCAATCGCGTCCTTTTTTGTTCAACTGAAAGCAGTCGCGGAACCCACCTCGCAGACACCTTGTGGAAACCCAACTCGTTGACAATGATGTTTTAAGTTCGTTCATAAGAGATGCCTATAATCTCGGCTATCTCTCTAATTTTTAATCTGCGGTCTCCCATTATTAAATCAAGTACTTTTTTTTAATATTTTCGTCAGTAGTTGACGTCGAAGGCCGTCCAGAGCGGGGTTCATCTTTCACACTCTCTCTACCACGCTTTAATTCTGCTATCCATTTTTTGACGGATGAATATGACAGAGCACAATCGCCTAATGTACTGACCATGTCATCATGGATGGCTTTTGATGATAGCCCCTTCTTATGGAGGTACTTAATGACGGCACGCTGCTCGATTTGCTCCATTCGCGGAAATTATGTCCGATTACTTTGTTAATAAATTTATAAAATCACAACTAATTATCGCACACGTTTCGAACTTCACACAATGAACTAGTCTGAACTGAACTAAATAATGTGGGTAGATTTGATTTTTAGAATTGAATGGATCTGTGTTAGGCCGAGTACTTTTCAATCCACCCTCGTATAAGTGGTTTTATTCAACTTAAAGCATGCAAAAAATTCTCCGAGTTTACAGAAGCCATTTATTTTAATATTACAAACAGACACTTCAATTATATTTACTCGTATATATGTATAGATTTAATAGATGGTACCTGGGAGACTGAACTTTACTCGGCGTTAGAAAAATAACTCTCAAGGATGTCTATCTAGATTGACTTAAAAAGTGAATTATATTTAATGTATAATGATGGACCTCGCAATTAACCAAAAACCTACTCTCTACATCTCTGGCGAAAGCTGTTCGATAATTCATGCTCTAATATGGAATAGCAACTGGCACATCCACCTATCGGTACACAAGTTCAGACAGTATCGCCAGTAGACGTGCAGAACCAAATAATGAGAATATTAATTCAGCTGTGTTCGATTCAATGGAGTGCGTCAGACGGCGCGCCCAACTTGGAACGTGGGAAGTTTGGTATTCGATGCGAGTGCTTACACACTGCACTAGAATAGAATAAAATCATTTTTATTCAATATGCATAACAAGTAAAACGGTAAGTATTACGTGTTATTTAGATGGTAGTGTAAGATATACTAGGAGCAAAGTGCAAACAAGTACAATGAACAGTCAAATAAAGAACTATAATTTCATCCATCCATTCATGTTCAGTACAACCGTTAAAAAGTTCTCTACTAAACACAAGCCTCTTCCGTAGATTACCTCATAAAGCCTGTGAGAAACCGCTGTGAAAGAGGGTCATCGTCCGAATTTTTTTATTATTTTGATTGATCAGGAAGATGGTGCTGCTCACCTGTTTCTTATCACATACATAATTAAACTGTGCTAGACACTGTTTTATTTTTTTTGAAGGCGGTTTTACATTCTTTATATTAATTATTTTATCCTTTGGTTGGAATAAGAAATATAACAAGTTCAAGGTAACAACAAGAATGTCGTTTATATAGTTACATTTAAAAGTTCAACCCTTTTTTTCAACCTCATTGGTGAAATTTTTTATTAAAATTAAAATGTATGTGGAGTATATTTTAAGTGTGGTTAAAATTTCAATCACTGAAGTACAAGCTATTTCATAAAAGAAGAAATATAAAAATCCATTTAATCGTTTCCGGAAAATTGGTGAACATACGTAAAAAAACATACGCGTCGAAAATAGTATAACTGCTTGTTTTTGATGTTCTTAAAAAGTAAATACCGAAGTACCATCGCACACGTCATCGTTTTAACAGGTAAATGAATTGTACAATGCGATTGCGAGTAATTCTGGGTTATCTACGTCAAAATGATGTGTCCTGTGATCGAAAAGAACCTTTAAACATTGACGTAAAAGGTCGAAATTACCGCGAGCGTGTTCACTAAATTCTTTCGGCAGATTGTCGTAATGATAGCAGCTATCTTAATTTTTTAAACCATTAAAGTTATTAATCACCGTCATTGTTCAACAGCTGAAGCGTAAATAGACTTGTTCTTTGTAAGAGCAACCACCAACTGAGATGTAACTTTCCTCTTTTTATAGAACTGATGTGACACGATCACAGTTCACTTGATGGTAAGTAGCTGATGCAGCTGCATGGACACCTGCAGCCAACTTCATACAAGAAGGTCACCAATGCCTCATAACCTTCAATTAAGCTGACTCTCCATACCCTTCAAACCGAAACACAACAGCGCAAGCACTGTTGTACCCACGTAAACTTCTACTTAAAAAAAGAAACCTAAAACCTATATATAAAACCATTATTTTTATTTTTGATTCCCGATGATACGTGTGATACGTGAGACAATTGAAATTGAAAAACATCCTAATTTCAATAGAGAAGGAGGCTGGGTACTAACTACCACCTTCTAGAAAAACAAACTACACTACTAATATAACTGCACTACCTACTACTCTGCCACGTAAGAGAAATAAAAAGTGAAACTGCTTTTTTTAATTAAAAAAAAAAAAACATATTCGCAGCGACACGTTTGATTCAAATAATTTTCACGTGAACAGCGAAAATCCGCCCGCAACGAAATCAACGGGAAATTTCCTTAGTTACTGAGCTATTGGCCGGATATCGATACTGGGCGATAGTAATATGGCTTCCTTTATTAGAAGAAACCCTTTGTGAGAGTTAGCTTACGGAGTTGTGAAATTGTTTATGGTATTTAACTCGGTTTTATTAGAAGAAATTAGTTGGGTATAGTCGTTGGAGTGCAATAATTTATAATTAAGCCTTGCTTTTGTTGGATTTAAATTTTTAATATGGAATAACGTTTTAGAGAACTGGCGAAGCCTTTTAGACGTCTGTTAATTGCTTGGCGGCCATTTTTTAATCTGCGCGGCTCACAGACCCTTTATAATTGGAACGCAGGAATACATTAATGGACAGACTGTGACTTTTTAATAAATATTTAATAGTTTTGTGTAAAATTTAGATACGAATATTTACGACCAGAAAAATATTCTGTACAAAAACTACGGTTCTTGTAATTTTTTGGACAAAAATTTCAAGAAGCATATTAAAACAAACCTTATTTTTTATTATTATCTTTTAATGATTTCTTATATTTACGCGAACACTACACATTAAATAAAACTACTTATAGTAGTTTAGTAGTTCTGCGTAAATCGGATCAAAAAAATTTATATTGTTATTACCTGTTATGTTTATATATATATATATATATATATATATATATATATATATATATATAACATTTTTATGTATCGCTTTCTCGGAGATATTACGCTTCAAAAGATTTTTTCTAATTAATTTAAGTTCCAAAAAATTGTCCCCCCAATAGTGGAATTACTTTTTAGAGATAGCCGTGGTAGCTCAGGGGCTAAGCACTCGCTGTGAATTACACAGTACGCGAGCAACGCGGGTGCGATCCCGCCGCGCCGGCACCAATGAAATTGTTGATTGCAATTTAAAGTGCTGATTTACCGCGTGCTCGACGATGAAGGAAAACATCGTGAGAAAACCTGTATATCTGAAAAACAAGAAAAAATATTTCGAAGACATGTGAAGTTCGCCAACACGCATTGGGGCAGCGCGGCGGACATTTCCTTGCCCTAAACCCTTAAGAAATGGGAGAAGGCCTGTGCCCAGCAGTGAGACGTATATAAGCTGTCACTATAAATTTAAGATATTCTAGTTGTCAACTCGACCTTGTGATATTCCTTGGAACTCTCAAAAGGGTACCTACCGAAAGTAAAATTTTAATAAACATAAAAATCGACTTCAAAAACTAAAAGCAATAAATTATTTTCACATATTAACTTCTGAAGTTTAGAAATGTAGTTCTTACTTTTTACTATAAGATTTATGCTTATAATTTAAAAAAATAGTCAGTGACATTTGTTATTTTTGTTGCAAAAACTTATTCGTGAAAATCGTTCTTCTAAATAACGCGTGTTTCTTATTTGAAACCTAAAAAAATATCAATACGTAAACATTAATAACATAACCTTTAGACTTTACTCCACAAACGAAAAAAACAACAAAACAGAAATATGAACCAAAACAAACTTAAGCAAAATATACGCAGAAATGGGTCGAACATATATTAACTCACAGCTTGTTTACCTTACACGTATTATTTAATTACCTAAACGTTTGTGTAAAAATAATAAGTAATGGGATAGCTTGCGGAAAAATACATTGCAGATTCGCGTGCCAGTGTAAAGTACAAAACAGACTGTAAGGAAAAAATAATATGAGATTGAAGGAAAAATGCACGTGTAGGTTTACGATGAAACCCTTTAAGAGGATTGTGAAACAGTAAATTTTCTTACAAAAAGCGATAACGTGGGGGACGTTTGGAAGATTGTAGATATAATAAAATACTAGGTCCATACGTTTTTATTTTAAATAAATTTTGCATATAATATAAGTTTACTAAATTACTAAGAAAAGAAACGTGCAGACTTAGATTGAGATGTACTGAGTCTAATGACACCTAAAATGTCAAATTTTTTAAAGGTTTAGGGGGGTAAAAACGTTATCGCCAGAAACAATATTTCAAAAAGAAAATGTAGGTAATTTCTTCGAAGATTTGCAACTCACTCTATCGCACGATACGCGAGCGAGCCGTATGAAATGAAATAGATACTACAGCATTTTTGAAAATACCAAATTTCGCCGCGTATCGGCAACTTACAATCCTCCGTTTTCCAAATTCGGCATTACCATTTTGTAATGAAACAAAGTTCCTTCCTCAGATTTTAACATAACTAAAATATTAACATTTTATGCTCTTATTATTGTCACAATCATTAGTTAACAGTGAACGCAAAATAAAACATAATACGAGTATTGCACGCCCCACAACGCGCTGGCGTGTGAGAGTGCTCTACTCTCGGCATGCCGCTACGTGACGATTTTGCAATATAAAATAAAATTGTTCGTATGTTTCAATTTAGACACTAAATCAATAAAAAGGGAATGTTTTGGAAACTAGATATAAGTATAGTATTATAAAGCCAGCGTATATATTTTATTAATTTGTTTAGTTATATTTACAAAAAATGCAGTTAAAAATTATAGTACGGGACCGGCCATCAGTTTCGCTGTCCGTGCACTAGTTTTTTTTCACGTTTCAGAAAAATATATGCAACGAAATGAAATAAATATTTTCCAAGTTCCCATTTATCCTCAGGATGATCTTTATTGCCGCTTGTTATCTGACTCATAGACATTTAAAAGATATTTATTTTTTTCAAAAAAAATAAGAACGCTCATGAGTCGTGCGCACCTTTGCATTTTCCAAAAAAAATTTGCTTAATTTTTATAATAAAGTCTATTGTACGTAATACGTAACATGTTCAGGATTTACCTAAGCATTACATTAGATTCAGAAGACCACAAATCCTCGCAAAAGAACAACGATTACGAAGAATGATTTGCGAGACTATTGTCATTAAAAAAAAACCTAATTTCAATAGAGAAAATGGCTGGTGTTACCATATACTTAATTATTTACAACAATCGTAAGTTTAGGTGCATATTTGTGAATTTTACAAGCTGTTAAAGTAATAAAGGAGGAATGCAAAATAAATACACGTACATAACGTGAGTTCGTGTCAAGAATTTGAGCATGGTTTCGACGTCACACGAAATGTCCATAGCCTTCCGTCTATCTTTCTTCCTTTATTTGTTTATCTAAGTAGATTACGACGAAAACCTTTCCTAAGCCACAGCAGGTTTCTCGCGTACGTACTCTACTCAGAGTTCTCATTATAAAGAGAGCTTTATGCCGAGAGCGGCGGCGGCTGCTAAAAACTGTAGTGTTTTCACTTTTCCAGCAAAGGCTGATTAATGGCTGTAAGCTGTTACAATTGAACTAGAATTTTTATTTAAAATATTAAATTTTATGAAACATTGAATTTAAATTACACAATATTAATTAAAAGATATTTTAATTAAAAACAAGTTCGAAGAATATCTGTCATGGGAATAACCAGTGCAAAACACGGCGGGATTTTTTCCATTTAAAATAGATTACACTTACGAATGTTTTAAGACATTTAATTTAATTAAATCATTGTAGAAACAGCCTGGTACCGACCTAATTCTCATGAATAATTGTCATTACTTTATACCATCGTAATATAAACAGCTTTTCTTATTTTATATATTAAATAAAAATATACGTGTTCATAGCCAACAAAATGAAATAAGAGATTTTATTATAAAAACATGAAATATCGTGAGGAAAACTGCATATAACTGAATTACTAACACTAGGGTTGAGTTGCTGGAGTAACTAGCAACACTCATAGGTTGGCTAGACCGGAGTAGGACCACGTTCTCACAGGTTACCAGCGTAAAATATTACGTAAAATAAACGTTAAAATATTCCGCAGTACCCTACTGAGATGGAGTGACGACCTGATGAAATCTGCAGGGAGTTGATGGATGGAGGTGGCTCACAATCGTACTTACGGCAATGTATGAGGGAGGCTTATGTTCAAAAGTAAACTTGTGATGAGCTTTAATGATGATGATAATGATGTTGATGATGATGATGATCATAAAGCCATGAATAGTACGAGAGTTAGAACCTTACAACTTATATAACTTTAATGGAGAAAACAATGTCCGGAAGTCGACTTAAAAAGACTGGTAAACTTGATAGTGGAAGAGCAAAGCATCGTCCTAAAACAATTTGTTAGTTTTGAGGCTTTTTGTGGCGACAATAAAACTCTACGAACAATGACAGCGAGCGAGAGAATCTTGTATTAGATATTTTACGCAGCTACGCCGAATTCATGATTACTACGTTTTACGATGATTTCATGTAGAAATAGAGAAATTAGTGAGCTCTGAATTAATTCCACTTTCTACCGACCGCTTTGTTTTTTAATGTATTCGTGAGGAATTATAAATGATCATTAGAAATTTTATCCATAGTCCTTTCAATATAATACTAAAGTACCGACATTACAAACTTACTCGTTTAAAAATCGCAACTAACAGTTTAGTATAGCATATTTAACGAGTTTCAAAAATGTAAATTTTTCATTATTATGATAAAAAAAATATATTCCTCAGTACTTACTGTATTATTTTGAACAACGTCATATTTTTTAACGTCAAATAATATCTCTATTTAGAAACTAAACAAAATTAAATTAATACAACCTCTGTAGGACATTCTCCTATATCAAAGAAACGTTTACATAATAACTATATCACAAGGACACTTTGCTCATTATATATGAGTTACATATGAGTTATAAAATATCTATTTAAAAGCTCAGAAAGAAAAAATTATGACGAAAAATAGAACAAATAATACATTTAAATACCAATAGTAAAAAACATAACATCATAACCTCATAGAAATAAAAACCGTTACAACCAAATAGCCTCGAACCGAAGCGAGGCAACAGGCATTGGAGTCGGTTACTGTTTTCAAAGCGTGTGAAGATCTCTCTCGGTGGTCACCGGACACCGGCGGGTTGTCTTACGTCTCCGGTGGCTGCGATGCAACCTGACGTCTTACTTGTTAGGACCGAGAAATCTTACCTACATTCCGGCACACGGGAGGTACACTGTGTACGTGCTGTACGTACGCAATACATACATACGTATGTGTGTACTGTATACGTACGCAAGTACTGTATGTTTGTGACGTTGATTTACTTATTTAATGACGTTTTGTTACTTATGTATATAACTTTTTTTAAAGCATCGGGTGACAAACGAGCACACAGTACACCTGATAAGTTAAATGAATGCTGTGGCCTATATACATCCACATTTATCCTCGGTTAAGGATCAAAATGCAAATGCGTTGTCACCCCTGAGGTCTGAGATGGAATGCCTCGATTCCAGTAAAAAGGGTCTCCGGTTCTCTACACAGCAGCATTACGCTGCTATTTTACGCTGGTATTCTGTGTGAGCGTGGTACTACCGCGGTCGAGCCGGCCTACCACTTCGTGCTACAACCATAATGTAACTGCAGCGTGGCTGTACCGCGTAAATAATTACGAAAATAGGATTTATTAATTTGGAGTTAAAAAGCGCTTGATAGCACCCGTAGACTAACTTACGTTATCATTTTTTTTTATTTAAAAAACATTTAAGTTTTACGAAAAAATGTAAGTAGCTTCACTCCCGGCATTGCTCTCTATCTGTTCGTGAAATTCCATTACAATAGGTTTAGCCATTCCTAACATTAGTACGCACTGACAGACAGACAAAAATAAATATTCATGTTATAATGGCATGCACATAACTCCCTCAACTCAATATAAGACAGTTATTTTGATATTACAGACAAAAACTTCAATTTAATTTAAACGTATAGATCAAAATGTGTAGTTGCGGTATAAGAATATCTAGCAGGCCATCAACAACATCTTCCTGATAAAACACGAAATAATAAAAAAAAACTGTAGTTGCCAACCGGCAAGCCAAGCGTGGCGACTATGGCAAATATCACCTCTACGAAGCTGTCACTGGGGGAGGCCTATTTTCAGCAGAAGTCTTGATAAACTGTGATGATGATTCAGGTAATAGTGATAAATCACCACACAGTCCCTCTAATGGTAAGTCGATGTCCACGGGCTGCAGTGCCATTCACTATCAGGACAACTGTAAATTCGTTTGTCATTACAATTTAATAAAATATGATATATCGAGTTATCGAAGAACTTAACAAACTCGAAAAGGTACTTGAAGTTATTTAAAAGCAGTCTCCCTACGTACACAATTGCGTTCAACACAACCATTAAGATAAAGTGCATCGCTCGAGGCGTGTCTTGAATACCCGTGTAGAAATATTCTTTAGAACTTATTCCAAGTGCACTTATCCTTTGAGTTTACAACGAATTGCAAAGTGTAAACTGTAGGAAAACAATTTAAAAAGAAGTATTCACGGTTACATTATATAAAGTTCTCTATTGCATCTAACCGCATCTTGAACCTTTTTAACTCCACCATTTGTCTTTCTAATTATTTGTTGCTGTTCCTTTTTAAGGGTTTTTATCAATTAGGATATCCTATTCTTGACTATGCTGATGTTTGCCATCTGGACGTTGCCGAAGCGCAGTTAAATAAACTTGAGTGAATTCAAAACTTATGCTTACGATTCATATTTGGACCCAGTAAACATGATCACATTTCAGAATTTCGAAAACGTCTCAAGTGGCTGCCGATTCACCTTCGCAGGAATACTCACATCCTTTCTGCTTTATATAACATGCTGTTCAATCCCTCCAATCCACGTTACCTGAAAGACCGCTTTGAATTCGCTTCCTCCTCCCACGATTGTCATCTACGTTCCACTAACAATCTTTCGCTTCGTATACCAACATATTCACCCTCTTTCTTTAAGAAATAATTTACAGTTACAGCTCCTTACTTTTGATATATTCACTCATGGCTTTTGTCCTTCAATAATCTAGTCAAAACTTATTACTTGGATACCCATCATAATTCCCGTCCTTAATTGTATCTATTTTACCTATAAATATATATTATTTTGTCTCGTTCTAATGTGTATTAGTGTACAATAAGGAATATATTGATTGATATTGATATCCCAGGTCCCAGCTCATCGTATCCTAAGAGGCTTATCCCAGCAACAACTGCGGGTTTCGACAGTATAGTCCAAGCCAGGCCCACGCCGTTGTTCATTAATTTTTAATTTAATTTCCTCTTCAACTATACCCTTTTACATTTATATTTGACACACTCCCTCAACAACGGTTGGACGTCTTCTATTATACAACCCTCTTCGCGGTTTCGAGATTCAGATTACAAGTATAGAAACGTTCATGTGAACTTAGACGGAATATCTTACAACCTGACAATAGTTCGCTTACCTAAAACTACTAACAACATGGCAGTCAAATTGAAGGAAAAGGAGGAAATGGGATGGTATGAACTCGAACGAATTATTTAACAAAGCCCTATCTAGTAACTACCTACATATAATAAGGTAAGTAGGTAAGTAAGGTTAATAAGTCGCCTTAAGCTCTGCCGCCCTATAAAACTTAGAGCAGGACAGAGACAAAAAACAAAGTCGTATACAATAACTAATACATTAAGAAAACAATAGCAAACAAGCTTTGGCAATAATTAGAAACACTTCGAAAAATCAACATAAAAAACTTAAAGACAAAGACATAACAACACAAAGAACTACGCTACACAATACTAAAATCGACTAAAATATTTAGTGTAATTTCAAGTATCAAAATGGCGCTGATCTATTCAAACAAGGCTGTAGTTTTTGAGTTATAAAAAAGTGACCATATTAACCGGATGACCATATTACCCTCACGTACTATATTTAAAGTAGAAAAAACGCTAAAACTATGAATTATAAAAAAAAGTTAAGTTACAGCCTATATACCCACTGCTGGGCACAGGCCTTCTCCGCTCATTTTTGAGAGGGTTTTAGGGCAAGGAATTGTCTACCGCGCTGCCCCAATGTTTTTACTTTTCCGGATCTTGTCGTAAACTCTTATGTTTGGTAAACTATGAATTATAATTTAACGTAAATATTGAGATACACGTACACCACTGAAATTCCACTGGTACTTTTCCAACATATAGTACCCACATGAGATTTTAGTGAGTAATATTTTAACTATTTTAAACCATCAGCGGCACGCCTGATAGCAGCTTTGTTTACCGTATTATCGTGTAAACGCACCTTAATCTACGACCAAGGAATGTTAAGAACATAGCCCATCTACTTAAGTTATGTTAGTGTAACCATGCTGGCAGTGAAAGTTGTACTCCAATAATTAGCTCATTAAAAAAAATAAAATTTAACTTCAAACGTCTGCGATCTTGATATCAATATGGGGTACCTTCATAAAGCAAAAAGCTAACTTAGCAAAATCCGTTACTGAACATTAATATTGTGTTATTTAAAATAAATAAAAAAATAGTGCCTCCTTTTTGAAGTCTATTAGAAACACACTATTGATTTTCAACCACAAAGTGTCTTAAAATTTTAATTCATGAATATTTTTTTCTTTTTTTACCAACTCCAAGATAGTATACCATACCATAGTAGTAGTAGATTCTTAAATGTTAATTTTATTTGTTTTCTCTTTTTCACTTAAACTCTGTTTACTGTGCATTTATTATTTATTGTTACCTTGATATGCTTTGCGATGCCGCCTCTTTTGGTTTAATACTCAAAGATTATTACAAATTTAATATTACTTTGTGGATAACAGTGCTGATTACAAAAACCACTAATATTATTTGTAAATTGTTAATTGGTTTAAGAATTATTATGTAATTATTTGTCGCCTTAATAAAATAAAAATAATATACTTTTTAAAGAAATTAATTACGTACAGTAGTGGATGCATAAAAGGATCTTATGGTATTAAGTTCTGCAGACCGAATTTCGGTCAGTGCGACCAGTTTCAACGGAAACCAGTCATTAGCGAAGGACAGGATTAGTCCGATAGTGCTGCAACCCTGCAACTTGACATGACCATATAAAAAGGGGAACCAGAACCAACGGCTTTACGTGCTTCCCGGGCCACGAGGGTTGAACACGGCTAACCTCTTGAATTGGGACTGCCTTTGATAATTGCCTCACAAAAAACCTAATAACTAAGTTTAATTCAGCCCGTGAACCGAACTCGGGACCATGCGATCAGCAGTCACGCTTACAACCAACGTGGTAGTAGATGGAGGTATAACTATTATATTGTGATTGTAGCACAAATGAGTCGGCTCAACCAGGAAAGGACTATGCTATCTCAATATACCAGCGTAAAATACAAGCTTAATGCTGCTGTGTACCGTATAATGTCTGCAGAGAACCGGAAACCCTTTTTACTAGAAACAAGGCATCCCATCTGTGTCTACAGAGGTTGGCGTCGCATCAGCACTTTGTTTTCATTCGAGGGTAGATATAGATTTCTAAGGGCCACAGCATACACTTACCATCAGGTTATGTGTGTTGGTTTGTCAACCTTATCCTATAAAAATAATATTATAATATATAATTCTCCTCATTATACGACTCGTCAATCAATGTTTACAGACTTTTGTGGCTATTCTTCTGCTTATAGTAAAATAATCTCTCCCAGTCAGAAAGTTTTAGTAGCAAAACTACCTGAAAAATGTAATAAGCAGAAAAACGTCAAACTATCGGAAGATCTGTATAACAAATCTGATATTTTAATGTGTACACTGAACTTTAATTTGTAAACACCTGCTTAATTGACCGATTCTTATTTCAATGTAATTTATAGAATTCAGAAGAAGTCATTTGCAAACTTCATTATATTTATTTTTAATTAATAAAGCAACAATCAACTGTTTTGTAAACGACATTTTATACCCCTATTAAAGCCATATTCACGTGAATTGTGAGGTCTGTTAAGCTGGAATGGTCATTTGGGCAAAATCATTTCAATTTTTGCTAAATATTTAGTGCTCATTTAGTGCTAATTTAGTGCTGCAAATTTAAATTTCACGCCAAAATAGCTTTATCAAAAACTAGAAAACTGCTAGCTTTTAATTAAGCTAGCAGTGTTCTACCTATTAAATCGATAAGCACTTAATAGAGCAACAAATAGAAGCATCAATAATTTAGTGCTTATTTAGTGCTGCCGATATACACAAAAACAAATATTGGGAAAATATATATTTTTTTAATATCATAAATTCTGCTACTTTGACATCTTTAGCAGAGTATGTGATGAAACCTTGACATCCAAGTGGATTCTCACCTAATGATATAAGATAATAAATTAGTGCTCATTTAGTGCTGTCGATATACGAAAAAGAATTTAGAAAATTATTATTTTTATATACCGTAAACTGCTACTTTGACATCTTTAGCAGAGTATGTGATGAAAAAATTGACATCCGAGTGAGTTATCACCTAATGATATAAGATAATAATTTAGTGCTCATTTAGTGCTGTCGATGTACGCAAAAACGAATATTGGGAAAATATATATTTTTTTATTTTCATAAACTCTGCTACTTTGACATCTTTAGCAGAGTATGTAATGAAAAAATTGACATCAGAGTGGGCTATCACCTAATGATATAAGATAATAAATTAGTGCTCATTTAGTGCTGCCGGTATACGAAAAAGGATAATTGGGAAATTATTTTTTTTAAATACCGTAAACTGCTACCTTGACATCTTTAGCAGAGTATGTGATGATACATTGACATCCAAGTGAATTATCACCTAATGATATGAGATAATCAATTATTGCTCATTTAGTGCTGTCGATGTACGCAAAAAGAATTATAGGGAAATTATTTTTTTAAATACCGTAAACTCGCTACCTAGACATCTTTAGCAGTGTATGTGATGAAATATTGACATTCATGTGAGTTATCACTTAATGATATAAGATAATAAATTAGTGCTCATTTAGTGCTGTCGATATACACAAAAACAAATATTGGGAAAATATATATTTTTTTTAATATCATAAATTCTGCCACTTTGACATCTTTAGCAGTGTATGTGATGATACCTTTACATCCAAGTGTATTCTCACCTAATTATATAACATAACAAATTAGTGCTCATTTGGTGCTGTCGATATACGAAAAAGGATTTGCGAAATTATTATTTTTCTATACGTATAGGTTGACGATAATAATGAGGGCTAATAATTTTCTGCTCACCAAATATCGCTAGTTGACACTGAGGTAAAGTTTTTAGTTACACAGTGTCATTTAATTGAGAAATTGGGTTTTAATAAAAGTTTATCAGTTTCTAGAGTATTATATTAATACACAAAACAATGCGTCAGTAGTTTGCTTTTTAATTTTTTGCGCTGTTTTAACTAATTTTTCTACTTTTGTGAATATTTGTGCTTTGGTTTATTTATTTTTAATCTTATTAACATAAAATATAGCTAATATTACAGAAAGAAACAATAACCTTTACATTTTCCGAATAAATTAACTTCCCCACTATGAAATCTGTCAATACACTAATCATATACAAATACACTTTCTAGTGGCGCCGCCCTGGTGGCAGAAAAAGTCGTGGCCCTCATTCATTTATTTTGGTCAGAACTGAAAACTTTTGTTTGAACTTATTGATGGGGTCCTGCCGTTTTGCTAATTCGGATACGAGTCTTTCAATGAAGACGAGAAATATGTCAACACTGAAAATATCACTCGTAGTCCTTTTAATTTCTCTATCTGGTGTTTCATTTTATTTTCTTTTCGGTTGTCTTTTCCCATGTCTTTTGTATAATGCTTCGATCGACACGTTTAATTCCATCGCCTTTTCTTCAAAATAGTTAAAATTTTCTCGTTCAGCTAAGAATAACTTGCAAAGAGATTCGTAAAGATTGGCAACAGTGATCAAATCTACGGTAGAAGCTTGAATTTGAACATTAACTTTGTTTATTCTTTCCAGAACAACATTCCACACAACAACCATTACCGCTGTTTACAGTTTCTAAATATATATTCCCGTCGCTTTATTTCGTGATGCAGGCGTTTTGGTACAATCATCCTTAATTGAGTCCAAAGTTTTAAGGACTTCGTGCCAAGAATCTCTCAAACTTCTTCGTGTCCTCTCTAGCTGACGAACGTGCCAGATTTACTCTCATTAACGTTTTGCCTTACCCGCTTTCAGCGATTAACTTTTGCCGGGTCCTTGAATCCCAAGTCGTTCAATATGACTGGCTATTAAAGGACCGAATTCGACTAACAGTTCCTAATCATACAATAATTTCCGTCGTTAGGATCACCGAACTTTTAATATTTTTTTCTCTAAAATAGCTTTTTTTCCAGTCATTAAATCCTTCGTCATCAATCTGAGTCTTATTCTCCAATGGACCAAATGCTAAACAGGCCCGCAAACCCGCAATATACAGATCTTTAACTTTAGGAATAAATCAGCCAATTTCGGTCATTCATTTCATTATTTTTCATTTAATTCATTTAATGATGTCACTAACATAACTTTCGAAGGCCTGTTGGTCTAGTGGTTAGTGACCCTGACTGCTATGCCGGAGGTCGTGGGTTCGATTCCCACTCAGAACAAATGTTTGTGTGATGAGCACGATCATTTGTTCTGTGTCTGGGTGTAATTTATCTATAATATTTATGTATTTAGAAATATATAAGTATGTTTATCAGTTGTCTAGTACCCATAACACAAGCTCTGCTTAGCTTGCTAGATGGCGTTGTGTGATAGTTGTGGAATATTATTATTTATTATTATTAACTTTATTATACATATATTAATGGTAAAAAATGCAGACGTAATAAAATTTAAGAATATTATTAAACACAATTAATTTGCTCGAATACAATAAGCACATCGTGTAATGATTAATTTTAACCGACTTCAAAAAGGAAGTAGGTTATCAATTCGGTGTATTATTTAATGTTTTGTACCTCAGAATTCTACAATTTCCCACTCTGATGTCAATTTTTTCATTACATACACAGCTAAAGATGTCAAAGTAGGTAGAGTTTATGAAAATAAAAAAAATATATTTTCCCAAGTTTTGTTTTTGCGTATATCGACAGCACTAAATGAGCACTAATTGATTATCTCATATCATTATGTGAGAATCCACTTGGATGTCAATGTTTCATCACATACTCTGCTAAAGATGTCAAGGTAGCAGTTTACGGTATTTAAAAAAAAATAATTTCCCAAATCCTTTTTAGTATACCGACAGCACTAAATGAGCACTAATTTATTATCTTATATCATTAGGTGATAGCCCACTCTGATGTCAATTTTTTCATTACATACTCTGCTAAAGATGTCAAAGTAGCAGAGTTTATGAAAATAAAAAATATATATATTCCCAATATTTGTTTTTGCGTACATCGACAGAACTAAATGAGCACTAAATTATTATCTTATATCATTAGGTGAGAATCCACTTGGATGTCAATGTTTCATCACATACTCTGCTAAAGATGTCAAGGTAGCAGTTTACGGTATTTAAAAATAATAATTTCCCAAATCCTTTTTCGTATACCGACAGCACTAAATGAGCACTAATTTATTATCTTATATAATTAGGTGATAGCCCACTCTGATGTCAATTTTTTCATTACATGCTCTGCTAAAGATGTCAAAGTAGCAGTTTATGAAAACAAAAAAAAATATTTTCCCAAGTTTTGTTTTTGCGTACATCGACAGCACTAAATAAGCACTAAATTAATATCTTATATCATTAGGTGAGAATCCACTTGGATGTCAATGTTTCATCACATACTCTGCTAAAGATGTCAAGGTAGCAGTTTACGGTATTTAAAAATAATAATTTCCCAAATCCTTTTTCGTATACCGACAGCACTAAATGAGCACTAGTTTATTATCTTATATAATTAGGTGATAGCCCACTCTGATGTCATTTTTTTCATTACATGCTCTGCTAAAGATGTCAAAGTAGCAGAGTTTATGAAAGTAAAAAAAAAATATTTTCCCAAGTTTTGTTTTTGCGTATATCGACAGCACTAAATAAGCACTAAATTATTATGTTATATCATTAGGTGAGAATCCACTTGGATGTCAAGGTATCCATCACATACTCTGCTAAAGATGTCAAAGTAGCAGAATTTATGATATTAAAAAAATATATATTTTCCCAATATTTGTTATTGTGTATATCGGCAGCACTAAATGAGCACTAAATTATTGATGCTTCTATTTGTTGCTGTATTAAGTGCTTATCGATTTAATAGGTAGAACACTGCTAGCTTAATTAAAAGCTAGCAGTTTTCTAATTTTTGATAAAGCTATTTTGGCGTGAAATTTAAATTTGCAGCACTAAATTAGCACTAACTAATGAACACTAAATTATTATCTTATATCATTAGGTGAGAATCCACTTGGATGTCAATGTTTCATCACATACTCTGCTAAAGATGTCAAGGTAGCAGTTTACGGTATTTAAAAATAATAATTTCCCAAATCCTTTTTCGTATACCGATAGCACTAAATGAGCACTAATTTATTATCTTATATAATTAGGTGATAGCCCACTCTGATGTCAATTTTTTCATTACGTGCTCTGCTAAAGATGTCAAAGTAGCAGAGTTTATGAAAATAAAAAAAAATATTTTTCCAAGTTTTGTTTTTGCGTACATCGACAGCACTAAATAAGCACTAAATTATTATCTTATATCATTAGGTGAGAATCCACTTGGATGTCAAGGTATCATCACATACTCTGCTAAAGAGTGCTTAGTCTGTCAAAGTAGCAGAATTTATGATATTAAAAAAATATATATTTTCCCAATATTTGTTTTTGTGTATATCGGCAGCACTAAATAAGCACTAAATTATTGATGCTTCTATTTGTTGCTGTATTAAGTGCTTATCGATTTAATAGGTAGAACACTGCTAGCTTAATTAAAAGCTAGCAGTTTTCTAATTTTTGATTAAGCTATTTTGGCGTGAAATTTAAATTTGCAGCACTAAATTAGCACTAAATGAGCACTAAATATTTAGCAAAAATTGAAGTGATTTTGCCCAAATGACCATTCCAGCTTAACAGACCTTGGTATACTGATTTACTCAACATTAATACCTATATTAAATTAACAATTTTATATTTGTGTAATATTCCATAACGATGATGATGATGATTAGTTATATGTCTGATATAAAGATTGTTATAGGTGATAATTTTAGTGATACACTCTTGTGAATGAACTTTATTTATTTTTCTAAATGCTTTAACCAAAATTGTGTCTGCTGTTAAGCTGACTGAATGTGTTAGTGCCTAAATGTGAACCAAATGACAGTCCCGTTAAATTAAACTAAATAATGGAAACCCTACGGTCTATTAACTTTTCCCGTCACCGCTTGTTATTTATGAGTTCTTGAGGAGCGTAAAACTTAAATAATAATGCGGGGCCTCTTTGACCTTAATATGGCACGAGAAGGGTTAAGAAAAACCCGAAGTTTATTTCAGCAAAAAATATTGCTTTGTGAAAATTTTAACGCGGCGCGGCGCTAAACTGCTTAAGGACAATTAAGGTTATTCACAATTGTTTATTTATTTATTATAATATGTAGATAATAAAATAAAAAAGAACATATATATATACATACATATATATATATATATATATATATATATTACAAATAAAACAAACATCGTCTTGATGGTGGAGGATCAAAGATCATTTCGTTCCTAACATGTCCTAACAGCAATTTTATAATAAAGACCAAAAAGACATGATGACCTTGTATCTACGTGTTAAAAGTAAAATATATTGATTTCTTATATTTACGCAAACACTACACATTGAACAAAACCACTTTTACGGATTTCATCGCGTTTAATTTACTTTTTTCATAGTCGAAGCTGAAGGTACTCTCCGGGTTATATCTAACATCGGGACGTCGATCACCTCAGTCCCCCGTGACCATTGGTGCTAGAAAGAATCCGAAACGTCGGGTATTACAATTAAGCAAATTAAACGTGATGAAATCCATAAAAGTAGTTTATTCAATAAAATAAGTTGTTTTTGGTACAGTGATCCGCCGCAGTGATGTGAGGTGTGGTGAGTAAATCTCTCTTATAATCATTAACTTTTGCTTACAGCTGTAAAGTCCTGTGGATTGTTATGGGACGATAATAAGGAACAAAAAGAATAACAGGAGTCATTTATTATAGTTTTCATTATTTAAGCTAGATAGATCCATCACAAGGTAACTGATCTCCATTAAATCAATATCCTCATAAAAGTGCCTAATCCCTAGAAATCCCATTTTTAAATAAGGAATTAGACTAAGCAAAATCGTTCGCAGAAATCATAAAACTTAGAATCTCTAACGGACACTAAAGCAGACTCGGAATTTCCGAAAACAATCAACAAAACGTCCATCCGATACATAAAAAGAACAAAGACACAAAACCTCCGCATTCCGAAGTAATCGCCGGTGATTCCCGAAAAAACTCCCAGGTAACCGATCCCGAGTGGTGACGTCCCGACTCGCAGTTGGCTGCGCCATTTTACCAGCAGTGTTAATAAGGTATAGATACGTCTACTACATTTAAAAATTACAAATAAATACATATCAATACCGTCCTAGTGAAAAGTGCATCAAGTAATTTTTAATTAATATAAAATTCTATTAGAGCCGTGGTAGCTCAGTGGTTAACGCTCGCTGTAAATATAACAGAACGCGAGTAACCCGGGTTCGATCCCCGCCGGCACCAATGAAATTGTTAGGGGAGCCAGTGGGAATGGTAGTCAGTGGGCAATGCGGGTCAGTTCAAAATGATTTGAACCTAAAGCTTTACAGAATACAGCTCTGTCGCATGGGGTGTAGCTCCGCACCCCTCCCGCACTGGCCAATAAGCCGGCCCTCCACTCACGCTCGCGTCATCAGGAATAACACATGTGTCATAGAGGAGGAGCCGTTGTAAAATTTTAGAAATTTCGATCGAAAACGTGAGTATCTATATTTGTTACTTTTGCATATAAAATAATCTTAAGGTATAGTACTAAGACTAAACTTATGTTTATAATTGCAATTTATTAGATTTTTTGGTGTTTTTATTTAATAATTCAAATCTAGCAAACAAACCGTCCTTGGGGTAATGAGAGTTAGTTGACCCTCATTCCCCGCATCATTTTTCATTATAAATAAACATTTTTGTTCATTTCAGACGTCAAGGAACTGGATTAGAAAGACCTTTAAAGCGAGTTGGACTGTAGGCGACTTGCAGTCAGCTGCTGTATGCATGAGACAAGGCGGGAATGCGCAAAGTTGCCGAGGAAACTCGTATTCCTTTCAGCACATTACAAATAAGGATAAAGAAAGATAAATTTAAACCTCTAAAATTAGGAAGGCATGCCGTTTTTAACGAAGAGCAAGAAAATATACTTACAGAAAGTGTTTTACAATTAAGTTGTTTGTTGGTTTAACGACATATTAACTAAGAAAAATAACATTTCAATGTGCTGAAAATTTAAAGCTATCTCATAAATTTAATAGAGATGCTAAAATGGCTGGCAGGGACTGGATCCAAGGATTTCTTAAGAAAAATCTACGAATAAGCATTCGAAATCCTGAAGCTGTAATTATACAGAGAATTGCAGGATTTAATAAAACCGAAGTGACTAAATCCTCTGATGTTCTCTGTGTTTAAAATATTTCTGCCACCATAACAGATTTAAGAGTTAATGAAGTTTCAGATAACCATTCAACTAACAAAATTTCAGAAGCAACAGCATCAACTAGCAGTAGGAACGTTATAGGACCGCAACCTTCTACAAGTGTTGATATTACAAATTATAAACCAAATGATATTATAAATCAAGAGAACAATAAATCCGACAGTGAACCTCTAGCTAGCGTACTTTCACAACTAATACCTCTGCCTAGCATTGATAAAGGTAAAGGCATAGGAAAAAAACACATCAATCAGGAATTCTTACTGCATACAAGAGGCAAAGTAATTAAGAAGATAAAAGAAATTAAAAAGAACTTATTTAAGTCAAGTTCATCTGAAAAATCGGCTGATGAACAGGTTCCGTATGACGACAGTGCCTTAGAAAATATTGAAATTCCGCTAAACATCCAGAAAAATACTCAGAAAGAGCGTGATCAGTCTGTGTGCACGATATGCCTCGAAGAGGGAATACTGAGAGAAATCTGGTACCGTTGCCGTCTCTGTGCTGGATGGGCTCATGAGGCATGTACAGGATGTGATGATCCAAATCGCTATCGCTGTGATTTTTGCATTTAACTAGATTTATATTCCATTCTTTGTTATGATTCCATGGGGTAACCATTTCTAAGTTTTGATTTTGTTAATTCTTATTTGTTTGTTTAAAGAGTTTTGTTACTTTTTTTTGTTTCATAATTTTGACTCTTATTCCCTCATAGACTGACCTTCATTCCCCTTACATGTGGGTAATAGGAGCCAAAATGACTTTTTTGGTTTTTTAATTATAATTATGTTTATGGTAATGATAACCAAAAATACTTAAGTAACTCGATACCTGAATAATTTTTAAAGATAAGTAAATGTGAACAAATTATAAGACTGATTATTAGTGTTTATAATAATGAGTTTTCCTTAAGTGACTCCCAATTCCCCCAACTCCCCCTAATTGCAATTTTAAGTGCTGATTTACCACGTGCTCGGCGGTGAAGGAAAACATCGTGAGGAAACCTGCATGTCTGAGGAATAAGAAAAAAAATATTTCGAAGACATGTGAAGTTCGTCAACACGCATTTGGGCAGCGCGGCGGACACTTCCTCGCCCTAAACCCTCTCAGAAATGAGGGGAGGCCTGAGCCCAGCAGTGGGACGTATATAGGCTGTAACTTTACTTTTTTTACTTTTATAAAATTCTATTGCTTTTGTGAGATCGCGTTGGAATATCTACCTACTAATTTAAATCATTCCGTAGGTGTCGTAAGAGGCGACAGGTCCAAACTGAAACAGGAAATGAGCACTAGCTTCTTCGAGATAACAACTGAAAATTGTTAAAAACTGCGGTTACCAACCTGCTTGTCAAAGCGTAGCAACTATGACAATATAAGGCAATCCATGGGGGAGGTCTATGCTCAGCAATGGACTTTTTATAGGCTGTACTGATGATAATGTTGATGTGTTAAATGAAAATACATGTTTTAATTAATATCTCATTCAGAAGAATAAAAAACGATTAATTAGAATGGAGAATGCAATTGAAATTAAAAAAAACATTTGCACAAAACTATTCTGTTCTTAATTTTTGCAATCCTATATAATATGCCTAGTTTTTTTTAATTATCTTTACAACAAGCATTGATAATGATATGAATGATAGACTAGTATCAAGAACCTAGAATATAGTATCAAGAAAACACTCTAATTAAAGGCAAAACATGTGGAAACAAATATTGACTCTGTATCCATCCGTCTGTACCCATGTTTTAGCGAAATAAATGGTTTGATTTGATTTAGTCCATGTTATATTTCCTAAAAAACTATTTTATATTGCTACTTTAAAAAAAAACGGTTTGAAAACAATTTTACGTGTACGTCCAGATGTTGACGCATCTATATGTTTATACGACTGCATGTTGCCGGACTCACCGTACCAGGTTTGTTTAGATTATCCTTTTTTGTGCTGTGCGAGTCGTGGATGATGCTTTAGTACTCAAGTCGATTACGATACATGCGTCGTTACGGACTTTGTTATTACTACAAGAAACACAAAAAATAAAGAACCGGTCAAGTAGCCTTGATGTGAACTTGAAATTTATTTATTAAACTATAAAGAAAGAAAAATAAATAGGTTATATAAGAAAATTTTTAGATTAGTATTTCTGTATACACTTAGAATAATAAATTCTAAGTGTATACAATAACGTGACCTCCTTATTAGTTCAGTTTATAAAGACTGTCACAAAGGTCCAGTCCTAAGTCATCAGTATAGTCTATTAATCGTAATATGATACTTAAGTACACTATAATACTCGTATTACTTTGGTAATAAGCTCGAAAAGTCACAGTAAAGTTTTTACTTATTTTACTGGATAAATAAATCGACAGTTGAAGATTACAGAGATGAAATTAATAAGGTATTATTTATCTAACCATGGAACTGGCACTGATTATTGTAATGTAAATATGATTTAAGTTTAAACTATACACGTAAGTCGACATTCCGATGCGAACGAATATTTTAGATTATAATATTTACGATACAATAATTATCTAATCGCTTTTGCTATTTCGGAACTGTATTAAATGTGACTTCTGGAAAAAGAAATATGGTGAAAGCATAAATGAGGAATAGAAAGCGAGAGATTTTCGCTTTCTAAATTAAAACATGATCACTATAATTTATTTCCAAGAAAAGTTTTGTATTCTAATATATTCTTCACAAGCTGACGTAGTTATATTTTACCGAATTCATCAAATCTTCTCTGAATACGTGTACTTACTTACATAATATATAACTACCTATATAGTTCTTTTAAATTGACCATATTAAATTGTATTGTTAAGCTATGACCATATATTGGATCTTATAGAGTTATTACTTATGACATTCTTGGGCCGTGGTAGCTCAGAATTAAGCATTTGCTGTGAATATCACAATTTGTGAGCAAATCGGATTCGAACCGAACACCAATGACATTGTTAACTCAGACGAAATATTTCGTCTGAGATCGTTAATTACAATTTTAAATGCAAGAGGCCTGTGTCCAGGAGTGGGACGTAGTAGGCTGTTACTTTACTTAATACAGTTACTTATTATAAACGTATAAAAGTAGCATCTATGTGTTCAATAAACAGATCAGATAGGCACTTAAATAAGCGACAGGATAAGATACATCAAACACTTTACAATTTACAAAAAAGGGGCATTAATATGACTTTTCATTTTTCATTACAGCCTCTCACAAGTCAACTGTTAGGCCTCTCCCAGGGAATGACACAAAGGACACTCCTGATCCTCCTGAATTTCATACCACGTTGTATTTCCATCGAATAGAGGGCCGCTCTAAAGTTCCATTATCGGTACAAGGCATAATAAGTTAGATACTTTTACATAACCTCTTACTAACCGAAACGATGGGGACAGCTAGTTAGGCAGTCCTAACAAAAACAAATTTAATGTTCTAAACGCTATAATAGTAAAACATATTATTATAGATAGAAAATACAAATGTGACGTAAATTAAGATTAAAGAACCTATCTTAATGCCCCAAAGGTTAAGAGCGTAGCTCGACGAATGGTCGTAATCTCCCATCTTTGATTTTTACCTTTTATAATCCGAAGCACATCGTGACTGCACCAGACGAAAGCTGGGAAAACTCAACCATCGGAATAACTCCGCCCGTACAAAATGTTTTTGTAATATAATTTTAAGTGGAACCTCACGACTAAGAATATTTGTTATTTGTGTTGTGTAGTATTTCATGTAGTTATAAAAAAAAGTGATATTCATCTTACTTTAACCAGTTACTCGTCTCCACAGAGTCAGTAATTCATTCTTGAGGCAATATATACGCTTTTACAATAAAATCCTCGAAAAAAATTGAAATTTGTGAAGTTCAAAAACTTTATTAAGGAATTTATACATTTTATGGATAATCCCTGTTAATGAGGTAATTGCTATCAAACTATTGATTAATAGTCTGATATGATTTGTATAGTTAAGTGTGTAACATAATACATAAATGTTAATGACTATTCTTTTACAAGTATAAAATTTTCCACTGGGTTTCTTACTGGTTCCAGCCAAGACAAAGATATTTTCCGAACCAGTGGTAAATTAACCATATCCATCTCTCCATCTCATCCATATCTCTGAAGTACAGAGTATGATTTATAATCTATAATGATAAAAAATTTAGGTACTTATTTATATTTCTATAATATCCGTCTGCTGAACTGTGAACTATGTATTTCGATCGATGAAGAAAATGTAGAGTTGAAGACAAATACAAAACTCGAAAACACCGACGATATTCTTTTTTTAAAACTTAATATTTAAACGAGAAATGCTGCAGAAACTGGTGCAACGCGGGCATAAAGGTAAATAATTAATATTAAAAGTAGCGTGTTTCCCCGTTCCTATTTTTAGATAAAAAAGTTATAACATACTAACATTATATTTAAGGTTTTTTTCGACAATATGTTGAGTTCTACGGAATTTTCAAAACAAAATCTTTCGTCCCTTTCCATGCCAACAAGATAAAAAGATTCATAAAATGAATTCTATAATCATTCATCACACACTATGAGTACAGGTTGCCAAAAAACAAGTGAAATAATTTTAGTATTTCTTCGTGAGATCGTGAGAACAATTTTGCATAACTAACACTTACAAAAAAGATATACTTGTTAAAATTTAAAAGCATTACAAAAACTAAAAAGACTCAATGGTATCACTTGAAGATGTCACCACTTGGACTTGCTGCTGCGCATTACCTATTAGAGCAATTGAGTCAAATTGTTTTTAGTCTTGCTCCAATCAACACAAAGTCCATAATAGCTTAGCCATATTGAATTGGCGCTGAAACATAAGAATTTACGTTCCAAGTACACACACTATGAAAAAAAGGTAACCCAGCATTTTAGAAAATGTTAAATACATTTTCCTACATCATTAGGAAAAAAATACTACTTAAGTCTTCGAGAGCAGATCCCTTTTATAATTTTTTGCCTCAACACGTGAGTTTTATTGAACAACGTTTAAAAAAGGTATAATATTTTTGTAAAGAAATTAGACAGATCCATTGTGACCTATTAGTACTACCTATATTCATCTTGTAAGCCTATGATTTTGTAATATATTTTATTTGTATAAATCCAAAAACCTACTTTTTATTTACTTTATTATAATATGATCACCATGTAGTGGCGGTGTGAGAATACCCACTACCCCATATCATCCCGTGGGTGTCGTAAGAGGCGACAGAGGGACACAGAAAGGAGATGGGCAGCAGCGTTTTCATAACAGGGACTAAAAATAAAAAATTGGGGTTGCCAACCCGCTTGCCAAGCGTGACAACTCTGGCAAATAGCCCCCTATGAGACTTTTGTTCAGCAGTGGACTTTAATAACGGTAGCGGTGGGTATACAATGTGATGGATGCTTTTTTTATTTATTACAAGCCAGTGTTTCACTAACTTGTGGTTGGCGGTGATGAAACCATATGTGGAAAGTTACAATTTTTTAGCAAAACAAAAGTCTCTTCACTCTTGCCTTAAAGACATCTAGATTGTAATCGGATAGAAAGAAGCCAGCAGATAATTCCTTTCCTTTGCTGTACTCATTACGAAAAACGAAGCAAACCGTGTGTTTCGAATGAGTTCAAAATCGACAACAAAGGAGCGAAGACCCGCCGGCTATCTAATTATCCGATGATGGGTGAGGTTGAATGACATTTGTGGAGGGATCACATTATAGGAACCATTCCTTCGGATAATTTCAACAATTCGATTAAAAAAAACTATAAGTTAACCTTAAATTCAAATATAATTAATTGCATTACATAATGAAAGCAATTACGAAACTAATGAAATAAAAATTAACAACTGCCAGATCCTGACATTAAATTTCTGCTTCAATAAATGTAATACAGTAGTCATTAAATTTTGCAAACCTTATAAATTAATCTTATGATGACATAACTATCATCAAATTATCATTACTGGACATGGACAATAAATCGGCTTGAACAACGTAACGAGCGGTGTTTCTATGAAATAATAAAAACATATAAATTAATGTAAACTATAGTTTAATATGAGCAATTTAGTAATTTTATTAAAACATACACCAAAGGTCTTTAAAGTTTTTAATATTGTCAACTAAACAGACATAATATTATAGTGTTTGTATTAACAATGCTTTATTCCGCATTACCTCGTTTATTTTACTCGCTTTTATAAAATCTACAAATATTCGTATAATAAAGGTTGTCGATTTTTTTTTTATATTCCTATGTACCGGAAGGCAGCAGTCCCCTTATTCATTTTTATCACATAATTATCGTTATGAATAACATTTTTCATTTAAAAGCTGTTACCTTTGAAGCACATCTGAAGCCCGGACGCTTAATCCAAAGCCCTGTTCGAATATTAACGTGACAGCGCGGGAAATTCGGACGAAAGCGGAATACTGAACGCCGCCATTGTTATACTACACCATAACAAAATGTCTTAAGCGGTATTTATTCACAAGCTATTTTGAACCATAAGATAATGAAAAGAAACTTATTTTTCTATAATGTGGTATATGTAGATACAATTTAGTTCGCGTAACAGTGTCGATATTTTCTCTCCTACTCCAAGAAGAGCTCTGGCTAAGACAATGCCGCTTCTGTTACAAATTTCCTTTAAAGGCATTTTATGGATGTTATACTGAGAAATAATTATACGCCGGATATTATAGTGAAGACATGATCTCTAGATACACTGGACAAAGTTTAATTCAAATATAGATAACCGATACTATAGAATTATATAACATTGGATGATTAACGTACAATATTTAGGTAGATATATTATAATACCGATTGATCACTATCCTACATCCCATAAATATTGACTGCTGATCATAGTCCCCTCCCTTTATATTGCCATTAATAACAGTCCTGAGCCACCTGCATCCTTCGACTGTCAGTGTGTTACAATAGGTTGTCACTCCATCTAATGGGGGGTAGGCTAACATTAAGCTTGATAGTACGAGACAACCATTGCTATTTGATGGACTACATGAAACCTATCTTTACTAAGAATTTGATGCATTTTCCTTAATGTTTTATTTATTGATATTGTACATACATATAAATTTAAAGATGGGTGTGGCAGTAGAAACACGAGAGTAGAAATAACATTACAGAAATGCAGTCTATAAAGCGTTTGTTATGGGTGATTTCTGACAGTATGAGAAAAGTGTGATTTTCAAAAAGATGTCTTGACCAGGATTTAGAAAGGAATGCCTCGGTAGTTTGGTCATGTAGAAAGAATTAACGAGGATAGAGTTACAAAACAGATTTATGTTGCCGAAGAGAATGGAACAGTCGGCAAGCAACGCCCTAGACGGAAGTTTATCGACCAAATTCGCGATATATTAACGTACGGTAGTGAAAGTTATGTGTGGCAGAAGAAGCACGAGAATAGAATAAACGCAGTAGAAATGCGGTCGTTAAGGTATATGTTAGGGATGTATCTGAGTGACAGGGTGAGAAATTGTGTAATAAGAGAAGAGTGTGGTTTGCAAAATGATGTTGTGACTAGGATTAAGAAAGAAATGCTTCGGTGAATGAGCAAAGAGTGACAAAGCAAATTTATGTTGTAGAAGTGAATGGAAGAGTCGGAAAGGGATGTCCTAGGCGAAAGTTTATTGACCAAATTGGCGATATATCGAAAATGGGCCAAATTAAGAGTACCCTTAACCGACATACATGTATGCATAGGTATATAAAAGTAAAAGAGGCGATAGAGGGGAGTCAGGAATCAGGATCGTGCCAAATGGAAGTCGTAGCCTCTGCCTACCCCCTCTCTGTGAGAGGCGTGAGAGTTTGTTTTGTTATATAAATAAGAACAATGTAGAAAATTCGAATAAAAACCATGAAACGGAATATTTATTTATTAAAAAAATACAAATTTCTAATGACATTTCGTATTTAATAACATTTTATGAGATGCTACTATAGTCTAGATCAGGGGTTGTATCAATGTGTTATTTAAAAAAAAAGTTTAATTAGGTAACAGACGCCGTAATATAATTAGATTAGATTAGCTATCGTATAATTTAGACTTCGTGATTATTGGGAAAATAATAGTACTAAATACTATCGACTCAAAACTCTTTATTTACTCCAAAAATAAAGAGTTTTGAACTGAGACATAATAATAAATGTTTCAGTTAATACGCATATTTGAAATAAAAGTAACATTAGTTTAACTTCTGTTGTCTCAGATTAGATGACAAATAACTTATATTGGGGTTGTGAAATCATAAATATAACACATATGAAGTTTTAAATCATTGATTTATTTTACATACAGTTGTGTCAACGAAATTGAATATTGCTATGCGTAAACGAACTATGCATTCCTTGGGGGAGGCGTGGACTTGTGAAGGGTACAATAGTAGTGAAGACTATAATGATGATGATGAAACGAACTATGCGTCATTAGCAATAGTAATCCACGATGTATCAGGATCACGTTACTCACGTAACTAATGGTACGCGTGCCATTGGTTCGCCATCCCTGGCCTCAACACTTGCATCAAACTCCAATACTCAAGACACAAAAAGACTGTATGTGTGTCCTGACTCTTAGACATAGGTGAGTGATGAGGTGAGGTCACAGTAAAATTATTAAGCTTTTTTTTAAAGTAAGAATGACACGTGAAACGAGCAGTCAATTCATCCGACAGTAATAGACGCCATGCCCTATAGAATTCTAATACGTCGTCACCAGTCATCAACGAGGACCAACACGGAATGTCTTATTTCTCTCGTTATCAGTAAAAAGGGTTTTTGATTTCCGACATTTTCATACGTGGTAGAGCTATGCTGCAGCTATATTATAGTTGTAGCACGAATGTGTCGGCTCGACCGGGGCAGGACCACGTTCTCCAGAATACCAGCTTAAAATAACAGCTTAACTCTACTGTGTTTCGTATAGTTAATGTAGAGAACTGGAGTCTCTCCACAGAAAACGAGGCATTGCATCTTAGTCCTCACGGGTGACAACGCATCTGTATTTTGATCCGAAATCAGGGATAGATGCAGATGTCTATGGGCTACAACAACCACTTACAATAAGAAATAAAACTGCAGGATTATGCTGGTGTTATTACATTTCATGCTTATATTTTGTGCGAGCGTGGTCCATCCATGCTCGAGTCGATTGATTCGTGCTGCAGCCGTAAAATGCTGAATCGTGCCTCTACCACGTGTGAAACAATCTCAGACGAAATAAAAACTCTAAGAGAGAAAGAGTTTATATTGCGTCTGAGGAAACAATATACTGAGTTTATTCCCGAAAGTGCGTCCACTGCCCGGAGGTATAACCTAATATATGACGGTATTAAATAACATTAAAATGTTTCAAACTTTCAATTATAGTAATCCGTAAACTTAGCGGTCAATAATCATTTATGATTAAAAGATATTATATGGAGTTATTTTGCAAATTATATAGTAATTTTCCACACATCCTTTGTTGACTGGGAGAAAATGTCAAAAGGCATTAATTCCACCTCTTGTAATACTTTTATTAATAAAGTGTAATAAATAAACAAATAACTGTAATTTTGCGTATATTACTTATAAATACATTATCAAAAAAATAAGAAAGAAAGCCTCCTAATGGTATGGGCACTGTCTATGTATAAGTATTATTTTTTCTGTGTTGTCTTTGTATACAGTGAAGTTAAAAAATGTATTAATTAAGTAATTAATTAGCTTCTTTTTTTAAATATAAATAAATTTCATGTTCTTCTTCTTCTTGTTAAAATGCCATCTTCTTTCGAACGTCGGCGATCATTAAGGCAACTTGAATCTTTGATGCCGCGACTATGAATAAAGAACGGGTGCTCTTTCCGAACCATTGGCGTAAGTTTTTCAGCCAAGATGTCCTTCGATCTACTGTACACTTCGTTTTTCTTGGATCTTGAAATTACATGTACATTTTAATAATTCTTGCAAGTTTCACTAAACTCTGTTATATATCAACACGATAAAGTTTCTTAAAATCGATATATAAATACATTTTCAACAGGTACAACAATGACGTTATCTAATCGTTTACAAACCAAAGACTTAGCTTTCATTTCTGATAGGTATTATGACATGTCTTCAATTTTTTTTTAAATTAATCAGACATGCCGGTTTCCTCAAGATGTTTCCATCATCGCCGAGAATATAGTAAAAAAAATCTCTTAAAATGCAACTTACAATTTAATTTTTGCCGACGGGGATCGAACCCAGGTTGCTTGCGTACTGTGAATTTTACAACAAGCGCCTCTACAACGGAAGACTTACTAGATTAGATAAGACTAACAAAATTGCAAACAAAAAATCTATGAGGCAACATCCCCGACAGCTATGAAGTGTACAAACTGGATGGCAACTTAAGTGGTGCCGTTTTTACGCGTCGGGAACGAGGGTTCAACTCGAATATCCAACACGCAGGTCAATCCACTTCAATACTTCCGAAAAAATTGTTCTATGTTTTGACTTTTGACCATATTATATTGTGTACTTTTTTGTTTTCAGTGTGGACTTCCACCCAACTATTTGCCAACCAATGTAAAACGAGCCCTACAAGAATAACAGTAAAAACCAAATTTTAATAAGAGGCGGCAGTATTTATTCTCTATCCCGGAATCAATCTGGGTAGCATCGCCCTACCTCCGACTGCCACGAAACAATGATTGTATTTCAGTGTAGCCTACTAGCTGTAAAACATTTCATCTTAGTCCATAGGGGCGACGATTATAATACCATTCAAAGAAAAAAAAGAAAATAATGAAATTACATATAATACATTATATAATAATTTACATTTTAATTTACATTATACATTACATTATAAATTATGTTTTTTATAATTTTAATTATTACAAATATTATAAATTATTATTTAATTATTTATTATTATTATTTTATATTATTTCACCATCTTTTAATGTTTCTTTTTGTCAATAATTAAAAATATACTTCGCAGATTACTATTTACCATAGAGAATATAACCACTAGAGAGCGTGTAGGCAGATTTCTTCTAAGCGTACGACTCACTACTGCGGGCCGGGGGACGAGGAGGAACGCGTGGCTGCAAATGGTCAAGTTGCGTTGTTATGGCTATCTTTAGCGTTGCTCTTCTTAATAAAGGAAAATATTCGTTATCGATAAAATGGATTTTATCATTATGAAAAATTCTCAATTAAAATCATATAAATAATATTTAATCAAAATCAATCAGTTAAACGAAAACATGTATTTATTATATTATTATTGATTTTTAAAATGAATAATTTTTTATATTTATTTCGAATTAAAGTTTAGGGGTCCTGATTGTTCTTTGTAAAAAAATATAAACAAGCGTTAAATTTGTAAATTATGCATCTTGTTAATTCAATTAAATGATTTGTTGATTCTATTACATATTGATGAAATATCCGGGAATCAATAATACCTAATCAGAGATTTTAAAACCGTTCTCATAAAATAATTGGTATTATATTTCGAAGACAGTACTTTTGAACCACTCTCATTGATCGCCCTATTATTAAAAATTTTACAACGACGACAAATATCTATTACTGTAGTGGATCCGTACAATGACTTGTCTTTAGTGTCTTTTTAAAATTGTAAGCCGTTCTGATTTGGTACACCAATCTAACTAATTTAACTACTTAACTATAAACTTTAACTAAGAAAAAATACTGACAAACTGAGAACCTCCTCTTTTTTCTGAAGACGGTTAAAAGTAGATAAGTATTTTTTCACAGTGTGTGAATTGAATAATCTTAATAATTTTATTATTTTCGATATCGGCTTTCAGCTATTAAAGGTAACAGTAAGTACTAATGTTTACGATAAACATACAAAGGGAAAGAAAGGGATAGAAGCATTAGAATTGTCTAATAATAGAACGAGACTTTTCCAAAAGACATCAACGCGCGACTCAACCATGTCGTTATTTACCCGACCACCGTTTTAGATAGACCCCTGCGGTGGCTCATAATCTGAATTAATCAACAATAATTTTCATATTTTGTACTGTACTTAGCAATGAAAAGTTACTCCATTATTTTTGGACATCTGTCCTGGAATGTTTCCCACACCACTTCACTGCGCATGAAGGCATTTTGATGCATTATAATTGCATAAAAATTATAAAAATTTGCATTAATTTAGCGTGCACACAGGTCTAACACTTGGACAATACTAAAATGGTTAATACTACCATAGCCGATGCATAGGCGACAAAATACTAATAGTTTTCGAGCGTCGGGGCACTGTATGCGCAGTCAAGTGGTTATATAGTCTTTGCTATTTACCGACGGCAGCGCGGCTATAATACTTATATTCTACAAATTTTCAGGGACAGGCGGTCTATGCTTTAGTACGTAGCGATCGTTATCCTGTTCTCTAACCTCCATGAGGGCGACAATAAACCTGTAGTCTGTAGCTGCTGTAGCCACTTGACACCAGGTCGAATCTTAGTTCGTTTTTTTTTAATTTATTATATATTTAAGGAAGTTTTGGACAACTACAACCAACTATAAACAAAAACGTTGCCTGAGGACTAAGATGAACTACTGTAAACCTGTAATTATATCGGGCTCTCTACAAAATTTAGACAACTTTATAAGCCAGTGCTTCACTACACTCCCACCTGGTGGCAGGTAGTGATGCAGTCCTAGATGGTAAATCGCACAGCCTTAAGTCTTAACGTAACAAAAGTCTATCTACTCTTGCATTGAAGACGCCTAGATTGTACATACGGAATAAAAGACAAACACTCGTATATTGCATGCGTTCCTAAAAACCATTTTGAATAAATAAATAAACCATAACCTAAGATTGACCATGAAATTATACACAATGGGAAAAAATTGTCTTGTTATGCTAAATACGGGACACTTTTTGCATTACAAAAAAATGAAGTTATTTTTTAAACCGTTGTGAAAAATAAGATAAACACCATAAAACACTGGCGCTGTCTCGTCAAACATTGGCCCAACATTTCTAGAGCAACGCCTCATATTGTCAAACATTGGCCTAACATTTCTAATGCCTCCGGGCATCGTGTGAACCGTTCCTTAATTTCGTCTCCGTTCCCGGTAGACACAAAAATGCCTATAATGCGCTCTAACCACAGCCCATGCTTCTACGGAACAATTAAATTTAACGGTAGACGAAAGTATGAGATAATAGCGGTAAAAGTTAAGTTTACAATAATGACGAGGCTTAGTTTGACATACATGAGAGTAGAAAATAAACAGGGAAATGATTACACTCTCGCAGAATGGCAGCATATAAACATATAAAAGTGTTCATAAATGCATATTTTTTCGTTATGTAGTTTTAACAAAATAAAATTACAATTATTATTTTTCGTAGTAAAGTTACACCCATAGAAATATAAAACACACGTTACACCTTATTGAAATAATAAATAGATGGAGTGACGACCTGGTAAGACATGCAGGAAGTCGATGGATGCAGGTAGCTCAGGACCGTGCTTTGTGGAATTCCTTGGGCCTATGTTCAGCAGTGGACTTGTGAAGAGCTGTAATGATGATGATATTCAAATTCTTTATTTGGAGATTTGGAATTAAATAAGTCAACAAATATTTTGTTCTAGGTGTTATTGTATTAGAAAACCTATTTTTCAATTGCATATATTTCGAAAATTTGTTTTATGTATTATGAGTAAAATTTATTCTATTAGTAAAATTATTTTAAAATAACCTACCTAAAAAAATCATTTTATTAAATGATAATCACGGATCGTCAAAAATTAATTAAATTAATTAATGCATGGATTCATCGTGAATATCTAAATGTTTATGGGTCTTCTCATACGAGAAACGTAATGCTCGCCACTGAGCTCCCGGGTATAACGGCAACATTATGCTGCTGCATTTTGTACGGTGAATAACGACAATCCGACACCCTATGTACTGGTAATGTTCAATTTAACTTTACAGAAGTGACGATGACAAGCCATCATTCATTTTGATTCATAATATTAATTAAAAAAAAATGTTACTTACAGTGGAATTTTCTTCCGTACCGTGGAGGTGATTTACATTAGATAAATTGCACGTGATACCCAAAGTTAGAACAATTATTTGTCATACAAACACCTGTTCAGTGCGGGATTCGAACCCGTGGTATCACTGCTTAGCTAAGATAATATTTTAGACTTAATAAATAATTGGGATTGAACTCAACAACATCCAAGCGTAATCCGATGTAGTCTCCTAAAATTGAAATAATATCACCTCCAGACTTTCCAAAACGGCGGAGACAGCAGTGGCAAGGGACGCCCCAGACCACGGAGGTTACCTCCATGACCCAGACATAAGTCGACCAAATTAATGATACATTGAAGATTGGCCAGATTAAGAGTATACTTAACCGAATATACACACACACACACACACACACACGCACGCACGCACGCACGCACGCACGCACGCACGCACGCACGCACGCACGCACGCACGCACGCACGCACGCACGCACGCACGCACGCACGCACGCACGCACGCACGCACGCACGCACGCACGCACGCACGCACACGCACGCACGTACGCACACGCACACACAATATATATATATATATATATATATATATATATATGAGTGTGGATATATATATATATATATATATATATATATATATATATATATATATATATATATATAATATACATCCACACTCTACATGTATCACATATATATAAGAAATATAATATATATATATATGGATATATATATATATAGATATATGTATATATATATATTTGTATTTTTCTATATATAGGGTAACTAATAGTATATATCCAAATATATATATATATATATATATATGGGTGTGGATATATATATATATATATATATATATATATATATATATATATATATATATATATATATATATATATATATATATATATATATATATATATATATATATATATATATATATATATATATATATATATATATATATATATATATATATATATATATATATATATATATATATATATATATATATATATATATATATATATATATCCACACTCCTTTACATCCACATTCTACCTGTATCACATAAGCATACAAGAAAATAATGTAACATTTTCCTGTGTAATCTTAATCACATTCGCTTAAAAATAATCATAAGTACTTATATGCTTATATACACATAGTATTATCCGATTAGGAGATAATTTACACTAAATCTTTAATATTATCCTAAAACTAAAAACTACACCAAAAACCTCTTTTGTAATGTCTATAGATACCCTTGATAAACGTAAGTAATGCCGGCATTATCTCAACACCACAAAAAAAAAACTTCTAATCTGCTCTTTAAAAAAGTCATTTAAAATTTCCGGAGTATACATTAACTCACCGATTACATGTTACTTGGAATTCCAGTAATCAATGGAATTTAACGTTTACTCAGCGTACGTACGATATGTAATATTCTTGGAATAGTCACTTTATTTTGTTATTTTCGCATATTTTTAAAAATTCTATGAACAAAATAAATAGTCAATTTTTCCGGCTTTACTTATATCCTATCTAAAAAGTTCCAAGTAGTTAAAAATCGTACATGAAACAAACGAATTGATAAAAAGGCAATCCATAGAATTGTTTGATAAAAAACCTGAAATAAATGTATAAAAATTGCATTCAACTTTCGTAAGAATTCTAAAATTCTCGCTAAAGTAACTAAAAAGTCTCTAGTTATTAAAACCTAATTACATACCTAGATCTGACTATGTACAAATAATATTTATAAACATTAGCACAAATAAAAAATAAATTAAAATACCTTTTAAAGAGTTTATAGTGCATCTTATTTTCTGTTATAGACACAACTCACATCTCACGAAATAACACAAACACAAAACCACACGCACACAAAACACAGGTCGCGAACACAACAGCACTCAAGAGGAATTTTCAACGACACGTCCAACGCGCCGGTAATATCGAAAAAGTCTAAATTCAAAATGGAAGAAGAGCGCGCAACCTTGCGTGTGCGCAGCCGTGAGAAAGGGACAAAAACTGGTCCGGTAACAGGTGGGGGGACGTACAGGTATGCTAGCGGGGTAATAATACCCCTTTTCGACACTAGTTAGATACCTAGTACTACACAGATAGTTTTATTCAATAATGATTTATTAACTTGTAAAGACCTAGCGAATGTCACTCTGTGGATCGCGAACTACAAACTGATTCACCTGACTAAGTATTTATTTATCATGATTCGCGATCGTACAAGGCTGTGTAGGGAAGAACGTGAGTGAAGAATGTTGTGTAGTGTCCTGCAGTGTTGCCTGTATGTATGTGAACGAGACCCTGTGTAAAATAGCAGCAGTGCCACTTAAGTGTGCTACATGATGACGAAGGACTTAAATTAAAAGATTATATAACGAAATATGAATGAAGAATATTAACTTTAATAAAAAGTAACTCTTCAAAGAAAAAAAAAACAAAAATTTAATAACATTTCTACATAATAGCTTCTAAGGTAAGACATAGTGCACAAAATAATTCAAAACTTCCAAATTCAGAGGCTACATGCATCAAGTAATAGTTATTACAGTCTGTAGATGCCAAAATTTTTCAATTCTTAAGTAATTAATTAAAATTAATATAAATAACACTCGTATATCAATCAAAAAAATCAAGATCGAAACTCAGTGGACCACACCTCCCATTTTTCTCGACTTATAATACATTTGAAAAAATCCGAACGTCCCAAACTCCTAACTAACTCGGCCGAATTTTCTACTGCAACCTACACGAAAGCGTGCTTTGCCTGTAGACTATAGCCAGGTTGGTAAGTCAGGCTTTCATATTGTTAATTTTCTCAACTTTAATATCTCAGATTATCTCAAAAGGTCTATAATGATCGAAGTTTGGTATTAACGAGAATACAGATAACACTTGCGTAAGAAATCTTCCCGCAGAACACATGTAATGTTCTGGTCTTGTGTTTGAATGGGAAAGGCAATGAATGATACTAGTCATCATAAGCAACAAAACATCGTAAACTGAACTTACATTGGTTGGAATTGAATAGAACTGAATTTACAAAGACTTGTTGACAAGTTAATAACTGATGAAGTCCGCTAAAACACTGTTGAAGTGTGAGAGTTTTACATAACCTGCTCAGAAATAATGGTAGTCTGTTTTTTTTATAGAATAAGGGTGACAAACGAGCACACAGTCCACCTGATGGTAAGTGAATGCTGTGGCCCATAGACATCTTACATTCATACTCGATTAAGAATCAAACCGCAGATGCAGAAGAAGGATCTTTACACTCACCATACGAAATACACTAGTATTAAGCTATTTCACGGTGGTATTCTGTGAGAGCGTGCTCCTTCCCCGGTCGAGCCGACCCATTCTTGCTACTACCATAATGTAGCCTTAGTGTGGCTCTACTATGTATGCAAAAATAGTGCTTTTCCCTGCAGTGGGACTTATGTAGACTGTAATTTTACATTTTTACCATTTAGGATAGAAATGGCAAAATGAAATACATCTCTGCTTTCCTAAACGAAACTATGAAGTAATAAAAATACGCTTTACTTAGTAAAGTAATCCAATTTTTTAAGTTTATAAGTAGTAATACCTAATTAAATAACACAATCTATGCCCTGTGAACCCTGTACTAGGTAAACCTGTCTTCAGGCTTCCAGACCTTCCATATTGTATTAGTAGACACTGGTACATTTACAAGCAAACTACAGTATGAATAATTTACACAGTAAGAAACAAATAGTATATGGAAAAATAAACTCAAATCTATATAGTTTACATTTTGTTAAAGATTATAGCCTAACAACTTGAGTTGTGTATGAAGGACAAAGTGATTGGCAGGTGATTGGCAGTTTCTTATTTTATGGTTTGAAAGTGTAGATATGTATGTGTGTGGAATGTGGATATATTAAGCCTCGTTGGTCTAGTGGTTGTAGTAGTGCAACTGCTGATCTTGAGATCTTGGGTTCGAATCCCGGGTCGGGCCAAAAATCAATTATTGAGTTTTTCTGTCAATAAAATTCTCAGTAGCTGCCCGGATTCATGAAGTTGGCGGTGTCTCACCCCGTGCCTCGGAAAGTACGTAAAGCCGTTGGTCTTGCTCCTGATTTCTCTCCCGGTCGTGTCGGTTTACCGTCCCACCGGATTACAAGAGTGAGGGAATAGAGAGTGCACCTGTGCTTGCTCATACACTTGGGCACTATAATCCTGTCCTGCGCCGATGGCTGGTCTCCGTCGAGGCTGACCGCCGTGACCGAAATTCAGTCTGTAGGGCATTATTATTATTGGGGTATCTATTATTATTATTATTAGACATCGAAAATCAGAATTACAGTAATTAATTTCAGCAGAATTACATTATAATAAAGATTTGGGAAATTAACTAGCTAAGACCCGCGTAATAAAATAAAATTATGTGTCTTACCTAGTTTGAGCATCTTCCGCCCTCCGAAAATAATTTTGAAACTTAAAACTTAAAAACTTTTTTTTTACAAATTTTTACGAAAACTTAAAAAATACATTTTAAAACTGAGACGATTTTTTTTTTCGATGGCTTATCATCCTTTTAAATGCTTGGCGGAAAGCTAACACGAGTTTGATTAGAAAGTTACGCTCATTGTTTCTATGCGTGTTTAGATTATGTGATGGCCTGAACAAAAATTGCACAATAGAATAGTCACTTCACTGGCAAATAAAAAACATCTGTCATTCAAATAAAATGCATTTTTCGAACGGTGTAAACAATCAAATAATAAACACGTCGACGATAACTAAAAGTCATCTAAAATATTAAGTTTAAAACTCATTGAAATGGTATTGGAAAATAAAACTTCATTGCTACAGAAATATATTTTTGTAGTAAAAACAAACGGCGCGGCGTGTTGGTATAAAAATGTTAGTAGAATTTTATAGACACTAACTGTTTACACACTAGGGTTGCAATAAATCTAGTTAGCTTTTTTACTATCCAATATAATGTCAATTACTATACTAGTCAAGTTTTATTGTATTTTCATATATTGCTAGAAAGTAGATATGTGTCAATCATTCATATCTCGCGACCGAATTAGTCTAGTAAACTCGGATCGATCATTCAAATGGATTGGACAGACGAATGAACCATGAATACTTTTAAGTGTAACACCAGCTCAAACGAACGAATCATTCATGATTGACACTGTCTACTAGAAAGACTTGTGAATAAGTCGATTTTTTTTAAAGTAAAAAGACGTTTTCATTCATTCATACATCAAAGTCCACTGCTGAACAAAGGCCTCCCCATAGATTGACTCTTATGGGGGATATTTGTAAAAGTTGCCACCGAAGTTTGTGATTATTTTTCTAGTTATTATTAGGAATACATTGCTGCCCATTTCTGCATTGTTAGACGGCTATTCTTACACCGTCACTATACGGTAAAAAGACGTTATCGCTAAATTAAGACTTTCGACTATATAATGTATCTGTGTTACATACATACATGAAATATGTGTGTTTTACATTCATACAATCTTATGTATGAGCAGCGCGACGATTTATTTAAATATTTTAATTACCTACACAAAATCATAAGTAGTCGGTTGATTCTTAAGGGGAAATATAATGTCAAATGGCTTAGCAAGATCCTTCGTTATGCCGAAAATATTGCAGCATTAATTTTGAAATAAATATATGGTAAAGTTGAGGATTAATGTTAAGGATTATGTTAGACGAAAACGTGATTTAGTAAAATTTTCTCGATAGAAAAAAAAATCCAAAGTTACCTCCAAAATAAACAATAAACCGCTGTTATTCATAAAATACTTTAAATAAGATCATGAAACTTTGCATACTAACTGAACTAACTATAAAGCAGTGCTTATGTTATTTACTTTTTTTAAAATACCGTTATTTTCACTGTAAAAAGAAATTACCTAAACTATCGGCGTCTTGAGCTTGATTCCAGTCGCCCCGTTAGTATCGCTTAGGCTTTTGAAGGGAGAAGTTGTGTCGCTTACGATCAGAATATACATTACGCAACAGTACGACGTAAATTTAAAATGGGAAATAACCGTGATAAAAATAAGAAGCGGCTGGGTTGGCGTTAAGAAACAGGCATAAATATGATAAACCTAATGAAATAAGTGTCTAACGACCTTTCTACTTACAGTATTAGTGATTACAAGCATATCGGTACATAGCATACGACGCGCGGGGAAGTGGGGGCGAAATTAGAATTTGAGCTGACTTACTCTATCCTCTTAAACTACTTTTGCCACGTATGTACATTATATGTACCTTCTGTATTTAAACTTAAAATAGGTACATTTAAATCTAATAGTGTTATTTACATAGTTCATTATATTAAACTTATTAATAATTACACATATAAATATTAATTATAACTATTATTTTTATTTTAATATTAACTATAACTACACGTTTAGTTATACAGACACCACGCTTTCAACTTTCTTTTAAATATTTCTTTTTACCACATTCATCTTCGGAAAATATCTCATTGAAAATTAGACATTTTTTGTCTTCTTGCCGTAGTTCTTAATCCTATGCTCCACGTTTTTATTCGAGAGTAATATATCTGCTAAATGTTGTAACTATTTTAAACTCTAGACATTTAAAGCAGCAGTAGAACGTATAGACGGTAACTTTACTTACGTTTATTACACAGTGAAAACAGCAAGTTGCGTGTTAGATATGCGGTTATAGACCAAAATCAGCGACTACAATCGCGTACCTAATTACAGAGGTTCGCCGAGATAGAATCGTTTGAGCAAAACCGTTGCCGACTCGTGTCGGGTTACGGCGACATCTGGTTACACCTTTAAAAGTAACTGGGAAGTAACGGACTTCAGTCGTCTGATCATGAACGGGAGAAATAGACTGCGCAATGCTAGTAGAAAGCAGCTTGCAGTTTTAGAGACGAAATACGTCTCAATGCATGGCACACGGCTCCTCTCTTTATTTTCAGGATAATAGAGCAGTTAGGCCTGCAAGTAGAACTCTTTTTTTGTCTAGGAGTCCGTCTGGGTGTGTATCATCCTCTTACCGATTACCGATACCGATTTTGGCGCCAAATAATAGGGTTGCTGTGTTCAAGTCTGAAAGGTATAGTAAGCTAGTGTAATATCAGGCTATGAGGTATTCCATATGAGGTTCTCAGAGGTTACAACGCATATGAAGCCTTCTGTTATTGAAATCGGCTGATGGAGTCCATGGACTGCAATAGTCACTTATCACCAGCTGGATTCTGAGTTTGTCACTACAGTTTCTTTAAATATTTCTTCGACATGGGGGTTGGTTGTGTGTTGGGGGGGCTTTGGCTTTTTTGCAAACTTCTCATAATGTTTTACTTCACCGCCTAGAGCTTGATAAAATTGCAATTAACAATGTCACTGGTGCTATTATACGACGAAATTATAAGGCAAGCGTGAGCTACAAAAACGTAAATATATGAGTAGGTATATTATGTATATCATATAAATACAATCAATACCAACATATGTTTCTAACTTGTATTAAACAGATGTAACGAAACTGGAAAACCCGTTGCGAATCGAACTAATGAATAATAGTTTCATAGAATACATTGACGTCATCAGAGCGTATTTGCTTTAATTGCTAAATGTGGTTAAACGTATAGAGGCAGTCAATGCGAATTTATTTCTAAAATATCGCAAATAGTTAACTGACGTTGACTATGTGGTGATTTTTTATAGACAAAGGCATAATCAAGCTTACATCTTACCTCAGTGACCACCACTGCCCATACAACATGTACCTACATACATCACATCTTGCGTTGCCGTCTTTAAAAAAGTAAATATTTGGGCGACGGTCGACATTTACCATTAGATGAGGCCCATTCTCTTTTCCCACATCTTCTTTAAAAAAAATACCGAACACTACACATATCTAACGCGCTTATTGGTGTCCTTGATTATGTTGAAACCAATTATGACAAGAACGGTTGTCCTCAAGCACAGACGTAGAGCAGCCAGCAGGTTTTCTATGGGATACGTACCGGAGAGTCCACGCTACAATTACATAAATTAATTTCCTCCCTCCCTTTTCCACCATCAGAAAACCAAACGTTCGGCGTATTTCTACTACCTCTTTGTGTTTGATATTCCACGCATTCAAGTCCTTCGTAATGCGTATAGCAAGTGGGGAGAATAATTTGCCGACATCCGTCTTTCCGTGTGATTACAATATCAATATGTATTAATACAATATGTAATAGGGTATTTTCCGAATACCTCTATAATCTGAACGACCTCCTGCCCGTGCAAGCCGCTGTATCACAGAATATCGCAGTGCCGATCAGGAGAAGATTTACAGTCGATTGACGAAAATTTCACTGTTCTGTACATTTCACCTAAATCTCAGAACATAAAGACGACATCAAAGAAATCTCCTGTTACAACTTTTTGCTCAGCAAGTCGTGATTCGGACTGCACATTATCTGAAATCCTTAAAAGAATACCGTTAAAGATGCTGTATTTGCTCTGGCTCAATGTTGACAACAATTGTTCTCAAATCTGATCAAAAAATCTTGGAAGCCGCTGTGGTCCCCGTTATTCAAACCAGAGCAAACTTCTGGCCAAGATCTGGATGACTTTGACCCTAAAGATGATATAATATGTACAAACTATAATCCGAAGGCCTCATTAATCCGAACAGGGTGTAAATTTTTTGTGTTCGGATTATCGAGGCCCTGCTGTACTACTAGAACAGATACCGCAAACAAAATCTGTGCGACAGTGTGGACCGTGTGAAAGGAGGCACAGAATACTTTTTTACGGCACAGACCGTAAGTCCGTAGGCTCTAATGCGTGATGCAAACAAATAACAATTTTATACATGGTTGAGCCACGCCGCGGTTGTATTTGTATGATTGTAGCACGAATGGGTCGGCTGTACCGGGGAAGGACTACGCTCTCACGGAATACCAGCGTAAAATAGCAGTTAAATGCTGCTGTGTTTCGTATGGTGAGTGAAGAGAACCGGAGACCCTTTTTACTGGAAACGAGACATTCCGTCTTAGTCTTCAGGAGTGTCAACGCATCTGCATTTTGATTCTTAATCAAGGATCAGATATTCATGATATTCACGTCAGATATAGATGTCTATGGGCCACAGCATCCACTTACCATCAGGTGAACTGTGTGCTCGTTTGTCACTCATATTCTATAAAAACAAAAAAAAGTATCGGTGTCTGTTCGAGATTTTGTTTTTTGATGGAAGCTTGTTCTAGTCTGGTCTCTGATGATCAAATAGCTTCTTTGTAGAGTACCATAAAAACGATATGAATAGCAATCAGTGAGCGTATCGCTCCCGTCACGGTACGTTGGCCGGCACCCATCACTGCACACACTCACGAAGGGAACACGAGTCCCTGTACACGAACCAGTCACACGAGGTTTTGAAAATGTGTGAAGCCGTTAACACGGAAGTAATCATATTGCGCATCTGATCGCATCTTCACGATGTCTTCTTCCTGATGTATTACACTTCTGGTATATGTTAGAATTTACAATGAATTTAGTTGAATCGCGTGAGGACAAAGACAATAAGAAAAGAAAAGCCTCAATATAGATGTAGGAATACCTTTTTTTTACAGAATAAGGGTCGCAAACGAGCACACATTCCACCTGATGGTAAGTGAATGCTGGCCCATAGATATCTACGTTTATCCTCGATTGAGAATCAAAATGCCGATGCGTTGTCACCCCTGAGGACTAATATGGAATGCCTCATTTCCAGTAAAAAGGGTCTCCGGTTCTCTACACTCACCATACGAAACACAGTTTTAGGATTTAGGCATTAGGCTGAAATTTTACGCTGGTATTCTGTGAGAGCGCAGTCCTACCCCGATCGAACCGACCCATTGGTGCTATAACCATATTATAGCTGCATCGTGGCTCTACCACGTATAGGATTAACATCGCATCTTCATGATGACCTTAGAGCAAACCAGAGAACTTGTATTTTTAAACCACCCTAGGTTTGATCGTCTTTTCTTTTTTTTTGTGATGTGTATAGTTTCAAGGATTTAATGGATAATTCAACCATAACTGAAATGAAATGCGAAATAGAATATTTAAAGATGCAACTAGAAAGTGCACACGCAGAAATTGCCGAACTTAACATTGAAACAACAAATCTAAAAAAAATTATCGAGGACAATAAAAAACAAATGGGTGTTTATGTCAAACTTTTGAATGTTAATACACCCAAGAAGGGCACTCCCAAAAAACGTTCCAATATTATTTTAAATAAAAAGAAGCCGGATTATGATGTTGTTACTGAATCGCCCACCACACCCGTTTCCGAATTTAAGAATCAGAGTGCTACGAAATGCTTACAAGAGAAGTTGAAAAATAAGACTTTAAATGTTAAGGACATTAAGCAAGATACATCAAAAATCGGAAACAATGAACAAAAGATTTGTAACGAAGATATAAAAAAAATATCACCAATCACAGTACAACGCAACATAAGCAAAAAATTAACAAAAAGTGAAAAAAATAAAATATATATCCTTGGCGATGAACAGGCACGAGGACTATCGCTAGAAATTAGAGATTCACGGATAAACACGTGGAACGATAACTATGATGTGTTATCTATAATAAAGCCTAACGCGACGTCTTCAGACATTTTATCATATTGCAACATCTTAAAAAGTGAGTTGAGTAGCAACGACAGAGTTATACTTATAATGGGACAGAATGAAACAAACCCATTTAAACTGTCTAGTGAGGTAAGCGTAGCTTTAGAGAAATTAAAATTTGTGCGAGTATTCGTTTTAGAGACTTTAAAAAATAATTATCTAAAAGAAAAATCTCTGAATAATCATATGTACTGTGTTACTCGGTTATATCAAAATTGTAAATTTTTAAGACTTCATGGTAATATTAATAGAGCAAAAATAATAAACTTTCACATTGACTCTGAAGATTACGATAAAAAATTTATAGTTAGTAAACATAAACTTAATTCAAATAGTATAAATTACTTTAAAACAAATAAAGGCTTTAAAAAATCTTACACAAATCGGCCATACGAATTCAAAAAAGGTACAATTCCATATTTATTTGAACAACAATTAAAAAAACAAGAAACACATATTCACATTGACCTTGCCACAGCTAGTAAAAAACAACCTTTAAAAGGTACGATACCCTATTATTTTAAGCCACAGAATAAAAGTGTACAGTCAACAAATAATTTTTTTCGTGAACAAATCTAAATTGAATATATTACATCAGAACATTGCAGGACTTTTCAGCAAAATTGATTCTTTGGAAATAGTATTGGATCAATTAAAGACATCAAAAATTGATGTAGACATAATATGTTTAAGTGAAACTTTTATTAAAAAAGGAACGGAGAACATTATTTCCATTAACAACTTTAAACTAGCCGCAAGCTTTTCACGTCTTAATGAAAAAAGAGGTGGTAGTTGTATTTTTGTTAAGAAAGGGATTAAATATAAATCAATTGTGATAACAAACGAATTAGGCTGTGAGTATTGTTTTGAATGTTGTGGAATTAAATTAAGTCAATTAAACATGATTATTATTTGCATATATAGAATACCTAAACCTGAAACATTGCCAGCATTTTTTGAAAAACTTAATATATTATTACAAAAACTGACTAATAAAAAAGAGAGCACTAAATTAGTATTAACGGGTGATTGGAATATAGATATATTAAAACAGACTAAAGCAACAGTTGAATTAACAAGTATATTAAATAATCATAATATTGACTTTCACATAAGAATACCTACTAGAAATAAAGCGTGTATTGATCATATTGCTAGCAACATAATACAAGCTGATTCGGGCATTCATTTTCTGGGTTTATCAGATCACGAAACAGCGCAGACCCTCAGCGTAAATATGTCTGAAAAACATATAACTACATACTGGTTTGAATATAGAAAAGATTATTGTCAAAGTAATATAATTAAGTTTAATCATTGCATGCGGGCATTATCCTGGTCTGACATATATACAATAGAAGATATTGACGTAGCTTTTGACTATTTTCATGATCTATTTTTAGTTTTTTATAATTTGTGCTTTCCAAACATTAGAATAAAAATAGTAAATACAAATATGAGAGCGCGGTGGATTACTAAAGGGATAAAAAAGGCAACAATCACAAAAAGAAATCTGTATTTAAAATATATTCATGGCAATGCTAATAAAAATCTAAATAAACAAAAATACAATGCTTATAGTCGCATATTGAAAAAATGTATCCACACTGCCAGAAAAAATGTAAATAATAAATATATAGGCAACAGTTCTAATAAATGCAAAGCAACTTGGGATGTTATCAAAAACAATATAATGTGTAAACCACACTCTCAGGGCGTAGATTACATAACGTATAATAACATTAAGTACACTGATGCACAAAAAATTGCGGAAGTTTTTAATAACCACTTTATAGGTAATATTACAAAACGCGACAAAAATCATAATCTTCTTAAACAGATTGTAACGAATGACAAAACAATTTTTCTATATCCTACGGATTGTTATGAGGTTCGTAAAATAATAATGAATCTTAATAATAGTAAATCTGTCGGATACGACGAAATTTTAACAAAAATATTAAAAGCGTGTGCAAATAGCATATCTGAAATTTTAAGCTTTTTGATAAATTTATCGTTTTGTAAAAGGCATCTTTCCATCGAAGTTAAAACAAGTAATTGTAAAACCACTTTTTAAGAAAGGTGACAAGGCAACAGTAAATAATTATAGACCAGTTACTCTCGTGCCGGTGTTATCGAAAATATTTGAAAAAGCTATGTGTAAGAGATTAAACTTATTCTTTACAAAGCATAATATATTAAATCGGCAGCAGTTTGGATTTGTAAAGAAAAGTTCAACTACACTTGCATGCTTTCATCTTATTAAATTTGTCACCGAAAGCATATCTCAAGGGATACCTGTAGTAGCAGTACTATTAGACATGACTCAGGCCTTTGATCACATAGAACATGACATTTTGCTTCAAAAATTAGAAAAATATGGTATTCGTGGTGAAGCAAATAATTGGATAGCTAGTTATTTGAAAGACAGAAGGCAATGTACTGAAATCTGTAAGATGGTGCCTAAAAACAAACAAATACAAAAATCATCATATAGATCAGATTATAAAATTATTAAATATGGTGTTCCACAAGGTAGTATTTTGGGCCCGCTTTTATTTTTAATTTATATCAATGACCTACCTCAAGCTACGAAAGAAAAATGCATTCTTTTTCGCCGATGATACAACCCTAATAATAAAGGCTAATGACATAAATAATTTTAATAATCAAATCAATAACTCTATTCGTGACGTAGTTAAATGGCTTGAATTAAATAACCTTAATATTAATTTTGACAAAACAAAAATAATACAATTTACGACACACAAATCAAAAAAAAAATAGACATTAACATTAAATTTCATAATAAATCGATAGAAAAGGTACAATCTGCAGTATTTTTGGGTATCACACTTGATGAACAATACAATTGGAAGGAGCACATTTTTAAAATTTGTAAAAAAATTAGACCGATTTGTTTATGCTCTAAGACGATTACGGAGAACAGTGTCGCGAGAGGCAGCTCTATGTGCATATCATGGTTATGTTTCCTCAGTTCTAAGCTACGGGTTATTGTTATGGGGTAACTCTACCGATAGCCAGAAAGCATTTGTAGTACAAAAAAAATGTATTCGCGCTGTATGCAATTTGGGGTACTGTGAGAGTTGTAGACCCCATTTTAAGAAATTAAACATTCTTCCCTTACCATGTATGTATGTGAGGGATATCTGTTTGTTTGTAAGACAAAATTTAAATTTATTTTTAAAACAGTCTGATGTAACACAGAGGCATACTAGGAACAAAAATAAATTATTCTTGCCTAAATCAGGCACCTCATTCTTTAACAGGAATGCTTCCTACATGGCAATCCGTGTATACAATCACCTGCCAGACACAATAAAGAATGAAACAAGTCAAACGTTTAAACGAAAGTTGATAGAATGGCTTCTCAGCAAGTGTTTTTATAGTCTTTCTGAATATTTCAACAACTAATTTTGTTTTTAAAATTATTATTTAATTAATATAATTATAATAGTAAATATAGGTGACATATATAGCAATTTGACGATGACATGTATTATTATTGATTTTCACTTTGACATATTTATGACAATTTGTGTAACATTTATCCGTAATTAATTATTTATAGTTTTGTATTAAAATTTTATGTCGAAATTAAATTAAGACGATTTAATATTTGTACGCCTATAAAAGAGGCAGAATAAGTGAACTTCTGTATTAGATTTAAGACCATTATGTATTACCTTATTCTGACAAATAAATAAATAAATAATAAAAAAGGAATGTCTTTATTGCTTCATAATAAGAATAATAATAATCAACAGCTAACCGCAAATCCGCTGCCAAACTTAAGCCTCCCGCAAGGAACCCCACAACCACTATGTGGCCCTAGGCAACCTGAATCCATACTTCCTGCATCTCTTACCAGGTCGTTACTCCATCTATTGAGAAGCTGATGAAGAGACACTCGAGAACTTTCCTCCCCGTCAGTTGCCGGTTCTTCTATCTATATGGCCCACAATTAACATTTTTTATGAAAATAGTAATATCATTCTTAGTAATAACCTAACCATCTTAAACAGAACCGTCATCCCGTGAATGTCGGAAGTGGTGACAGAGGAAAATAAATCAAATGGGCAGCAGCGTAAACTAAAATAAAAACTGCGGTTGCCAACCCGCTTGCCAAGCGTGGCAACTATGGCAAATATCCCCCCTATGAGGTAATTTATGGGGGAGGCCTGTGTTCTGCAGTGGACTTAATAGGCTGTAACGATAACGATAACGGTATAGCGACGGTGTAAGTTAATATCTCACCACTCCATATCATCCTGTGGGTGTCGTAAGAGGGAAACAGAGGGAATCGGCGGCTCCGTGGCGCAGTGGCTTAGCAATGAGTTACAGCGCTAAGGGCCGCGGGTTCGAATCCCGCACGGATCAAGTATTTGTATAGTCTACAATTTATTGTGACGGGTCTGGATGTTTGTCCTTGTGAAATTTATGTTTGTAAACTGCCGAAACAGTAGAAAATCATAGTGTAGATGTAACGTAAAAAAAATTAAAACATGGCATGGGCAGCAGCACATTCCTGATAGTGCTCAAGGGTAGTGGTGGTGAACCTGCCATCCAAGCGTAGTTACTATGGAAATATATGGCAACTATGGCAATGTTCAGCATTGAACATTTATAGGCTGACAAAGATGAACGTAAAATTTAGTTTGGTTTAGAATTACGTATTTTTGCATATAATACGTACGACGAACTATGCACTTAGAAAAGGAAAATTCAACAAAAGCAGATTTATTCCGAGGAAAAGGTGTTTAAAGTAATATCTAATATCTCAAAACAACTATGTCCCTTATTGCCTTAAAGATAGCGTCGAGAATAGTAAAAAATTGAGGCAATGTCAACAGCTGTTTTGATATATTACATGTTTGAAAGTGTGTTATACAAGCTTAGGTGCGTTACACACGGGTGCAGAACACAAGAGCGTTCATAGAGACTCGTGCTCGAGAGCACGTTCTTTAAAGTCTTCCTAAAACAAATAACAAATCCATTAACAATAAAGCTGTTGGAAGTTAAGCGTTGATTATACCTAATATTTATTACGACAGATTGTTCGAGTTTCATTTTTAGTTCTTAGTGAATCTTAATCTATTTTTAAAAGACAAATCTTGCTACACATAACTGTTCTAACCGATTTTGTTTGAAATAAATTAATAAAATTTTTGTAGGTTATACATGTAGCAGCAAACTAGCTCAGTTAACAGCCTAGCCTTTTTGCTAGCGGCCTGAATGATATTCAGCCGATGCGTCTAATACAACATTTCATGCCCAATTATGATAATTAATCGAGGATAGATGTAGATGTCTATGGGGACAGCAAACACTTACCGTCAGGAGAGCTCGTTTGTCACTCTATCCTATATAAAAATGCAAATGCATTGTCACCCCTGAGGACTAAGATTGAATGCCTTGATGCCAGTAAAATGGAACTCCGGTTCTCTAAACTCACCATATGAAACACAGCAGCATTCGTCGAGCCGACCCATTCGTACTACAACTATACTACTAATATATCTGCAGTATGGCTCTACCGCGTATAAATTGATTTTGATTCTTAATTGAGGATAAATATGGATGTCTATGGGACACAGCATCCACTTACCATCAGGTGAACTGTGTGCTCGTTTGTCACCCAATGCTATAAAAAAGTGATCATAGACCATATGTTTTATCAATATTTCAAGTTTTGCGGATAAAATATGGTCTAAATCTCTCCTAGCATCGCTCTCTATCTGTTCGTAAAGTTTAACCACAAAATGGGTTTAGCCATTCCGAAGATGATCGCGGACAAACAGACAGACAGACCAATATTTTAAAATATTATACATGTCTAGAAAACTTGAAAGCATACAAATAACCCATGAGTTTAAAACAAAGCCCGTTATTTCAATATTAGAAACCCACTTCAGGTTTATTTATATGTATTGATGAATGTAAAATGGTATAAACAAATTAAAAGGAAAACGAAGACTTCTTACTTTAAAACCGAAAGTATTAAGTACGTTCATGCGAGCTTCAAATAAATCTAAACTGAATTAAACGTTTTTGAAATTTGAGACGAAATTAAGTAAAGCTGAAATTGGTAGGGGAACGTTGTGATCTTGGTTTACTTCTCATTCAAAAAACCGATTAAACTGTTCAAGTAAAGTAATTTAATATTAAATGAAAATGGAAAGTGATATTAAAAGTGAACTTTGATTAAATACTAGTTTCTGGGACAAAATTTTCTGTAATTTTATTGCAATAACTGCCTCAAAAACTTTATTGTCTACAGTAGTGGTGCTAAATAGTTTTTGTTTACTTTTATAAACTGTGCTTTGTAGAATTCCTTGAAGGAAACCTATGGTGAGCTATGGAATGTTCAACGACTGACCTAGTGATGAACAACACAATAAAGAGCATGATTTCCGTTTAAGTGTGCTAACAAAAAACATGACGCTCTAATTTTCTTCGTGGATATCAACGTTAAGTTTATTCAAAACGTTAATTTTGGATAAAATCCAATAAAGTTTCTTAAGTAAAATTTAAATTCTGAATTATTAAATAGTCAGACGATGGCTAACTAGCCTTATTTTTGAGTTTGCTATGTTTGTTTGGCGGCTGATACGTTTTATAAATATATGAAATATTTGAAAATATTTAACATGTGAAATATTACGTTATAGTTCATTTGGAATAAATTTATACCGAGACAATAATATTATAATTTACATGCATATGAACTCACCTATTCTCTCCTGGTCCCAATTTATTGTTTTCAATGACAGCTGTAGCTCTTATTCTGTGGTCAGGCTGTTCACCCAGTAGTTTCTCACATCTACCGTTGCTCAAATGCTCCCTCGCAACACTCAACGCGTCACTTTTGATAACATCTTTCGCACTAGCCACTTCACTTTCTATTTTCACTTCACACTCCACTTTAATCTTCAATTTTTCACTTGAATCCTTTTCGTGTTTCTCCGGCTCGTCATGCTCTTCCTTAACTTCTGCCTCTTTCTTGTTCTCTGCAACTCCGTTCGCTATAACGGGCGCGGGCTTTGCCTGTAGCGATTTTGGCTGTGATTTTGGTGAAGATATCGTAGGTTTGCTTTCTATAGCACCATTCTCGTTAATAGATGTAACATAGACTGCTGAGTTTGCAATGTAGCCGTTTAGCTCCTGTCGGTTCTCTGGTAGTGTCCGTTTCTTTCGGTTTAACTGTAAGTTAAATCAAAAATGTTGGTTAATTTAAGAGAATTCTTTTTTTTTAGTTGTCATGTGTTTGTTACCTATATCCTCTGAGTATAGTCCTGAACTGATTGTGAGTGTTATTTAATAAGTAAATCAGAAACATTTTGTTTAAGTGTCATTTGTAAAAATATTTTTATACCGTGTAGTTAAGTTTGAAGAAATTTGATATATATCTATATCTCCATAGCTATTGAAGTTATTACGCAGCGCTGGTGCAATATAAAACATTTTGCACAAATGTTGACTACGAAGCCTCCTCTGTCTACCTAAGTTGTCAACTCTCTATTCTTATGAATTAGATGAAGCTTGTGAAAAATAAGATAAAGAGCAATTAAATAAATCATATGCGCATTTTTATCGTTTTATATTGGAAGAATTGTATTTTTAATATATTTTTAATTATACTTATATTAACGAAAAAAGTGATTGACACTTCAAATTAAAATAATAAAGAAGTGTACATTTTGGCTGAGTCAGCTTTGCATTTCAAAGCAAAGCCAGGACAGTGCCACTGTAGAACTTTGATAGCGTTACGAGACGTGATGCCAAAAAACGCCAAGTGCTTACTTTAATTTTTGCTTAAATAGGAACATAAAATACTTCTTTTATCCGAATGTGTTGAATTTTTTCTAATATTTATCTCATGGTGTGGCGATTGGCGACTTTCATAAAATGCAAAAAAATTGAAATTATGATTAACATTTTCGTTCATTGCAGCTCCTCTAAGTTCTCTAATGTCTGAACATAACCAAAGGGAGATACTTGTCAGATCACACACTTAGCAGGCGGGCTGGCAAACGCAGCTTTTTATTTTCTAATCGCGCTTCCGCCCATATCTTGGTTTTATTCCCTTTATCCCGGCTTACGACATTCATGGGATGATTTGGCCACGGTCAAAAATTATGATATGATTGTAAATAAGCCCTTTTTTAGAAAATTATTTTTGAAAATAAAGCCTTTTAAAGAAGTGCGATTAGAACTCTAAACCCCCACTCGTTCGATGTGATAAATTTTGGATAGGTTAATATCTAGTATGTTTGTTTGCGGCACGGAGGAAAAATATTGTTAAGGATAACTAAGATACATATAATAATAATTAGTGCTTTGTCTCAATTATGAATATTTATGCAATAAATAATTATTATAATTTGCTAAGATAGCATTTATGAACGAATTGAAGAATCGTCGTTATGTATGTGTATACACTATATTACATTATTTACATATATGGCAATACTTAGTTTTAGGGCGAGAAAAGGTATCCTTTGAAAAAATACGTATTAGTCATCTAAAAATTAGACCTAAATTAAAATTAAATATTTTATATATAATATTAATACTTCTCGTACTGTGATTGTTAAGGGTAAATATAACCTCAAATGGCTTAGCAAGATCCTCCGTTATGCGGAAAATATTGCAGCATTAATTTTGAAATAAATATATGGTAAAGTTGAGGATTAATGTTAAGGATTATGTTAGACGAAAACACGATTCCGTAAAATTTTCTCGATAGAAAAAAAATCCAAAGTTACCTCCAAAATAAACAATAAACCGCTGTTATTCATAAAATACTTTAAATAATATCATGAAACTTTGCATAATAACTGAACTAACTATAAAGCAGTGCGTATTTTATTTACTTTTTTTAAAATACCATTATTTTCACTGTAAAAAGAAATTACCTAAACTATCGGCCTCTTGAAGCGTGATTCCTGCCGCACGGTTACTTCGCTTCGGCCTTTGAACGGGGAGGTTGTGTCGCTTACGATCAGAATATACATTACGCAACAGGACGACGTAAAATTTAAATGGGAAATAACCGTAATAAAAATAAGAAGCGACTGGCTTGGCGTTAAGAAACAGGCATAAATATGATAAGCCTAATGAAATAAGTGTCTAACGACCTATCTACTTACAGTATTAGTTATTACAAACATGTCGGTATATAGCATACGATGCGCGGGGAAGTAGGGGCGAAATTAGAATTTGAGCCGACTTACTATATCCCCTTAAGAACATTCCATTCGTGAAATAAGCAAAGGCGTCATAAGTGGCGACTATGAGATGTGTCTGAAATATATTAAGGCTTCCGATAGATGGCATTATGATCACCTCGTATTTGATATTAATATCCAAATTAATAGTAGACTTTTTAGAGGCTAATAATGAAGAAGATAAGCTGTCTCCATATTTAAGCTCCTATTTCACGCGGACGCAATGATATTCTAAGACTCGAACATTTATATCCCAACATTAACTTAATAGCCTAATATAGAGCTATATTTCATATGGCAACATTGAATGTTAGCGAACAATAGCTCGTCAGGGCGCAAACGACGCATTGTTGCCTAATAACCAAACAGACTGCTTGACTTAGATGAATCTCAACGATTACTGCACTCTTCTAATTTCCAACACGTCGGAATAACAGCTGAGGTGTTTTGTCTGATTGATATAGGCGACGTTGTTGTACTTTTTAACTTTAATGAACCAATATAAATTTATTTTCAGACAAGAACTTTATTACAAATTATTATACGTTTAGAAGTTATACGTCATAGAGCCACGCTGCAGCTATTATGGTTGTAGTACTAATGTACAGAATGAAACAGAATATCAGCGTAAAATAGCTGCTGAATGCTGCTGTGTCTCATATGGTGAGTGTGGAGAACAGGACATTCTTATTACTGGAAATGAGTAATTTCATCTTAGTCCTCATGGGTGACAACCAAGTGACAACGCATCTGCACCTTGATTCTTAATTAAAGATGTAGATGTATAAGACCACAGCATCAATTGTGTGACTGTTTGCTCGTTTGTCACAATTATTAAATAAAAAAAATGTTTGAAACGCGAATCATAAAAGTTGGCTCGATACAAAATCAAGATGACATTAAATTGCTATTTAAACGTGTACCTTGCAGAGATTTAATAATAAAACCGTATAAAAATATATATCACAAGAACGCATTTTACAAACTAGTTTTTGATTTTTCATTGGAAAACAAAAACTAAGCCTATATCAAACAACCGCGATGGTCCCGCCCCGGTCAGCGCCCACCGATGTTGTGACATTTTTGATTATAGAAGTACGTTGTTTTTTTTTTCTAAAATTCTCCCCGCTTTATTACTAATTCCCTCGACAGGTACAGTTCTTTTTCCTATACATACACACCGTATAAGAGAGCCTTAATATTTCATATTCTGTAAGAATCTCTGGCTGTGCGAAGAGAAGTTGTATCCTTTGCATTTTCTGCTGGCTGTGCCTAATTACAGGCTGTAAGGTATTCCATCTTGGTCCTAAGAGACCACGCATCTGTAGCCTTCTTAGTTTCAAGTTGACTACAGGTTTCCACGTGCTGCAGAAGCCACTTAACATCAGGTGGAATGTAAATTCGTGCGACCAACCCGGGTTCGATCCCCGCCGGCACCAATGAAATCGTTATTTGCATTTTTAAGTGCCGATTTACCACGTGGTCGGCGGTGAAGGAAGAGAGAGAGTTTTAGGGCATAGTTCATTGCCCTAAAACTCTCAGAAATGAGACGAGGCCTGTGCCTAGCAGTGTAACTTAAACTTTAACTTTAACTAGTAAGCTAAAGTGGCAATGGGCTGGCCGTATAGCTCGAAGGAACGACAACCGATGGGGATGAAAGGTTATTTGAGTGGCAGCCTCGTATTTGTAAGCGCAGTAGGTCTGAAGTCGATGGCTTCAGGTGGCTCAGGTCGTGACCATGTTTTGTGGCAATCCTTGCGGGAGGCTTATGTTCAGCAGTGGACTAGTGACGGACAGTAATAATGAACATGAATTTCTTGCCAATTAGATTTCCATCCTGACTCTGCAAAAGGAATATATAATTAAAAGCTTTCGTGTACAAAAATCACCATTAAAAACATTTTATACGAATTTATTCAACATTGTTTCAAAGCGGGCGTCGAAAACACAGACCGGGTAAACAACGGGGCGTGTTTTGCGATTGCCGCAGCCCTGACCCATTTCAGGGATGTTAATCTATCATATAAGTCGCCAGGGATTCGATAACGGAAAAAGCAGACTCCAACAAGTGAAATGAACGGCTCTAAATTGATAATTGTTGTGTCAACGGCGGGATTAACAAAAAATAAAAAAACATACACTTGTCAACACATGCGAATGTTTGTCAAGAGAGGTTTTTGAGTTTTTGTTTATGCCTTTTTTGACGAATCGAATTGTACTTAAGGTTGCGTTTTATAAATAAAAAATGTTCCATTACAGTTAACGACTTAAAGGTTGACTGGTAGAGAACGCCATAAGGAATTAAGTTCGCCCTTCGGATCCTAATTATAAGGTGCATAATAAATAAATTACATAGTTTTATATTTATAGTTATAGCCTATATACGTCCCACTACTGGGCACAGGCCTCGTCTCATTACTGAGAGGGTTTTAGGGCAAGGAAGTGTCCGCCGCGCTGCCCTAATGCGTGTTGCGAACTTCACATGTCTTCGAAATTTTTTTTTCTATTTCTCAGACATGCATTGGGTTTCCTCACGATGTTTTCCTATATCACCGATCACGTTGTAAATAACCACTTAAAATTGCAATTAACAATTTCATAGGTCAGCGAGGATCGAATCCGGGTAGTTCGTGTACTGTGAAATTCACAGCGAGCGCTAACCATCTGACTTACCACGGCGCAATAAATAAAATAACGACTTATTGATTTGCTCTTTAGGTTTATACGATTTCGTTAACGATTGAATCTAAATAGTGACATGACACTTGATTCTCATATTTCCCATCGCGCAAGACACATCCAAGTGCCTCGAAAACCTCCCTGTGTCTACGAATAACAGACGATGGATCTACATAAAGGAGTCAGAACACGAGAACACTCGTAATGTTCTTCATTTGTGCGTTCATGTCTTTTATGAGGCAATATATGATGGAGGCATATGTTCAACAGATTTTTGGTAGCCTGTAATATTAGAAAAATGTTATGTAAAAATAAATTATACGTTAATAATGGTATGTCTGATGACTGCGAGGTCTTTTCAGTGGCGCTGACAGAATAACAGCGCTCAGCTCGCGCTGCACCATAATCCGATCATAAACAGCCGATTGCCTTCCCATTGCTGCAACCCGATCTATTATTTGTTTTGTTCATATAAATCCCTTACATATTACATGTTCGTACTCAATACAATACATACGGGTATTGTTTTGAAGCTGCGAATTAATTTTCTTTCTTTTTTATACCGAGAACATTAAGCATATTTTGCAGGGGGAAAAGGTCAGTAATGAACGTTTTAGATAATATTACAATTGCCTAACTGTACAACAGTTTGGCAGATGTACGAATGGTATTGGATAGTTAATTTATAATATATTAATATCAATTGACTTACTTTTAACCTGTTACTTAAAAAGTTTTATATATACCTACTGTACTTGTTTTATATTTAAGTATAATGAGGCAACTCTACAAAGATATGAAATAGGGACTTATAGAACGGAAAGCATGCTACCGATACCAACACATTGGAAGCGTCAATACAGAACTCACATAAAAAAATTAACCATGTTTATCTAAATGTTTCATCAGTAGTGCAGTGGCTAAGCAAAATGGCTGTGCTAACTTACTTTACGTGGTAGAGCCACGCTGCAGCTATATCGTAGTTGCAGCGCGAATGGGCCGGCTCGACCGGGGAAGGACCACGCTCTCATAGAATACCAGCGTCAAATAGCAGCTCAATGCTGCTATGTTTCGTATGGTGAGTCTAGAGAACCGGAGACCCTTTTTATTGGATACGAGGCATTCCATCTTAGTCATCAGGGGTGAAAATGCATCCGCATTTCGATTCTTTATTGAAGATTAATCTATGGGCCACATCATCCACTTACCGTCAGGTAGACTTTGTGCTCGTTTGTCAACCTTATTCTATTAAAAAAAAACTATCTGAATGTTCGTCCGTGCGTAATTTATATATGTAAATACCACGATTCACAAGAAACTTACTCTGTGAGGTAAAATTTTTTTAGAAATTTTTTTTTTGTCTTATGCATCCACACGAAGTGTTTACAATATGTTTACAAGCCCTAGATGTGAGTGACCGGTATAGACGGGGCATTACAGCTCGTTTGCGTAATTCGATTATTATTGCAGATTTATTGGCTGCGTATAATCGCATTATGTTGCTTTTAAAACGTGGTTTCCATGACTCATTCGATCTTATCAATTAATACGTGAAGGTCATTGCGAAAATAATATTTCATTGCTAATAACATATCGAGAGAAAGATAACAATTACACATAATGATTTTTTATATTTACGCGAACACTATACATTTAAATAATACTAGTTTTTACGGATTTTATCGCGTATACTAACCTTATTGCAAGTTAAGTTCGTAAAAATTAGTATTGGTTAAATCTTTACACATATTCTCTGCTTTACAGGATACAAGTGCTTTAAAATAGGTACTAGTGGGTGTAGATTATATGTGGTATAGCCACGCTGCAGCTATATTATGGTTGTAGCACGAATGGCTCGGCTCGACCGGGGAAGGACCACGCTCTCTTAGAATACCAGCGTAAAATAGTAGCTTAAAGCTGCTGTGTTTCGTATGGTGAGTGTAGAGAACTGGAGACCCGTTTTACTGGAATGGAGGCATTCCATCTTAGTCCTCAAGGGAGACAACGCATCTTTTTTTTTTTTATAGAATAGGGTGACAAACGAGCACACAGTCCACCTGTTGGTAAGTGGTTGCTGCGGCCCATAGACATCTACATCTATCTTCCATTACAAATCAAAATGCAGATGCGTTGTCACCCGTGAGGACTGAGATGGAATGCCTCTTTCCAGTAAAAAGGGTTTCCGGTTCTCTACACTCACCATACGAAATACAGCAGCATTAAGCTACTATTTCACGCTGGTATTCTGTGAGAGCGTGGTCCTTCCCATTCGTGCTACAACTAATATAATTGCAGTATGGCTCTACCACGTAGAAAAATCTGCGTTTTGATTCTTAATCCAGGTTAAATGTAGGTGTCTATGGGTCACAGCATCCGATTACCATCACGTGGACTGTGTGCTCATTTGTCACCCTTATCCGATAAAAAAAAAAACAAAACGATCGAAATTCAATCGCAGTTACATTTTTAGGATTGTTTATTAATCTAGCTGTATTTCTTTTTCAACTGCACTTTAATATAAAATTACACAGGTACCTAATATACAAAATATAAAATAAACGATTTTTTGCTTCGGCACTACACACATCATTAAAAAAGGAACATCTGAAAACGCACAAAATTTGAAGTTTATTCATTTAGCAGTTATTTATTAGCAACATTTTAAAATTCTTTGGCGACAATTTTTACACTGTGACCATAGTCTATGGTCAAACAGTCTCACAGAGTAGGTTGTGGTGTGTACTTACATGCAATTAAGCACACGTATTACTATTTAAAATGTTTTGTCTCTCTGTCTGTCTGTCTTTGCGGGCTAATCTTCGGAATGACTGACTCGATTGTAATCAAACTTGACGAACAGATAGAGAGCAATGCCAGGAGTAATCTAGTTTATATTTTATCCGAAAAACTTGAAGATTTTAATAGCTTCTGAAGTCGGTTTTAATACATTGTATAGTAGAATAAAAGATACGACTTCAGAAGCTGCATGCAGAAATTTATTTTATTATTTTTAGTTCTTTGATATCGGTTTTTACTTTTTATTTAAAGTTAAATTTTTGGCCACTTCTAAGTAAACTAAGGTTATATATACAAGCTCAATAAAAAAACCGGTTCAAAAAGCGAATATATCGTGTAGTATACATACAAACATAGAACATACAGACGAATTGAGTACATTCTTTTTCGCAATCGATTTTTTTAAGACATCAACATAAAAGTCAAAACAACGAGCTTTATTTGAATTAAAATGGGTGCCAGAAATTGTCTATGCGTCGAGCCGACGCTCTCCTCTCACCAGCTCACCACACTAGAAGTGGAACGTACCTAATAGCCCGTCGAGCCGATGGAAATAATCTGCAGCTTCGCAGATGTGATTGCGTCTAATTCAATGGATGGTACAATTTACAAATGCCAGCGAACATTTATTTTTGGAAAGAATACCTACCTTCTTTTCAATTTTTTTTATATTATCTAGTAAACATATTTTCAGTGTACCTACAAATATACGACTTTTTTTTTAAACATTTACCTACTAAAAATTAAACAATATCTCTTAACCAAAATTCAGGCGACATACTAATTGCAAAAAACCAATCTGAATTACGAGGCGCATTTAAATAGCCCTGGCATAATCCATCCCCATCCCGTATTAGAAGGTCATTATAAAAATATTTCCACCAATGGATTTAAACAGGACAAACAGATATTTCAATTAAACAATTATATATTATACGCTTTTAAAATAACGATAGTTTACGTAAATATACTCGTAAAATAAAAATTTTGACCCAACTGAAATAAAAGTAGTTTTTACGGATTATATCGCGTATATTAACTTCGTATATAAATTTTATATTCCTGACGTTTCGAGCACTTTAGTGCTTCCATGGTCAGAGGGGGACTGAGGTGTTCGACGTCCCAATGTCATAGAAAACCACGGCTACCTCCAGATTAAAATTATTAATTTTTGTTCCGAGCTACGCAGTATGAACATATAGTATCATGAAGTCTTGTAGTTGTATGCTTGGACTGAGATTTAATTTTATTAATTATAGAATCCCAAGCAGATGGCACAGACCCAGCCATCTTCTCTATTATAATCAGGGTGTTTTGTAATATAAATAGCCTCGCGTAAATGTGTAGTGTTCACGTAAACGTAAGAAATCATTAATTTTGACCCAAGTATTTAAGTTTTCGTATGAAATCTCCGGCTTTAAGCTAAAGGGAAAAATTGTCTAGATGACTTCACGTTCTTTATTGAGTAATTAAACCTCACTGAACTTATTCATAATACAATGATAAGAACATGTAACATATTTAAAGGTTACCAATCCAGATTTTACTTAACACCCGTCGCTCACACTACAGACAACGCGTCACGCGCCTATAACATGACGATTCTTTTGAGTCTCACAAATGATGTCAACGAATTAACATACAATAGCTTATTTATTCACTTCTCCAAAGCGTATCTTCTTATTTATTATAGATGGCGAGTTATTGACATTGATTCAATTAACGGATTGAATAAGCCAAGCTTATTTTGTAGCTACAAAAGAAATTTATATTTAATAGTGATGAAATGGTGGATTACAAATTTATAGATAGGTCACGTTAAATTATAGATAAAGATTATTGCCACTAACTTAGATATAGAGGATTACTAATACCATAGTATATCAAAACGTAATGCTATCGTATGTAGGCCATTAGGTTACGTTTCGATCTATGTGCGGCTCGGTTATGTATAAAAATATAACAAATTACAAAATATACTACTGTATGTATATATCAAATTAAAAATATAACACTGTACACCTTTAACACTATTCACAAAAATAACAATATGACACAGAGATGTAATATTTAATATTAATCTCAATGACCTCTCTGCCTCTGTCTGCCCAATCTGTAACATTAAAGTTGTTAAGAATCACTTCGCCCATATCCGCTCAATGATATAAAATGATGTGTCTTACCTAGTTTGAAGAGCACCTCGCCCTCCCTCAATAGCGTGCACTATCCCTGTCACCACCAATCCCAGCATCACTACTCCCAACACCACTACGCTCGGAAAAACACACCACCGTCGATAATACGACACGTGTTTCTCCTCTACACGTGGCATCCTCAGGTGAAGTAGACTCTTAGGTGGCTAACCGCTAAGTCAGCTACCTCAGAGTAAGACACGTCATTTTATTTGATTGAGCGGATGTGGGCGAAGTAATTCTTACCAACTTTAATAATATAATGAATTTTCGCAAAGTAACGCCAGATTCTTACCATATATTAATTATCAATCTATAACGTCTTCCAAGACGTAATGATTAGTATCCGTTAATCACTGTGCCCAATTATTCCAATTCTTTACAAGTCCACTGCTGAACAAAGGCCTCCCCAGAAGAATGCCACAAGGCGCGGTCCTGACCTATACCTTACCAGGTCATCACTCCGTCTGGTAGAGGTCACACTAAAACTTCGCTTGCGACACGAGACTTCCACTCTCTTTGTCTATAAATAAAATTAAAAGTATTGAACAGATCCATAAACGCCCCCGCTACAGCCTGTACCTTCAATTTAACCAATATTTAGAGCACTCAACTGCATCAGGCTTTATCCAACTTACGTGTAGCAAAAATACAAAACCGCTTCGGACGTCGAGGACACAAATATCAAGACTGAGTATTAATAGAGCAGACACTTATGGAAACAGGCCGGTTATTAATATTCTGAATCTATTTATTCGCAGCGCTGTCATCGCATGCAACTGACATATTTATTTATATCTTGTTCGTGTAGTAATATCTGTTGTGACACTTCTGATGAGGGATTACATAGATATGCTGTAACTTTGTTATTACATAAACATGAGAGAACTGTTAAGTGTTATTGAATATGCAAACGTTTGAAGAGGGGGAGGGCGGTGAGAAGGAATATTTTAACTAGTGCGAGTAATGTACGCGATCACCCTGCTGACTGACGGACAGCTCTGTGGAAATGACGGCAAATCCACCCAAATCCAACATGCCTGCCACAGAGGGCAAGTATGAAGGAATGTACCAAGTAATAAATTTTATCTGATGGAATCTTGGAAAGCCTTATGACGTTAGAAAGACTTCAAAATGTTATTGGCGTGGATGTGAAGACAACTATGTCAAATCTGACGCACAGTAATGTAAGTATACACCTATATATATATATATATATATATATATATATATATATATAGATATATAGATATATATATATACATATATATATATTATAAATGTATAAAGACATTTATAATATATATATATATATATATATATATATATATATATATATATATAGGTGTATACTTACATTACTGTGCGTCAGATTTGACATAGTTGTCTGTGTCATTGTTGTGGATTCAACTCGGCTGGGCAGCGTTCGGGAAATTACGACATATCTTCTCGTCAGGTATACCTCAATCTCTGAAAACTAAAGTGTACAACCAGTGCGTGTTGCCAGTGATGACTTACGGATCAGAGACGTGGTCCTTCACTGCTGGCCGTATGAGGACGCTCAAGGTCGCTCAGCGAGCTATGGAGAGGGCTATGCTCGGAGTTTCTCTGCGTGATAGACTCAGAAATGAGGATATCCGCAGTAAAACCAGATTGACCGACATAGCCCAACGGATTAGTAAGCTGAAGTGGCAATGGGCCGGCCATATAGCTCGAAGAACCGATAACCGATGGGGAAGAAAGGTTCTCGAGTGGCAGCCTCGTACCGGTAGGCGTAGTGTAGGGCGACCCCCCACTAGATGGAGTGACGACCTGGTAAGATATGCAGGAAGTCGATGGATGCAGGTGGCTCAGGACCGTGCTTTGTGGCATTACTTGGGGGAGGCCTATGTTCAGCAGTGGACTTGTGAAGGGCTGTGATGATGATGATGATGATGATGATATATATATATATATATATATATATATATATATATATATATATATATATATATATATATATATATATATATTATAAATGTCTTTGTATGCGATGAAATATTTGAACCAAATTTCATTAAAAAATAAAGAAAATATCTCTAAAATAAAAATACCTTCACGGATTTTATCGCGTTTGATTTAATTTATTTCTGTTTTTACGTCCCGATGTTTTAAACGCTTTGCAGCACCCATGGACACGAAGGGACATTCCCCCCGTCCTTCTAATTTTTAAGTGAGCGGACTGCATTATGATATAAATATGAGCAACTAAAAATATAAATATATTACTAACTTATTTAAAAAAGAAAAGAAACAATTGCTCCTCATATTTACAAAGCGGATTGGTGAGTACAGAATCGATGTTCTCACAATGAGGCTTGCCGTATCGTAGAGACGTTAGTGACCCCATATTATCCCGTTGATATCGCAAGAGGTATATAATTGGCAGAAATATCTATAGCTCTCGATATATACCTTTCATTTATATCACACGAAAGATACTCTCACCATTGACGGTGAGCAGCGACAAAATTACAAGTCATCTGGTACAGCAATCCCTAAGCCGCCTGCCAAGCTCCCCCCCCCCCCACTACGGGAGAGCCTCATGTTCAGCAGTGGACTTTTCGTAATGATGTAAAAGATGCTAGTTCGCGTTACTAATCTATGAAAATTAGATTAGGTATTTATTCTGATGATTTTATCCTCTATTATCCCAGCATCAGTCGGACACCAGAGCCTTGTTGGTTTATCACTAATAAGCTAGAGGTGGAGATATATATTTTACATGTAGCTTTACTCCTTCTTTTCCTTGTATTTTTTATTATATGTTGTATATCTACTCCGGGTTGCCATTTTTTATATTTCAACCGTAGTGTCGGGAGTAATAGAAAAAACCTTTTTTACATATATCAACCTCCACCTCAAATAATGATATATACGACACATTTAGGTGCAAGCACCATTAAATGATACTAATTTTACGGATTTTATTGCGTTTATTTTGAACTTTTAATTCCTAAAATACAAATTTACTTAATTAGAGCCACGCTGCAGCTATATTATAGTTGTAACACAAATGGGTCGACTCGACCGGGGAAGGACCACGCTCTCACAGAATACCAGCGCAAAACAGCAAACAGCAGCTTAATGCTGCTGTTTCGTATGGTGAGCGTAGAGAACCGGAGATTCGTTTTACTGGAATCGAGGGATTTTTTTAATAAGATAGGCTGACAAACGAGCACACAGTCCACCTGATGGTAAGTGGTTGCTGTGGCCCATAGAAATCTACATCTATCCTCGATTACGAATTAAAATGTAGATGCGTTGTCACCCGTGAGGAACAAGATGGAATGCCTCGTTTACATCTTAGTCCTCAGGGGGTGACAGCGAATTTGCATTTTGATTCTTCATCGGGGTTAAATGTAGATGTCTATGGACCACAGAATCCACAATCCATCAGGTGGACTGTGTGCTTGTTTGTTACCCTTATTCTATAAAAAAAAATATTCAAAAGCACCTCACGTCGGAAATTGAAAGGTCAAATTAAACGCGATAAAATCCATAAAATTAGTTTCACTTAATGTGTCGTGTATATCATTACTTGAGGTGAAGGTTGATATATGTAATGTTATATTAAATTATATCCGGGTTGCCACTTTTTATATAAGGTCCTAGTATAAAAAGTGGCAATCCGGATATAATAAAAAATACTAGGAAAAGAAAGAGCAAAGCTACATGTAAAATATACGCTACGTATTTCAAAACGACCTACGATGTGGAAACCTCAATTCTATTCAGCATAAATTTGTACGAGTGGTAATGAATCATTGTGCTTGTTAGTTATTCTCTCGCTAGCTACGAGTAACAGCTGCAACAACTCAGAACGGATATAAAATACTTTACTTTTAATTTCTTTATGAATATTCAATTTTTTATTAATTCGTCTTTCATTACATCACTGCTGCTAGTAGTATAGTTGTAGCACGAATGGGTCGGCTCGTGATGGACCACGCTCTCACGGAATACCAGCGTAAAATAGGTTTCGTATGGTCAGTGTAGAGAACCGGAGACCGTTGTTACTGGAATTGCATTCCATTTTAATCCTCACTGCACTGGTGAAAACGCATCTGGATTTTGATTCGTAATCGGGGGTAGATGTAGATGTCTATAAGCTGCAGCAACCACTTATCATCAGGTGGACTGTGTGCTCGTTTGTCACCCTTATACTATCAAAAAAGTTTTCACATAGACTGTCTCTTATTTTGTAAAGTGCCACGCTTTGCATGTAGGTTACGCAATTTTTTTGTTTTTTGGAGTTATCGGGAAAACACTGCTGCCCATCCCATTTTTCATTTCCCTCTGTGGCTTCTTACGACACCCACAAGATGATACGGGGTAGAGGCTTCTCTTACGTAATTATTAGGCTGCAAACATTCAAATAAGTTTGAATAGTTTCCTTTTCTGAAAATTTATTTTAAAACGGTTGTGAGTGCAATACGGTATGCGCTTCAATTTTTTTATAGGATAAAGGTGACAAACGAGCACACAGTCCACCTGATGGTAAGTGAATGCTGTGGCCCATAGACATCAACATTTAACCTGGATTAAGAATCAAAATGCAGATGCGTTGTCACCCTTGAGGACTAAAATGGAATGCCTCGATTCCAGTAAAACGAGTCTCCGGTTCTCGCTCGTACTCACCATACAAAACACAACAGCATTAAGCTGCTATTTTACGCTGGTATTCTGTGAGAGCGTGGTCCTTCCCCGGTCGAGCCGACCCATTTGTGCTACAACAATAATATAAAGCTGCAGCGTCGTTCTACCACCTTCGATCAACATTGTTGATCGAAGTCTACCACATACAAAAATGACCCACGTAATGAATTCCTGTAACTTTGCTTTTTTTCTTTGTTCAATAAACTAGAGAATAGGTTTTAATGAAAACTGAATTAGGTATTTTTATTATTCAATTAAGCGCCGCATGAAATCGGTTTGGGAAGATATTGTCATTGTCATTAAAATTTTGAGAGATTAAAATAGGACATTAAAAACGTAATATATATTATTCTTTGTAAAAACATAAATTTTAAGATTCAAATAACAGAAAAAATTATCACAAATGGAATTAAATATTTCAGTCCAGGAATTTAAGGCGTGGTTGGAGTACTTTTTGAACCCGCGTAAATCCTTATTGAATGACTTTAATCTCTATAAATACTGAAATGTAATTATTTCCCTAAAGCAAAACGATTTAATAAAAATTTTACATATTTACGTACAAGAATTTTGTGAAGGCAGGAACGCGAATGATAATAATTGGCTCGACAAAAACAATTATAATACGACACTAAATCGCTATTAAACATAATATACCTTTCAGTGATTCCATATTGAAACCATGTAAAACTTCTATCGAATGAATAGCTTTATTATTGTTGGGTCTTGTTGAGAACAAATTTTTTTAAATTAGTTTTTATTTATTTTATCATTTAAATAAAAATAAAAATGGAATAATTCCAGCGCTCGCAGTCGCCCAGCTAGTGCCTGCCTGTTTTGGGGTTATACAAAGTACACTGTGGTGCCCGCCGACAGGTCTTTGAGGTTGGACGTATGTTGTTTTTCTTTAATTTCCCTGCATATATACGATATGTAACGTAATCAACGCACACCCTCAGACACCCCAATTAGTATATTATATTATAATCATAATACATACGCTGAATTTTTAGTTAAACATTTTTATGCACTGATTATTTATCAAATTAGTTATACTAATTCCGGAAAAATCTTGTGGTCACAGTACAAATCCACGAACGCAAAGACTTTAATGTGCTTGAAATAAAGTTCATTTTTCTTTATTTTTATTGAATGACAGAATTAGTAATAATACAAATAAAACTGCACTCTTAAAAGTCTTCTTGCCTTAAGTTACGGTCCATTTCAGTTTGTTTTGACTGTACAGATTTAGTGTGACTGTAATTTTCGTAGTTTTAATTATTTTGGGATAAAAATTACCTATATTAAAAATGATATGAATCAATTCAGTAAACGATTCTGAACAAACTACTTTCTCATAGTGCGTTAATTATGTTATATGTTGTAGTTCGCTCGATAATTGCCGAGAGGGAAATAATCCGATAACAGAAAAACAAGCGTAGATAGGAGTCTTAATAAAGAAGCTAAAGAATAGAAATAATATGCTTAGTATAGTTACAGAGTAGTCACTTGATAGAGGCTTTATCACGATAAAATATATTTATATCTACTTATATTTAATATATTTTATATCTATTTCATTTAAAAAAAAAAAGAGTTGATCAAAAACTATTTAAAGCTCAACCTAAGTTATTAAAAATTAAAATGGAATGTATAAGAGTTGTTACAAACAGTATTGAATCAATTTTTTTGCAATAATGCTACGTAGAGACCATTCAAAATTCGTCAACACGCTTTCTACAATAATTTGTGCTTCACTTTTTGCATAACTCACAACTTTCAGTACCACTAGCGCTTGTTGCGTATTGCTTTGTGGATATTTGTTAAGAAATATAAACAAGTTTCCCCGTCTTTTACACACTTACTTAACAAATTTAATTAATAACCGTTCTTACGTACGGTTTGCTCACTTGTCTCTCTTAGACACCTAACTTTTAATGTGCATTTGCGTACACCATGATAAACCAGCGTTAAAATTGCAATTAACAATTCCAGTTATTCCGGTGGGGACCAAACTCCGATTGCTCGGACTGAGAAATTTACGACGAGGACTAAGCAACTGACTTACAACAATTAGCTATTACTATATTTTACTTTCTAGTTTTGAGTACTGCTAGTACAGTACACTACTGGTCCAGCACTGAAGTCACAGTGTAACCCTGTATAGAATATCTAAATAAAATTATCCACTACCCCATATCTTTCTCTGCCTGTCGTAAGAGGCGACAGAGGGAAACTGAACCAGAAGACGGGTAGCAACATATTCCTCATAACAACTCAAATTAAAAAAAAACTGTAGTATACCTGGCCAACCCGTCTGCAACCCGTGGCAACTACGACATTATATAGGCTGTAATGGATAGTGAAGGGCTGAACTCACCCCATCTAGTGGAAGAACACCCAACACTGCACTTGTCAATACGAGGCTGCAACGAACTTTTATTCCTCGGTTGTCGGTTCTTCCAGCTATATAGCCACTTCAGCTTATTGATCATATAATAGTAGTTTTTTTTTTTTTAGAGAATAAGGGTGACAAATGAGCACACAGTCTACCTGATGATAAGTAGATGCTGTGGACCACAGACATCTGTATTTACACTCGATTAAGTATCAAAATGCAGATGCTTTTCACCCCTGAGGACTAAAATGCAATGTCTTGTTTGGAGTAAATAATAAATAAATAAAAATAATAAAATAAAAATCATTTATTTCGACCTTAAAGATCATATTTGTTAGTAACATATATAAGAAAAACACTAGTCTAATGTTAGTAAACTTAAGACTACCTTAATCTATATCTTATATCTAAGACAGCCCTGATTTGTCAGCACGTGCACCATACGGCAGTGGTTCAGGTACTGACAATCCAGCCTGTCAGCAAATGCCCTCAGGACGCCACTGGGACCATCCCTAACCCTGCGTACCAGGGATGTGCACCGCTTGCGCATGATCGAGTGAAAACAATCAACATGCGCATCAGCGAACATACCCGACGCACTGCAGAATCGAGGCAGTCCCATCAGCATCCTAAAAGCATTATTGTACTGAACGCGCAGAGCATTGTACTGATTCTGCGTAAAATCGATCCACAGGCTGCTTGTGTAAAATGAAGAACAGTAAGCTCTAAATAGCGTTACTTTAACCGGGGTGGAACAACGAACAAACCTGCGAGCTATCATGTTCGCCCTAACCGACAATGCTCTGCGCTCTCTCTCGATATCAGCATCGTCTTTCAAGTCAAAGGTTACCACATGACCTAGATATTTAAATTGCGACACCCTTTTTAACGGCGTACCATATAATTTAATGGGTGGTACAATTGATGGTAATGCTTTTCCCTTGGCCCGAAAGACCATACATTCGCTTTTTTTCACATTATAAATTAAGCCGTGACTGTGAGCATAGTTTTCACATATGCTCAACAGTTTCGCTAAGCCACAAACAGAAGCACTCAGCAACACCATGTCGTCAGCGTAACTGATGTTGCTAAGACATACTCCGTCAATGTGACAACCGACATGTGTGCTACTGAGCTCCTCTATGAGGGCATTGACATACAGGTTGAAGAGCTTAGGGGAGGTTAGGCCTCCCTGTCTAACTCCGCACTCCAACCTATATGGCTGCGAATAAGATTCGGACCATCGCACAACATTGACCTGGTTACGGTACCAATATTTGAAGATTCTGGTTGCTTCTTCAGGCAGTCCAGTATTTTTCAATTTCTGCCATAGGATATCATAATTTACCAGGTCAAAAGCCTTACTAAGGTCGAGAAAACAGGCATATACAGGTGTACGCCTAACCGAATAGTACCTAACAGTCTGCTTCAGACATAATATGGCCGACTCAGTTGACAAACCTGGCCTGAAACCAAACTGATTATCATGTAAGGTTATATATTTATCAAGGTGGACGCTAAGCAAACTGTCAAGAACCTTCGCAACAACCGTGGCTAGTGAGATAGGCCTGTAATTGGATTTATCAGACACATCCCCCGTTCTGTTCTTCACAATTGGCACCACCACAGTTTTCATCAGCGCTGAAGGCAAGTACGAGTGTGCCATGCACAAGTAAAAAGGGTCTCCGGTTCTCTACACTCATCATACGAAACAGCAGCGTTAACCTGCTATTTTACGCTGGCATACATTCGTGCTACAACCATAATATAGCTGCAGCGTGACTCCACCACGTTAATTGCATCGTGGCTTTAACACGATGGTACTAAATAATTTTCAATTACACGAATGTATCTGTATATAATAAATCAATTGCTGTTTTTTTATAGGATAAAAAACTTTTTTTGCATATGCGTTGCAAGGATAGATGGAATGCCTCGTTTCCAGTAAAATGAGTCTCCGTTTAGAGAACTACACTCGCCATACGAATCACAGCAGCATTAGGCTACTATTTCACGCTGGTATTCCGTGAGAGCTTGGTCCTTCCCCGGTCGAGCTGACCCATTTGTGGTACAACTATACTGCTAATATAACTGCAGCAGGGATGTTTTCTCGCTAAAACTAGAAAATGGCTCGACTGATTTTGATGAAATTTTTTGTGTGTGTTTCAGTGAGTCCCTGAATGGGATTTATATTCACAATTGTAAGTAGTACTAAGTAGGTGGCGCTGTTGTCGATATCTAGAAATCACCCGTGCAAAGTTAGGGCGGATCGCTGGTAATTCAATAAAAATGTCTGGAATAATTACCTCTAGAGAGAGCTTGGACATGTCAACAGGCGTGATCCGCTTAAGCGCTGAGAGGCGCTGCAGCCGCTGGCGGGCCTGCTCCTCCACCGCGATGAGGAACGCATCCTGGACGATGTTGTGACCGATGTCTGATACTGGAACAATGTAATTCATTGTGAACATTTCTAGTTGTGATAATGATTGGCTGTATGACAATGTAAAATAATCATAATGATGTCTATATATTTAGACTTCTGGAACCCTGGTAGCTCAGATGGTTAGCACTCGTTGTAAATTGCTCAGTACGCGAGCAACCCGGGTTCGTTGCCAGCCGGCATCAATAAAATTGTTAATTGCAATTTGAAGTACTGATTTACCACGTGCTCGGCGTTGAAGGAAAACATCGTGCGGAAACCTGCATTACTGAGAAATAAAAAAATATATTTCGAAAACATGTGAAGTTCGCCAATACGCATTTTTATTTAGACTTTGTTGCACAAAAATATCAAATGCAGACGACAAATTACGAACTACTTTTGCTTTTCTGTATTTTTCCTTCTATAAAAACGTTACCCCTTTAACTTACAATTCACACATTTCTCCTGTGTGTAGGAAGCGTGTACATACAAAAATTGCTCTTGAAAATGTTTCATGAAAAAACACTCGTAGAGGGTTCGGCCAAATATAAGTTCGTTTACTTCTTCTTTTAAATTATGGCTTCTCTCGATATAATTCGGCCAGTGTCAATTATAAGAATATAAAATTCTTTATAAAAGATAAATTATTTTCACAATGTTTATAAGCGACAGTAGCCTAATGGCAAGACACGGACCGCGAACACAAAAAAAGGTCGTGGGTTCAAATCCGCCATTCGACTACTGGCGTGAACCACTCGTAACAAGAAATTTAAGCTTACCACGAGTGGTTAAAGGGGAATATTAGTAATGTTTATAGCATTGTTAATATTTCTTTTTTTTTTAAATGTCAACACTTTCCCACTATTTTTAAGAGAACAGTATCAATCGACGCCCGAACGCAATTGAAATGTTGGGAAATATTAATACCACATGACCAACGCAAATACTGTGTAGTAATAATGTGCATGCTGTGTAGAAACGGTGCGTATTTTACGACCGACTTCAAAGACAGGGGAAGTACTCAATTCGAATGTATTTTTTTAATGCCAGAACCTCAGAATTTTTTTCTAGGTGAACCGATTTTGATGATTCTATTTTAATATGAAAGCTGCTACCTCTCTTGTGATCCCATATAAATTTGATTAAGATCTAGTAGTTATTGTTTATCTATAATAATGCGTATTTAATTGGCTTCGGATACATTGTTGAAGTTCTAATTTTATTCTATTTTTATTTAGAAGTCGGTTTTACTTTTTTAAAGTATAATTATGACAAATAATATATATTTAGTGTCTTAAATGATGCACTCACAGTGCCGTCACCATTGATTTATAGTCACAATAAGAACTTGGCGAGACTGGTATGTTTAGTGCACACTACACACTTTCCCGTGCTTGCACGGTGTACATAGTCGAAAATGTCGCTGCTGTACACGAGTGTGCGACTCAATCTCAGAACCCGCCATCAATCCCAACAATTCAACATTAGTCACACTATCCTGGGAATAATTCTTCACAAAGACGGATTTTATTCGCTTGCAAGGTCCGATTGGCTCAGCAGTTGGAGACTAAGACCATTCTTACGCTTGGTTATCATAGCTTCTCAGTTTGAGCTTTGGAACAGCTTGAACAGCAAAATCATCTTCTCTGAGGAACATTTTTGTCTGGACGTCCATATCAACGAGCCAAACTGTCGCATCTGGGGCTCGAGAAAAATGCAAGTAATCATCGAGAGGCCAACATATGTTTAGAACGTCTGTTTGGTGCGAATTGTGGAGTGATCATTTTACCATATTTTTAAAAATGCTTTTGCAAATGATTGCCCAACGGTGAACGCTACAGATGCAAGATAACCGTCATTTTGTGGCCAGACATTTGGGCATGGATTTGAATGAACTATGGCTTAACAGTATGCACATACAGCTCATGAACATTCGATCTTTTATGTAATCAGTTGGATATGTGTGTAATCAGCCGTCTCGTCGATGTCAATTGGCCGCCTCGAGCTACAACATGTAGCTAGACTTCTTTTTGAAGTACCCTCCGAAAATGTCCAGTGAAAGGTCATTGTTATGTAAGCAATCCACAAACGATGCAGATCCTTTAATTAAATACTGTCCGAACCATCGATCTTCCAAGTTGGGTTGCCAGGATATGCTACACGCTGTAGCTTTACACAGCACAGGCAGCTGCATAATTAAAATCGTGTTCCATAAAATATAATGGAAATGTTGAATATATCTAATAAAGCCGTAAAATTTTGTCACAATCGAAAATTAAACCAACTTAAATTTAAATATATTGCTTATAAGCTGTTTAAAGACATAATTTTTATTCCACTACCACAAATTAGAGGTAACACTAGTACTGTTTAAGGTAACATGTTCGTAGTCAATGACCTCAAGTATTACATAATCACGCAGCTTGTATGTAAGGACATTGAATAATAATTTAATAGACATAACAATTGCTTGACATAGTGGTTAGTGTCAGTAACTTCTGAATCGTGGGTACTGAGTTCAAATATCAAGCGGAAGCAAAATTAATTTAAATTTAAAAAAATTGTGTTGTTATTAAGCCGGAGATGGAGCACAAATAAGTAATAATCGATAGAAAAGTAAGGTTTAGTAATGCACATGGCTCAGGACAATGTCTTTTGGCACTCTTGGGAGGAGGTCTACTACGTCCAGCAGAGAACTTGTGTACTATAATGATGATAATAATGTTTTTTTTTTGATTTTCTTTGTGTATAAGAGAATACATCTTAGGTCATAGCCACCTTTTTTATAGAATAAGGGTGATAAACGAGTACACAGTCCACCTGATGGTAAATCTAACCTTAATTACGAATCAAAATGCTCTTACCCAGTAAAAAGGGTCTCCGCTTCTCTACGCTCACCATACGTACACCAGCAAGCGTGGCGTTTCCCAGGTCGAGCTGACCCATTCGTGCTACAACTATAAATAAAGCGTAGCTCTACCACTTATGAAACCGCTTACTTTTTTTTTTTATATTATAGGGTGACAATCGAGCACACAGTCCACCTGATGGTAAGTGGTTGCTGTGGCTCATAGACATCTACATCTATCCTCGATTACGAATCAAAATGCAGATGTGTTGTCACCCGTGAGGACTAAGATGGAATGCCTCGTTTCCAGTAAAATGGGTCGCCGGTTCTCTACACTCACCATACGAAATACAGCAGCATTAAGCTACTATTTCACGCTGGTATTCTGTGAGAGCGTGGTCCTTCCCCGGTCGAGCCGACCCATTCGTGCTACAACTATACATCTAATATAACTGCAGCATGGCTCTACCACGTACTAGACATTACTGTACATAGAGTCTGTCTGCGCTTGGTACCTATCGCATATCTGGCGATGGTTCCTTCACCGCGAAGCATATTATAAATTAACACTTGAGTGTGTCGTAAAGTAAGCAACGAGAACCGAAGACTTTTTTTACTAGCAACGAGGCATTTCATCTTAATGCTAAGGGACAACACTGCACCTACATTTTCATTCCTAATCGGGGCCAGTTATGGATGTTTGAGCCACAGTCTACGGAAACCCACATGGTGGGTCTCACCCTCTTACATATATCTCCAGCCAAGCATCATTGCGTGTACTGCGGTGTTCCGGTCTGAAGGCTATATAGAGAACCAATATAATTACAAGCTCTGAAGTATTCCATTTAAGTCCTCGGAGGCGACAAGTCACTTACAGCCTTCTTAGTTTAAAGTTGATTGCCGATGTCCATAAGCTGGAGTAGCCGCTTACCGTCAGATGGGCTTTAAGTGCGTTTGAAAAATATAAATAGAAAAAAGTTTTTTTAATTGAATCTAACTTTTTAAATTTGCTCGCCGCTCACTTAGCGGTCAGCCACCACAGAGTCTACATTACCTAAGAATGCCTAGTGTAAAGGGTGAATCACGTGTCGTATTATCGTCGATGGTGTGTCTTTCCTAGTGTAGTGGTGTTGGGAGTAGTGGTGCTAGGATTAGTGATGACAGGATTAGTGAACGCAACTGAGGGAGGGCGGGAGGTGCTCTTCAAACTAAGGAAGACACATCACTTTATTTTATTGAGCGGGTGTAGGCGAGGTAGTTCTTACCAACTTTAATATAATGAATTTCCGCAAAGTAACGCCTGAGTCCAATATTTATCTTATCTATTAGCTCTGACAAAGCCGTGGTAGCTCAGATGGTTATCGTTTGCTGTACATTAAATTTCAAAGTACGCGAGCAAACCGGTTTCGATTCGCGCCGGTACCAATGAGATTAATTGCAATTTTAAGTACTGATTTACTATGTGCTGGACGGTGAAGAAAAAAATCGTGAGGAAACATGCATGCATGTCTGGGAAATAGGAAAAAATTTTTTTCGAAGAAATGTGAAGTTCACCAACGTGTATTGGGGCAGCGCGGCAGACAATTCCTTGCCCCAAAACCCTCTCAGAAATCAGGGAAGGCCTGTGCCCAACTTTTTGACTCTGACAAAATGCACAGAATTTTTGTCAGTACTTTCATTTTGCTACTCACATAATCGAAAATTCCAATACTGTTCGTAGTTCAGTTATAATTCATATTCAATGAGCGCCACCGCATTCCTCAACTGTTTGAGGCGTGACTCATGTCTAGAACATCCTATCCAAAGTCGCTTACAACCCTCAATCAACGGCAGCGTATTCGACTATTGTCCTTAAGTTAAGGCGATGTTAAGTATCTATAATTGCTTGCACGATTTAATTAACGGTGAATAACGCTGTGTTGGCGTGTGTACCGTGACGCCCTCTTGATGAATACCGAATCATAAATGCACATACACACGAGCGTTGCTAAAAAATAATTACTGCCTTTTCTAAAAATTCAGTTGAGAAATTATTCAATTAATTGTTTTATTTCTAAATTACGAAATGTTTGGTGAAGTCCACTCCTAAACTGTATTTTTAAAGCCTCGAAGTTCGAAATTTAAACAGGAGATGAACGGTAGGCAGTAGCATCTTAATAAAAAAGTAAAGTTACAGCCTATATACTTCCCACTTCTGGGCACAGGCCTCCCTTCATTTCTGAAAGGGTTTTAGGGCAAGGAATTGTGAAGAGCCGTGGTAGCTCAGATGGTTAACGCTCGCTGTAAATATAAAAGAACGCGAGTAACCCGGGTTCGATCCCCGCCGGCACCAATGAAATTGTTAATTGCAGTTTTAAGTGCTGATATACAACATGCTCGGCGGTGAAGGAAACATCGTGAGGAAACCTGCATGTCTGAGGAATAAGATAAAATATTTCGAAGACATGTGAAGTTGCCAACAAGCATTGGGGCAGCATGGCGGACACTTCCTTGCCCTAAAAGCATCTTAATACCTACTCAAAATAATTAAAAACTGCGGTTACCTATCTGCCTATAAAGCGCGGAAACTATGAAAAAAATCCTATGAAGCAAGTTATGGGGGAGGCCTATGTCCAGCAGTAGCATTTTATGTGCTGTAACAGACGAATGAATGGATGGATTTTTAATACAACTGTAACAGCTACTATTGTTTAGACGATTTGTCTGGCTGTAGATATAAAACTCATTTCTTATATTGCACCTGAGAGTATGTTATTTGTTATATAGGTTTGCTAGATATGCGGAAAAGAATCTGTAAAATGGGGACGACCTATTCGTCCAGACTTAATAGCGTGGTTGGATGCAACAGACATTAGTTGCTAAAAAGAACGCCGGTTTCGCTAAAAGAAGGTTGGCGGATCCATATCTCATATTTGAGTGCTAACGTACTGAACACAGTTGTAACTTGTAATGTATCACTTGTAAATTTAAGACCTCGAGGGTATGCACTTTTATACATAAAGTGGTTTACCGCAGCTCATGCTGATGACATTTTCTGGCATGACTTATGACTTACAAAATTAATTTTTATATCTTTGCAATTTTTTTATATACATGTATATTGTTGTGTTTTATTATGTCAATAGTTTTTACTAAGATGAATCGGTTCTTCTTTCTTTCTTTCAAAATAAAATGTATCTTACATTTTATTTAGCTGTAACTTTAGTTAAAATTTCGTTATGCGTATTATACCCTATCTAAATGCTAAGACGTGTCTTATTGCTAGGCGTCACGTTCTACTTACATTGACATTCCATCATCTCCAAGAATGCAAAAGATTTTCACATACACAAAACAAATATCGTGTTCACCATACTATAATGAATTCTTTGACATCACATTTTTTAAAACGGAAGTTACGATCGAACTTAGAATAACTTAGAGATCGCACATGAGTAGTTGGTAGAGGGATCATAGACAGCTGCAACCAGCTTCAAAACATATAAGGCTACAAAAGCGTTGTCATCTCTGTGGACTAAGACGGAATGCATCACAGCCTGTTAAACATAATTTGAAACCATCAATATTCCTCGATACAGTTTTTACTTAAGCGAAAGTTAATGAATTATATATTGAAGTCGATCGTAAAATTCAGGGTAAACTTGACCTGGTTACCCTGATTTAGATTCCGCTAGCTTTACCCACCTACACAAAAGAACTACCAGGCCGAACGGCTATGGGTATGAAAACGACACCACAGCTGTGGAGAGGTACTAGCCGAATGTTCAGACCAGTCGGGATGGAATCTAGTCCAAAAGAAAAATGATGGTTGAGCGTGCGAATCTGACGTTTGTTGTCGATATCGCACGCATTAGAACCAAACGGCTTTCTTCATTGTTTGTAATACGTACGGCAAAGGAGTGGAATAATCTGCTGGCGTCTATCTTTTCGTCAAAACACAATCTAGGCGTCTTCAAGGCAAGAGTGAATAGACTTTTGTCACGCTAAGACATTGCGATTTACTATCTAGCTCTTCACCACTCACCACCAGATGGGATTGTGCTCAAGTACTGCCTTGTAATCAATGAAAAAAAAGGGAGTCCACTACCTTAAAACGCAGGTAGGTTATATAACCTACGGTATTCGTAGTCTAACACTTAATAATTCAAGAAATAAAGTGCTTTTAACACGTAACAAGACCCAATAAATTTACAAACAATTCCTTCTCAATAATCCAAGGACACAACAGCGCTAAATTGTAAATTATCGCTCGACTCCGCCTCCCGTCTGGAAGTACATTAACTCGTACACCACTAGAATAACAAACATCTCGAGGTAAGCTATTCATAATAATTGCGCATCTACACACCATGGGGTGTTTGCTGAACGTCTGAGATTGATCGAGACCTCGCCATTGAATTTTATTACGCAAGATTGGGCTAAAAAGTCAGTTTTCGCTACATTCTTGTAATTGTTTTACTTGCTAGTATATCGTAGTTTTTATTAAGGTCTTTAAAACGTGGAAATATAGCATATGAGTTTTATATTATACATATTTGAGTTGTATCATTTAACTCACATCACTATAATGATTGTCTAGCTTTCCTAAGCGTCACTAGTGACAGTTGATCATGAAGTCCTGGATTCGAATCCTGGGTCAGGTTAAAAATCAATTCTCAGTAGCATTCCGGAGTCAGAAAGCTGTGGTGTTCCATCCCCGGGCCTCGGTAAGCAGGTCAAGCCGTAGGTCTTCTGCCTGATCACTCTTCAGTCTTGTTAGATTGCTGTCCCATAGGACTATGAGAGTGAGGGAACAGAGAGTGCTCCTGTGCTTGCGCATTGCGCACATACTTGTGGACTACATTTCCGTCCAGGTGCTTTGTCTCCGCTGAAATTGGGCGCCATAATTGAAAATTCGATTTTTAATGCCATATTTTATATAAATTAATAGAAACAGAAACGAAAACTTTTGTATTCAATGTAGATTATAAACATTACTTATTGAAATTCAATTTTTTCCTTTACCACTGGTTCGCAAAAAAAAAACCTCTGTCTTGGAAAGAACCAGCAAGAAACCCAGCGGGACTATTTCTTTTTTCGAATAATAGCTTACAATCATGTTTACAATTAACAACACAAGACAAATTAGAAAAAGCTTGGTAGCGATCACCCTTCCCAGGGGTTATTATCATTCATAAATTCCTGAATATTATAATAACCCTTTTTATACAAACATAGTTTAATAAAAATTTTGAACTTTGCGTATGACAAATTTTGTATATTTTACGGGGTTTTGTTGTATACATCGTCCCAAGAATGAATTACTGTCTCGGTGGAGCCGAGTAACTGGTACTACTAGCTTGTGCCTGTTCCTAGTATTTACAGAATGAATATCACTTATTTTTGCAAAACTACGTTTATTCTTGTGTACGTATATTACATTTTCATAAGTAGACTGAGAGGCCAGAGTTAATATATTAATTGCCTTACATTTTAGTCTCAGTGACTCTTTTGGTTTTAAATTATAAATTGCTCTAATGGCCCTCTTCTGTAAAATAAATATAAATTCTAGTGTCAGTCGCGTGTCCCCATAGCAAAATAACATACGAAATTATGAAAAATGGTGGTATCAACAAGACTCAGTTCCTCCCCATTTAAAATTACATTAGTATTGACATGTTTAACATTAGGAGTTACGAATTTCATACATTTAGTTTTAGTTCCATTAAATGAAAATTATTAACATTAAACCAATTGGACTAACTTAGCTATAGCATTGTTTACTTCGTCGTAATTTAATAACTGTCAGCTTCTTTGGAATGAAATTCTTAATTTGGAATTCATAAACAACGCAGTCAACGTAAGTACACTCGTCACTGAAGATAATGATCTAGCAGATTCACAGTGCAATACACTTGTAAGAAATCAACAATATTCCATAATAATAAGGAATTAATTAATTTGATCATTTTAAAATAAATATTCACTGTCTCTTATTTATATATAAACTATTGTAAAAGTGCTTTTTCGATTATAAAAATCAGTTAAATTGGTTCACCAAATATGGATATATTGTTACATAATTATAATTTTAAGCTTTTAATAAAAAGTAAGAGTCGTTTTCATATTAAAACATTGCAACTCCAGAAGACGGTACTAAATTAGTGTAATAGAAGTATGTACTCGTATAATAGAAGAATTATAGCCACGACTTTAATCTTACGTGAAATTATTTTATATCTTTCATTTTTTGACCCTTTCGTCTGGAATAAAAATTCATTCCCTATTTTTTAATCTTAAAAGACTAAATATGAAGTGTTTAATAAAAAGAAATAATTAAGATCGATACACAATTAACGAAGATATCGCGTAACATCATACAAAAAGTCAAATTGAGAATCTCTTCCTTTTTGAAATCGACTAAAAATACATTTGAACGAGAATTAAACCTCGTTTTTTTTAAAGTCGGTTCAAAAACAAAACTCACTAACGTTTATATATTATATGTTATAACGACATCTCACTTGTAATGGCCATTGTTTCCACTCGTAGTCTAAGAAGCCGACCCCGGAATTGAAAGCAATTTCAAATAAAGCGGCCTAATTGTGGAATACGAATGCTCTCGAGAGCTCCATTGTCTTCCAGCTCTTTAGTATGGAGCCGTTTTAAATATTTCAATGACCGCGTAAGAGGGCACTTTGACTTTGTGAATTGAGATAGTAAGGTATCTAACCTAAAATGGTATTTTTATGATATTAAAGTGGCGAACGAGCCACGAGTGACAGTCGGACGACTTCGAACAGAGAATACTACAGTTACCTTCCACTCCTGAGGATTAAGATGAAAAGTGTCTTCGACTTCGACATAATAATAATATTTTATAAGTTGAATTTATTTGAATAATGTAAAAAAATCTATTTTTATAGAATAAGGGTGACAAACGAGCACACAGTCCACCTGATGGTAAGTGGATGCTGTGGCCCATAGACATCTAGATTTATCCTCGGTTAAGAATGAAAACGCAGATGCGTTGTCCGTGAGCCTCGTTTTAATAAAAAAAGGGTTTCCAGATCACTACACTCACCATACGAAACACAACAGTATTAAGCTACTATTTGACCCTGGTCGAGCCGACCCATTCGTGCCACAACTAGAATATAGCTGTAGCGTGGTACTAATACGTCTATATTTTAAGTTTTCCGGTTTAGATTGCTGTTACTGTTATGTCGTAATAAATAAACGCATAAAAGATTGAAGATTTAAATATACTTCCTCCTGGCCTCCCAGTATATATACGAAAATTTAATATATCTAGAAAAAAAGAGAATAAAAATAGTTCTGCAAATATTGCGAACGAGCACAAGCCAGTAATACCAGTTCACTTGACTCCAACGAGTCAGTAATTCCGTCATGAGGCCATGTTTACGTTTTAATTACCAAGTCCCAGAAAATATGCAGAGCCAGAGAGTTATTATAATATTACACCACTTAATAGACTTATGTCCACTGGAAATAAGGTGGACGCTACCATACAATTTCTAACGTATAATTCAATTCGGTTTCATTGTAAGTTACATTGAGTCATAGTGCATATATGGATGGTAAATTATAATATGAAAATTAATATTTAAAAAAGAGTCTCACTTGGTTTCTTGCAGGTTTTTCCGAGGCCGAATGTTTTTTTCCGAACTGATGTTTTAAACATGGCTTTTAATAAGTATTAAATTTAAATCTATGTTGAATAATTATTATTCAGCATAGATTTACATTATTTTATTATGTTAATATATTTACATTATTTATATCAAAATATGAAAATAATAATTATTATTTTCGTACGTCATACACTCACGCTGCAGCAATATTATGGTTGTGGCACTAATGTGTCGGCTCGACCGGGGAAGGACCACGCTCTCACAGAGTATCAGCGTAAAATAGCAGTTTAATACTGCTGTGTTTCGTATGGTGAGCGTAGAGATCCGGAGACCCTTTTTTACTGGAAACGAGGCGTTCCATCTTAGTCCTCAGAGGTGACAACGCGTCTGCGTTTTGATTCTTAATCGAGGATAAATGTAGATGTCTATGGGCCACAGCATCCACTTACCATCAGGTGGACTGTGAGCTTATTTTTCACCCTTATTCTATTAAAAATATATACTATATCTGTTAGCCTGTAACCATGCATATTTCTTACAAACAGAACATAATGTAGAGCCTAGAGCAACGCTACAACCTTGTTATGGGTAGCTCGAATGGGCCGGTTCGACCGGGAGCGGACCACGCACTCACAGAATACCAACGCAAAATAGCAGCTTAATGCTGATGCGTTTCATTTGGTAAGTTTTTTAGTAGAATAAGAGTGATTTTCAAGCACACAATTGGATGCAGTGGCCCATAGACATCCACATTTATTCTCAATTAAGAATCAAAATGCAGATGCGTTGTCACTTGTCACCCCCTTTTTTTTTTTTGCGGATGGAAAATCATCTAATGACGCCTTTCGCTCTGGGTGGAGCGTAAGGGAGTGTCAGACTTTTACTGACTAAAAACCATCCGTGTTCCTTCAGTGCCCTTACGTTCCGGAGCCGCGGTATCTCTTTCGACCAGCCCGCAGCCCCGGCAGGCGTCGGCCCTTGCGGGCCCCTTCACGCTGCTGACAGCTCTTTGAGGCGCGCGTGGAACAAAACGCGCCGTCGACACGGCCTGTCGTCGTTAGACGGACGGACGGCGAGCTACCCATTGCTCGCCGTCCACAGGCCCGCGCCTACGGTGGCCGGGGGCCACGACGTAGCCCCCGACGCCCGGGGCGTCTCCCGCGGCGGCCGGGGAGGAAAGCTGCTGCTCTCTCCTTCTCCCGCTCCGCCACCTCCTTCGCTAGCATCACTGCTTCGCAGAAGGTAGTGACGGCATCCCATTCCGTCTCGCTCCGGACCATGGCTTCGACCAGGGCCGGACGCGAGAGGTCGCCGCCGCCTATCGCCGCTACGAGGACACGGCGGTGCTCCGCCCAAGCAGGGCACACCTCCACGGTGTGTTCCACCGTGTCCTCCGGTCCATCCTCGCAGTGGGAGCACCCGGGCGTTTCCTCCCGCCCGATTCGGTGCAGGAACCCCCCGAACACACCGTGTCCGGTGAGGACCTGCGTCAGGCGGAAGGTGAGGATGCCGTGGCGTCTCTCAAGCCACTCCTCAAAGAGGGGTCTTATCGCCGCTATAGTGGCGTGCCCAATCACTTGTCACACCTGAGGAATAAGATGGAATATCTCGTTTCCAGTAAAAAGAGTCCTCGGTTCTCCGCACTACAATATCCACTTACCATCAGGTGGATTGTGTAGTCCTGTTTCACTCTTATTTAAAAAAAAAACAATGTGGAACAAGTAATACTTTTAAATAAAAATACGCTCGTTTTATTGTGTCCAAATATCAACTAAACATTAAACACATAAAATCATGAAAAAAAATAAGAAGAAAAAACTTTTCTTGCTGGAATATCAACTCGATAAAACCCAGAAACGTTAGCGTAGTGCCCTATTTGTTTTTTATTCCGCTAAAATTTCGCCGACGGCTCAACTACAAAATCTTGTGGCTGAAGATATTGTATATTCATTTTGTGAACTTGTAAACGATAGCAAAAATATTCAATATTTTATTACTTTAGCTGTTTTATAGCTCTCGTAAGCTCGTAATCGCGTGAACTCTCGCCCTACTGAAACGTACGTGAAAACAATACTTATGTGGCACGCACACAAAAGTGTAAATAAATAATTTTCACTTTTGCGATCGTGTTACAACAACATTTTTATAAAATTGAAGTGAAAATTGAACTTACAGTCAACTAGACTTCAAATTAATATAACTAATATAATAATAAGGCTACATTTGCGTTGTCAACTCTGAGGAGTAAGTAAGTATGTTATTATACTGGTTCCCTTTAATGTTCAGACCAGAATACCCATGTGAGCACTGCTGTTTGGTGGTAGAAATAGGTGGGAAGGTGGTAGCTACGTAGAGGCCTACCACCCACCACACTTATATTTCATTTAACACTGAATTCTTTACTTTTAAAAATTCTACTTTATTTTACATTTAGAGAAAAAAATGTGTACTGTATCCCGGCGCCAACTTGGTTACAGTTTTATAAATAAGTTTTCTTAGCGGATTTCACATAAGCATAGTTTTTGGTAATATCACAAGTATCTATAAACTACGCAGCGTCATCTAGTAACACACATATATTTCTGACACTGACTTTAAGCTTTTTCCTGATATGAACCCAGTAAAGTACTTTTTTTTAGTCACAATAGTAAAGAAAACAGTCCACCTGACTTTAACTAACCACTGCTTGCTGGTGTTACGTGATTATCTGACTTTTTTAAGCGGTAAGAGCAACCAACGAGCACGCAGTCCACTGGACGGTATACGGATGATGTGGCCCATAGACATCTACATTCAGCATCGATTACGAATCAAAATACGGATGCGCCGTCTCAACAACAGAGATGTTGTCACTACAAATGCTTCGTCGGTTTAAAAGTCTTTTGGAATACTTATAAGTAATGGCAGCAGATCCCACGGTACTACTTTAGTTCCAGTTTTGTAACGAACTATATCCATGACAGGTCATGGGACTGAAGAAAAAAAGGCTTGTTCTTTACGCGTTTGCTCTTAAACTAAGAATAGCCATTCAGCGGGGTAATCGTAACATACTAAAATAAAAATCAACTTTAAAACTATTAGAGCAGAACACAAATTGCTTCCACACCGATTGTTAAAATCGATACCTCTATCTCAACATCAGAAAGCAATCCAATTTAACGCAACAATATGGAAGATAGATAATAATGGAATTGCAAAATTCAGTATTAGGTATGTATATTAGATTAGATATTATATCAACCAGGTTGTGACGGTATTAACCGTGTAGTGGCGGTGTAAGAATATCTACTACACCATATCGTCGTGGATATCGAATTATAGGTTACAGAGGAAAATAAACCAGAGCATGGGTAGTAGCATCTACCTAATAAGCCACAAAATAAAAAGCCAACCCGCCTGCCAAGCGTGAAAACTATGGGAAGTAGTCCTCTTAAGTGGCAGGACAATGTGATGACGATGATGATGGTGATAACTTAATAGAGTGAAATGTTCCTAGTGATTTCATTGCAGTTCAAATAGCATCGCCAATGTGACGTATATTAGTCATTAAAGCGCCGTGCCTGTAAGTCTAGAACTCGTTCTCGACATTCCACATCAAATATTATTTATTATTACCAACGCAACGGTACGCGAACCGCGCAACTCGGAGATAACGATTGTTATAAAATAAAATAACATTTTTTGTATGAGAGATAGTGATGAGTAAAACAAGACCAAGACTAAGACCAAGACAGTCTTGGTATCAGTCTCGGTCTTGCTTGTCCGCCATCGTTCTTGATCTTACTCAAATACTTGTTGTCTTCGTCTTAGTCTTGCAAAATCGCAAGACCAAGTCTCTGTATATTAGATAGTGAAGAGCAAAGCACGATCACGAACTAGACCAACACACTCTTGGTTTCGGTCGCGGTCTTGCTTGTCCGGTCTTGTTTTTGATCTTTCTGAAATATTTGTTGTCTTGGTCTTGGTCTTCCGTACTCGATCTTGGTCTGCCGTATTTGGTCTTAGTCCTGGTCTTGTAAAATTGCAAGACCATGACCAAGACTGCTAGATCAAGACCGATTTTGCTCATCACTAATGTGAGAGGAGCTAAGAAAATGATGTTGTGAGTGAAAATCTTTCTACTGTCGGCAATACTTTTCGACTTTTGTCGTCCTGTTGCGTAATGTGTATTCCGATCGTAAGCGACACAACCTCCCCCTTCAAAGGCCGAAGCGAAACTGACCGGGCGGCAGGAATCACGCTTCAAGAGGCCGATAGTTTAGGTAATTTCTTTTTACAGTGAAAATAATGGTATTTTAAAAAAGTTAATAACATAAGCACTACTTTATAGTTAGTCCAATTAGTATGCAAAGTTTCATGATCTTATTTAAAGTATTTTATGAATAACAGCGGTTTGTTGTTTATTTTGGAGGTAACTTTGGATTTTTTTTTCTATGGGGAATTTTTTACGGAATCGTGTTTTTGTCTAACATAATCCTTAACATTAATCCTCAACTGTACCATATATTTATTTCAAAATTAATGCTGCAATATTTTCGGCATAACGGAGGATCTTGCTAAGCCATTTGAGGTTATATTCCCCTTTATTTCATGGATCCAAATCTATTTCAGAGTTAACCCTTTCGGGGTGTTTGCTTATGGAGCGACGAGCAATTCACTCACGCATCGTCCTTAATCTAGTCTAGACTGCAGAACAGACGGAAAATGACACGAGTAAAACCAGTTGCTTCACGATCGAGCTTTTTATAGCCACTAAAATAATCTATAGATATAAATAAGATTGAAGTGTCTGCCTTAGTGTTGAACGTCGTAGGTACTATTCAAATAATTCGCTTCTTTTTAACCTTTGACGAAAAAGAGGGGTGTTATAAGTTTAACCGCTATTTGTGTCTGTATGTGGCACTATAGGTTTTAAACGGGTGAACAGATTTAGGTGCGGTTTTTTTTTTGAAATTTATAAGCAGCTTTCTAGCGGTGATGCGGAGGGACCCAGGTATACTTCATTCGAAAACCGCAAAGATTTTTTTTTGTAAAATCCAAAATATAATCAAATAAGTAGTCTTTAATTTATATAATATAATCTTAAAATTAAATAATGTCACATTAATAGAACCTATCTAAGATCTATTAGATCCTATCCAGATATAGCCGGTGCGTGGACGGTCGCTAGTATAGGTGTGTACTTCAGCGAGATTTCTTATCCTTTTATAGAGTTATGGTGATAAACGAACACATAGTCTGCCTGATGATAAGTAGATGCGGTGGCCCATTGATACCTACATCTATCCTCGATTAAGAATCAAAATGTAGATGCGTTGTCACCTGCGATAAGAAAGAATACCTCCCAACGATAATAATAATAAAGCTATTATTTTCTTTATATATTCTCTGTTTATTCTTGTATAAGGAACCGGAGACCCTTTTTGCTGGAAACGGGGCATTCCATCTTAGTTCTCAGGAACGACAACGCATTTGCATTTTGATTCTTAATCGAGGATAGATGTCCATGAGCCACAACATCTACTTACCACCATGTCGACTGTGTGCTCGTTTGTCATCCGTATTCATAAAAGAAATTATATTTAACTTTTCTAAATGTTCTGTAAGAGACTATTTATATATTGCCCTTAGAGTCAGCCCTCATTTGCAAAACGCGATGACATTGAAGCTATACTTGAGCTTCAATGTCATCGCGTTTTCCTCGTAGCAAAGCTTTATAAGACATAATGATATGAAAATAATAAAAATAAATCAGTCTATTTATCTATACACCGTGTAGTGGCGGCGTAAGAATGTCCAATACCTCCCCCCCCTCTGTTTAAGATAGCACCTTTATACTGCTGTGTTTCGTATGGTGAGTAAACAGAATTGGAAACTCATTTCACTAATAAGTTAATAACGCATCTACATTTTGATTCTTAATCCAGGATAGACGCCTAAGAGCCTCAGTATTAACTTATCATCAGATGGAATGTGTGCTCGTTTGTCACCATTGAAGTAATATGTACTTACCTACTAGAACAGCTATCTCAAATAAAAAATGTGCGCTACTCTGTGTTCGCGCGGTTGTTTTTTTTTCATAGAATAAACATAGGTAGAATGACCCATAGGTAATAGCAGATTGTATATAAGTAATTACTTGGTGTTTACTGACATTTCTTGAATTATTTGTGCAATATCTAAGTACACACGACGGCATATTTTTATCAAGAGATTTTTTTTTAAATCAACACAACACGTGACAACTCTACAAGCACCTAGAGAGTGACTGATTAAAGTGCGGTGTATGCACCGCAGTTGAGTGGAACAGAGTAGCTGAATGCAGTGACGCCTCTAGTACGTAGTACATAATATCTCAATGGTTGTGTATGATGATTTTTTCCAGACTCGATAGACCATAAGCTTGATTAGATTAAACAAAGTAAATTATTTTATTGTTATCTGTAATGGTGACTTAAGTAGACGCTTAATAATTCCACCAACTATTATTTCGCCATTGTCCTTTAGTGCTTGAAGATACAAGAAAAATAATAAGACAGTCGTAAAAGAACAAAAAAGTATTTGATCAAAATTAATTACAAAAATTAGAGATTCTTTCTAAAATAAAAAGGTGAAACACATACGGTTTGCTCTCGGCCATTGTCCTGCGAGATGGCGTAATTTTATAGTTTATTTGGGTTTTTGTGTAATTGGAACAATATTAAGTCGTTAAAGTAGGTAATCGGAAATTATACTTTATTGTACTAAGTCATATCGTCGTGTCGTTTACACACACAGACGTGGGTGAATTCCTAGTCCCTACGTTTACGAAAATTGAACACTATAAATAGATGGCGTGAATGAAAAAAAACGAGAACAATATTTAAATTTTGTCATTAATTTGTATATCATATTTGCTTATTTAATATAATATTTCAAAATATTATGTTACATCCTATTTTTTCAATTACATTTTAATGATATTTTTATCTGAATATTTTAAAAGTTATCTAAGTCAAATATAAAAAAAACATACTAAATGTATGTTTAACAAAACTTATTAACATAACATTTAAATTACAAACATACTCATTTAAATTAGAATTAAAGTCGTTCATAAATGCTGGGCGCGCGAGAGTTAAAAATGGACGAATTTATACCACTTTGACTTTGATGTAAAACTTAAAAATAAAATAAAAGAATAATAAGCAGATTTAAACATGAAAAATTTTGCCAAATCATAATAACTTATATATGTTTCTACAAAAAATGTGTATAATAATATATTCGTCCTATACTTAAGTACCCACAGAAATGTCGCATCTGAACATATTAATTTCATAATCTATATTCCATGACACGAGATGGCGTCTTAGGAATAACTTGTTTTATTATTAATACATAATACGTTTTTATTGATTAAGTATCTTATTAACCGATGAAAAGTAATTCCTTGGTTTTTACTGACATTTTTTGAATTATTTGTGCAATATCTAAGTACATACGACGGCATATTTTTATCAAGAGATTTTTTTTTAATCAACACAACACGTAACAACTCTATAAGCGCCTAGCGAGATACTGATTAAAGTGCGGTGTATGCATCGCAGTTGAGTGGAACAGAGTAGCTGAATGCAGTTTCGCCTCTAGTACGTAGTACATAATAGCTCAATGTTTGTCACCCTTGTTCTAAAAAAAAAGAACAGCTTGTTTTAGATCTGTATTATCATGTATCAGTCGCTCAAAAAATTAGTCTCACTTCTGTAATACATAGCACTAAGATTGTCTATTTTTTAAGTTAAAATAAATGGATTCATCCATTAATTCAAGTACGATTGCTGATTTTAGCATTAAGAAATTGGAGGGAAACGACACAGGATATTACGGATGTAAAGGAAACATCGGAATTGGAGAGGTTTATACTAAATCTTTATTATAGACACGTTTCTTAAAATTGTTATAAAAATGTACTCTCTATTGAAATTACATTAATCAATATAATATAATATAGAAAGAGATAAATCCCAATTCACTCACTCACTCACTGTAACCACTTACTGACTTGTCAACATCTAGTCCAAACCTTGGACCAAACTGCAGAAATTTTGCACAAAGGTTCCCTTTGTAATGAAGATAATGAATAAGAAATTCGTTTTCAAAATTTGGAATTAAGAAAGGAGATCGTTAATAAAGAGGATCTTTTGCCTTATTTCCGTAACTATATAAGTAATATAATAAGTCTATGCATACACGGGTAGACTGTTTTCAGTAAAAGTACATACGGAACGATAAACTTATATTAAAAAAAAAGTATAGTTCTTTAGGGGAAAACTATAAAAATTCCATCAATTCCACCTTAGCCAAGTCGAGGGAAAAATAAGTACACGGAAAATTCCTGGAACTAGCGCTCAATTTTAGTATCGTTTTCCACTTATAGACCAACCCTTTCTATATTTCACTGATTTGAGGCTCTAATAATAAGCTTAATATTTTAATACGGAGAATAAGCTTAATTAAATATCTATAAAATATTAAATACCCCAGAAACGCCTATAAACAAGCTTTAATAGGCATAGGCTCTTAGTCTATCATAGTTATCTTCTATGGAATGGTAACGAATGTTTTTCTAATCCAAGTGCATTTTATAAGGTGGACAGCTATTAATACTTAATTTGAAAAGCCTACTTAGAGGTAATAGGTAAGAGTTAGTTGGAGAAAGAGGGGATGTCAACAAATTACACTTAAAAGCTAAATATTTTGCAAACAGACACCTGAAACGAAAAAAAAAACTGTTGTTCCATACCTTCAATATTTTTTAAAAACCTATCCAACGACACCCCACTCGATGGAATAGACGGGTAAAAAAACACCTGTATAGGAGGTACCCAAATTAAAAATGTTTTTCAAGATTTTATATCACAACTTTGTAGGTATGATTAATATCTATAACTATGCAAAATTACAACTCTCCAGTTGTCTAGCGTTTAGGGTCTCTGAGTAAAGCCACGGACCGACGGACATGACAAAAGTATGAGTTCCTTGTTGTTAAACTACCCTAATAATGGAAAACGCAAAATAAAAGACATTTGTTTCAACATGAAAGAAAAATAGCTAATACTGTTAAGATGTAATTATATATGGACAAAACAATTTACTTTATCCTAAACTAAAATGGAATTAAAAAAATGCGAAATAATTAATTACGAAGACATAATAATTGAGCGTGGCGTGGGTCCGATAGAAAGATATTTGGAGACCCGCGTGGGTGTCAGTGTAAATTATATTTGAAATAATACGCCAAAAATAACATTAGAAAACAATAAAAATAGAAAACAATAAATATATTTTACAGTTTTTGAATGTTTTATATTTAACTGTAAAACTTTTTAAATATATTTCAATCACATAACACAATATACAACATTGATTTGATATAACTATATACTAATTAAAAAAAACTAAAACAAAAAACTAAAATTACCACGTAGTTCTACTCTCCGCGGTATAGTGCCATAAAAGCTGGCTTAGCTTGGCGTTGTGAGAATAGAATCAGCCCACTCGTCACCAGCGACACGACAAATCGCGAATACTTTACTACCTTTAGGAGCTCTGCCGCATCTGGACTCCACGGATCAATGGTCTCCAAAGCCAATATCACGTAAATGTGTATTAGTAATCTCCTAAAAAGGGCACTTAAGAAACGGACGTACTCCTTTCTAAAAGGCCGGTAACGCACCTGCAATTCCCCTCGTGTAGAAGTTATTTCTAGGCGGCGATCGATAGTTTTCATTAGATGAATCACATGCTCGTTTATGTTAGCGCTGTTTACGCAGTTCAGCTTCCTCATGACGCTTTGGACCTAACTCGGTTAGACTGCCTTTGAGATGATCGTAATAGAATATACGCATGATGCACATAGGATCCAAAACTAGGGCCGTGACAGTCTCCCAAGATACAAAATTCAAACCGTTGGGTTTCCTGACATCGTCTCTAAATATTCGATAAGCCTCTAAAACCGATGGAACATTGATAAAGTCAACAACCCTTCGGATAACATCATTTATAAAACCGTGACGAGACAACCTTCTCTCATTTGAAAAATTGTGGAGTTCAAGGTCGTTATCAGAAGGGCACTGATGAGGTTGACAGATACCGCTCATAGCGCATTTCTACGGCTCTGAGCTAGCTTTCCTCGTCAAGTAAAATGCCGAGATTGCCTAATAATAAAGTGTGTAAATAGTGTCTAGAATTGTTAAGTATTGTTAAGTAGAAACAGCTTTTTTTTTAAAACTTTACTTTCACACTAGGTTTTACTCCCGCATCGTGGGGGCTGTTTACATACATGAATTGCACAACGACAAACATTCAGACCAGGAACAATTATTTGTGGCTCATAAAAATATTTGTTTCGTGCGGGATTCGAAGCTCTGAAACTTATTGTTAACCCAGTGCGCCACAGAGGCGTCAAACTAGGGGCGGGTCTGCTCGTATGTACCTACTATAGAAATTATGAAACAAATCTTTCTGCACGATCTGTAGCTTCGTACCAACGGAATAACATAACATAACATAAACACTCACGCCTGTCACCCAGAGGGGTAGGCAGAGACTACGGACTTCCATTTGGCACGATCCTGACATACCTCTTTCGCCTCCTTTACATCCATATATCTACGCATACATGCTCGTCGGTTAAAGGTACTTCTAACGTGGCCCCTTTTCAAAATATCGCCAATTTGGTCGATAAACTTTTTTCTAGGGCGTCCCTTCCCGACTCGGCCGTTCACATCTGCCATATAAATGAAAAGTGGGTTGCGGAAACCCGTCCAACGGAATATCCCATTGTAAAACCGCGATTGTTGTAAATTAATATTTAATAAAAAGTTCCATTGAGTTTTTTGCTGGTCCTTTCAGAGGTTTTTCTCATATATGACTTTCTAATGATATTTTCGTAATCTTTCATCATCATCATCATCATTACAGCCCTTCACAAGTCCACTGCTGAACATAGGCCTCCCCCAAGTAATGCCACAAAGCACTGTCCTGAGCCACCTGCATCCATCGACTTCCTGCATGTCTTACCAGGTCGTCACTCCATCTAGTGGGGGGTCGCCCTACACTACGCCTACCGGTACGAGGCTGCCACTCGAGAACCTTTCTTCCCCATCGGTTATCGGTTCTTCGAGCTATATGGCCGGCCCATTGCCACTTCAGCTTACACTAGATTGCGTTGGGCTATGTCGGTCACTCTGGTTTTACTGCGGATATCCTCATTTCTGAGTCTATCACGCAGTGAAACTCCGAGCATAGCCCTCTCCATAGCTCGCTGAGCGACCTTGAGCGTCCTCATACGGCCAGCGGTGAAGGACCACGTCTCATATCCGTAAGTCATCACTGGCAACACGCACTGGTTATACACTTTAGTTTTCAGAGATTGAGGTATACCTGACGAGAAGATGTGTCGTAATTTCCCGAACGCTGCCCAGCCGAGTTGAAACCGTCGATTGACCTCTCGCTCGAAGTTGGACTTACCTAGTCGGACTATTTGTCCCAGGTAAACGTACTCGTCAACAACTTCGAGCATAGTATTCCCAACAACTACCGGCATAGGTGTGACGTGGACATTAAATATGATCTTTGTTTTGTCCATGTTCATCTTAAGACCTATCCGTTGGGAGACACCATTGAGGTCATTGAGCATAGTGCTAAGGTCCTCCAGCGATTCTGCCATAAGGACTATATCGTCGGCAAATCGAAGGTGAGTGATGTACTCGCCATTGATGTTAATACCGTATCCTTTCCAGTCCAGTAGCTTGAAAACGTCTTCCAACGCAGCGGTGAAGAGTTTCGGGGATATAACATCACCCTGTCTTACACCTCTTTGCAGTTGGATTGGTTTCGTACTCTGGTTCTGTACTCGGATAGCCATCGTAGCCCTACTGTACAAACACTTCAGCACTTCAATATACCGACAGTCAACTACGCACCGCTGAAGAGACTGTAGCACCGCCCAAATTTCGACGGAATCAAAGGCTTTCTCATAGTCCACATACGCCAGACAAAGTGGCAGATTGTACTCTTCGGACTTCTGTACAATTTGCCGAAGGGTATGTATGTGGTCTATGGTACTGAAGCCTTTTCGGAAACCGGCTTGTTCGGGAGGCTGGAAGTCGTCGAGTCTGCGTGCGAGACGATTCGTAATGACTCTCGAAAACAGCACGTAGACGCGGCTCAGAAGGGAAATCGGTCTGTAGTTCTTCAAGAGAGCGTTGTCGCCTTTCTTAAAGAACAAGACCACCGCGCTTCTGCTCCACGCCTCTGGAGTAGTGCCACCATGGAGGACGGAATTGAAGAGCTTCTGAAGGACTTCAAGTACCGGTGTTCCACCCGCTTTCAGAAGCTCCGCTGTAATTCCATCCTCGCCCGGGGTCTTGCCGCTTTTAAGGTGGTGGAGAGCCATTCTAATCTCGGTCAGACTCACGTCCGGGATATCATCGGAATAGTGTCGGATAAGACTTGCTCTTGGATCGTTACTCACACTTGCGTGTGGCTCCAACGATGATGTGTACAGCTGCCCATAGAACCTCTCAATCTCACTCAGAATCTCAGGTGTCCCGGAAACGATGCTGCCACACTCAGTCTTCAGCCTTGACAGTTGGCTCTTTCTGGCAGACAGATCTCTGGCAAATAGTTTGGAGCCCTGATTCCGCTCGATCGCTTCTTTAATACGAGCAGTATTAAAGTTGCGTAAGTCTCGCCGCATGCATTTGGAGATCTGTCTGTTCAGTTGCCTGTATGCTGTCAAATCTGTTGACGATTGCAGCCTCATCTCCCGTCTAACAGCCATGAGATTAAGAGTGTGATCGGAGAGTTTTTGTGTTCTTCTGCGGCGGGTCTTGCAGAACTTAGCTCCGACCGCATGGACAGTTTCCACGAGCTTGTCATTCATATCGTCCACTGCATTGCAATCCTCTAGGCACTGAAAGCGGTTTTGTAACTCGAGCTGAAAGGTTTCGGGATTCTGGATTAGAGCACGAGGGGGACGGAGCGTTGACTTCATTAGACGAGACCTCTCCAACTTAACATTTGGGTTCAGTCTGCCTCTAACCATTCGGTGATCGCTGCCAGTTTTCACCCTTGCGATCACTGAGACATCACTGAACAGTTGGCGTCTGGTAGTCATAATGAAGTCAATCTCATTTTTTGTCGAACCGTCGGGGCTCGACCAGGTCCACTTCCTGTGGGGCCGCTTCTGGAAGAAAGAGTTCATCATAAAGAGTCCCTCTTTTTCCATAAAGTCGGCCAGCTGCTGGCCCCTTGGGTTCCGTTGCCCTACTCCAAATTTCCCCACCTTCAGCTCACCGCTTTCTCTTGTGCCTAGTTTTGCGTTGAAGTCTCCCATCAACACCGTGTAGTGGGTTTTGGAGGAATGCATGGCTCTGGAAATATCCTCATACATTTCCTCCACCTCCTCATCGGGATGTGCCGAGGTTGGTGCGTAAACCTGTATGACCTTCAGCGAATACCGTTTGGTGATTCTGAGTATCAGGTACGCGACCCTCGTCGACACACTCCCAATCTTTACAACGTTGTTGACGAGAGACTTGTGGACGATAAATCCGACACCTCCTTTGGACAGATGGTCGTCCCGGTGGTAGAACAAGTTGCCGGACTCAAGGATTGCCGTATCCTCCCCCTCTCTTCGGACCTCGGATAATCCAATAATATGCCAGCGCAACTTGTCTACCTCTTCTTCCAGCTCCAGTATCTTCTCGTCAGTCCTCAGAGTGCGTGCGTTATATGTTGCCAGGTCGAGTCGTCGTAGGTGGCAACCGAACCTCCACCGGAGATTCTTAGCACCCCCCTGCCCCGCCGTTACCATGGTCGCCACCGTAGCCAGGAATAGCGGGGCCGCCGGGGACTGGGGGCCGTTTTTTTGCGTCGTTATTCATGGGGGGATATTTGCCATAGTTGCCACGCTTGGCGAGCGGGTTGGCAACTGCAGTTTTATTATTATAACACAGTTGTTATCAGAAAGATGCTGCTGCCCATCTCCTGCCTGTCTCCCTCTGTCGCCTCTTACGACACCCACGGGAAGATATGGGGTAGTGGATATTCTCAACCGCCACTACACGGCGTTTCGTAATCTTTACTGAATAACAATTACTCGATTCTATTACATATGGAAATCACCATAGTAAAGCACCAGGAAGTCTATTGTAATTGTATTCATCTCTTCCTTAACCCATTGAAAATAATTAAATATATAAAAATATTATTTATTTAAATACAGACAGATTTAATAATTAATTCACCAAAGCTAGGTCACCCCATTTTGTTTAATGGGTGCCTTTAAGAGAAATTAATATCTCCAATAGACATTGTTAACCTCGTATTTGTACTACAAGTAAAATATCTTGATCAAAGACGGGATGCAACGATTAAGTACCCACGAGTACTCAGGCAATGCAATCGTCACTTTAATGGATGCATGTTCGGACCATCGCAGCGGTCAGTCAGTCAGCTCTTCTATGACGCTCTAACATAACACAGTGGTTGACCAGTCTTCCACCGGATAATAAGTGGTGATGCAGCCAAAGATAGAAAAGCGCAATAACTTACCTAAACATAAGCCCATACTCTCCACATCGTCAGCGTATGGAAAGACAGAGGCTGGCAATCTTTCCACTTCTTTGATATATGTATTACGAACTCGGACTGGTTTGACATCCATAAAGGTGTCAGACAGGGCTGTGTGGCTTCCCCGTGGCTGTTCAACCTATTTATGGACAGTTGTTTGCAAAATTTGAAAGTTGAAGAATGCGGATTAAGAATGGGTGAGTTAACCGTCAAATGCCTTTTGTACGCCGATGATCAAGTTATTCTTGCGTCGTCGGCGGCCGAGTTGCAAATGATGGTTATATTAATGAACGGATCATTAAAAGAAAGGGGTATGAAAGTGAACGCAAGTAAGACGAAGGTATGGTATGGTTTTTGAAAGAGAAGAAAGTAAAACAATTTGTGAAATAAGAATAAAGGGGAGTTGATTGAGCAAGTAGATGAGTTTGTATATTTGGGCTGCGTATTTAGCAGGGATGGGAGATATGATAAGGATATAGAACGACGAGTGAATGCGGGAAATAGAGTGAATGGGGCCTTGCACTCTATTGTGAAGAGTCAAAATGTGTCGAAAAAGGCACGTATGGCAATTCACAATGCTGTGTTGGTCCCTACTTTAACGTACGGTAGTGAAAGTTGGGTGTGGCAGAAGAAGCACGAGAGTAGAATGAACGCAGTAGAAATGCGGTCGTTAAGGAGTATGTTAGGGCTGAATCTGAATGACAGGGTAAGAAATTGAGAGAAGAGTGTGGTTTGCAAGATGATGTGACCAGGATTAAGAAAGGAATGCTTCGGTGGTTTGGTCATGTGGAAAGAATGAATAAGGAAAGAGTGACAAAGAAAATTTATGTTGCAGAAGTGAATGGCAGAGTCGGAAAGGGACGTCCTAGGCGAAAATTTATCGACCAAATTGGCGATTTATTGAAAACGGGCCAAATTAGGAGTACCCTTAACCGGCGAGCATGTATGCGTAGGTGTATGGATGTGAAGGAGGCGAGAGAGGTGTGTCAGGATCGTGCCAAATGGAAGTCTGTAGTCTCTGCCTACCCCTCTGGGTGACAGGCGTGAGTGTTTATGTATTATGTATGTTTATGTATTATGTATTCTGAACGAAGAATCAAACAGTTTTGTTGAAGTTATACAGCAATCAACAATCATTGTGCAAGTCTGTTAATATCTGATACACTGATTGTCCTTGTTCCACTGACCTACCGAAACTTACTAGAAGCATTTGACATAAACGTAACTACAAAAAGGGTACACAAGGTACTTTCCAGGTCTTAAGTCCGCCTGAGTAAGTACTACTACCTCTTCACTATTTCTACCGCCAAATAGTAGTATTTGTACTGCTGTACGCTGGTTTAAAGGGTATAGAGCCAGTAGAATTGCATGCAGTGAGGTATTCTATCTTACTCCTCAGAGATGACAACGCATCTGTAGCCTTCTTTGTTGTGAAGTTAGCTGCAGGTGTCCGTGAACTGCTATTGCTTTCGTTTCTTTAAAAAACTCACTCTATTTTCGGCTATAATGATATAATGTAACTAAGTTTTTTTTTTGATAGGATAGGGTGACAAACGAGTACACAGTCCACTTGATGGTAAGTGGTTGCTGTGGTCCATAGACATCTACATCTATCCTTGATTACGATTAAAAATGCAGATGCGTTGTCACCCGTGAGGACTGATGAATGAGATGGAATGCCTCGTATCCCGTAAAAAGGGTCTCCGGTTCTCTATACTAACCATACGAAACACAGCAGTATTAAGCTGCTGTTTTACGCTGGTATTCTGTGAGAGCGTGGTTTTATGCGCGGTCGAGCCGACCATAATATAGCTGCAGCGTGGCTCTACCACGTATAAATATAGGTATAGAGCCAGTATAAATACAGGCAGTGAGGCTTTCCATCTTAGTCCTCAAGATGGCCGTCTTTGTTTGAAGTTAGCTGCAGGTGTCCGTGAACTGCAACAGCCACTTACCATTGGAATCTAACTACTCTTCCTATGTCACTTTAGTTTCACTGAAAAAACTCGCTCTACTTTCATCTATAATGATATAATATAACGAAGTCCATTTAACATTGAATTTCTTTTATCAGACAATGTAAAAGGGTAAACGGCCCATTTGTCTTGCCAAACTACGTGAATTCACGCATTTTTAGATAACAATACCATTATAATAGGAGCAAGTGCGTATTACATAAACATTTATCCAGTTCCGTACATGAAAGGATATTCAGACACGTGTGTGAATTCTACACTGCATTTGTAAGACTTCTGCAAAGGTTAAAAATATTATATTAGAAAGAAACTTACCGCAACCGTATTTTGATCCTCAATAAGGGAAAGATGTACGAGTGTACGTCTATGAGCCACAGGATCCTCATACCATAAAGTAGACTGTCGTTTCCGACAATCGTTTACGCCTTAGACATGTTTTACTAATATAAAAAAGGAAGAACCGATAACTAATAAGAAAAGAGTCTCTATTGATGGCCCCGTATCGATAAACTAATTGTTTAGTGGCTCCCCACTAGGTGGAGTGACAACCTTGAAATAGATACATGAAGTCGATGGATGCAAGTAGCTTAGGACCTTGTGGACGATGGATGTGGATGCTAAAAAGATGGATGGATGTGGCAATAATGATGATGATAAAAAGGTATTATAACATAGTACAAATATTTTATACGGCCTCAATCAATAACTTTCGGCGATTGCATTTTCTTCTTACTATGGCCAAATTTTACAAGATTTTTAGAGGTGATATTTTAAAAATATAAACATGCTAGTCTAAAAGAAGCATATTATTTCTTGCATTGAAACAATTATATGTTAACGGTAACATAAGAACGAGGCCATATAATATCCACTCTTCACTGTAACTAAAATTATTTCTACTCAGTGTGCCAAGCACAAAACTGCAGTTGTGTTGTTAGTTGTTCGGTAATTAAATTAGAGATAAAGAAAAAAAAGTAAAGAAAAGGAGAAGTTAGAGGTTAAGAAATAAGAGAATGTTATTTCGGTGCACACACTAAAATCTAATCCTTTTTTTGGATTATGTTTTTGTGATTTCAACAAAAGCCTGCATCTTGTTGACCTCGTTTGCTTTCTTTGAATTGACCGTTTATTATATAAAAATTAATGCAAGTGTCTATAGTGCTATATAAGAGTGTTTTATTATTTATCTCCTTTATAATAGTTCCATTCTAAAATTAAAACACATCATAGCGATTGAAGTAACAAGAGAACGTGAAGAAAATAATGTAAGGCTTCTTTCGTTCCTTTTATCTGTTTACGAAACCCTAAAAATGCTAATATGTGAATGAGACCAGCATACTATTTACGTGTTATGTTAAACTATATAAGTCACTAATTAAATATTTATTAGCTGCCTTCAAAAAAGGAGGAGTAACTAGATTTACATGACTACGTTGACTTCGTGATTTGTGAATCTTGCGTGGTTTTAATTGGTTTTAATGGTTAATTCCGGTAGAAAGATATACGACATATTAGTTGATATCTTGATATTATAATTAGTCCAAAAGTGTTAAAAATAAAAGTTTTAGTAAAAATAAAATCCAAATTCAACTAGTAAAAATAAAATCGTTTCCACATAATAGCTTCTGAAGTCGGAGCTTTACGACAATTCTAAGACCATGCACTTTGCACTCATTTCTAGATGTCGTTTTTCACTTTTTTTAGGTTTAATTTTTGTTATTTAGGTAAATAAGCAAACTATAATTGATCACGTAAGATGTTTCATTAAAAATTAAAATAACAACGAACTTACAGTCCGCCTGATGGCAAGTGGCTACTTACTGCACTCCATGGAGACCTGCAGCCAGCTTCAGACAAAGAACACTACAAATGATCGCACCTTGGAGAACTAAAATGGAATGCCTAACAGTCTCTATTATACTGGCATTACCCTTACGCCACTCACCACACTGCAGTGCAGGCTGTTGGCGGCAAAAATAGTTAACAGAATAGTTAACCCACCTAGATGGACTCGGTGGTATGGACAATTTTCAATTACCATATAACCATCTGAGCCGCGGTAGCTCGGATGGTTAGAGCTCGCTGTAAATTTGACAGTACGCGAGCAAACAGGGTTCGATCCCCACCGGCACCAATGAAATCGTTACTTGCAATTTTAAGTGCTGATTTACCACGTGCTCGGCGGTGAAGGAATACATCGTGAGAAACAATGTCTGAGAAATAAGAAAAAAAATATAATGGTTTGTTATATTTACGCGAGCACTACACATTGAATGAAAATATTTATACGGATTTTATTGCTACTTTTAGTTATTGAATATTAATTTTTGCTCCGATCTACGCAGAACGAGCTTACAGTATCTTGAAGTCTTGCAACGGTCTTTTATTTCTTATCTTTATTTATCAAATCCTCCCAAATGAACACCGATTTTTACCGGAGATGATACGCGAGGCTATTGAAATTAAAAAAACATCCTAATTTCAATAGAGAAGATGGATGGGTACTGCCATATGCTTGGAATCCTATAATTAACAAAATTAAATCCAAACCCAAGCATATCACTGCAAGACTTCAAGATACTGTGAGCTCGTTCTGCGTAGATCGAACCAAAAATTCATGTTCAAAAAACTGAAGTTAACCGGGCCAATGCTATGACATTGGGAAGTCAAACATTTCAGCCCCCCCGCCCGTTAACATGGGTGAAAATTAAAATTATTTTAATTAACTTATTTTTTAATTCCCGACGTTTCGGGTGTTTTACAGCACCCATGGTCTCGGAGGACAATTATAAAATAATTAACTTATTTTTTAATTGTCCCGCGTTCAATGCGATAAAATCCATATATAGTTTTATTCACCAAAACCATGGTATAACACATACTATACACCGCTTGAAGAAGTCTCAATGAAATATAAGGAGAGAAAAGAGCAAGGTATATTCATTAAATATGGAATTCCTATTAATGTTTATATCATAAGCATCATGCCAATTTAATAACATTGTAATGATACTTGAATCCTAATAGCCGAGGAATAACCGCGTATGGCTTGCTGCCAAGATACTTACGTTCTTTGGCAACAACTCACATACTGATCGAATGCGAGGCACGTCAATTTATGGCATTAGGTATTTACGATTCTTTGACGGGGATGATAAAATAATACATCAACTTATGAGTTATATGAAAAAAAAGGAGAGTCACAGTCACTTATATATATACACATTTATGGTCTTCGTAAATACGTCCATGTATCTACTTTTCTTACTCAGCTAAACTTGCTGCCTATTCATCAGCGCATATATGTTAGAATAATCTGCACCATTTTCACATTTCTGAACGATCCATGTGCTCCCGAGTGTCTGAAATCCAAATTTCAATACCTGGGAGATTCTCATAATTGTTCTCTCCATTCTTCGGCTAATCTTAAGTTACTCCTTTACACCGTACTGGTTATTTATTTCACTCTTGTGCCCTCACGACCAACAGACTCTGGAATGACATTCCTCTTGACATTAAAAAGCTCCCAACAAGTTCATTTTTAAAAATCTATATATATACTATATATATATATATATATATATATATATATATATATATATATATATGAGCCGTGGTAGCTCAGTGGTTAACGCTCGCTGTAAATATAACAGAACGCGAGTAACCCGGGTTCGATCCCCGCCGGCACCAATGAAATTGTTAATTGCAATTTTAAGTGCTGATTTACCACGTGCTCGGCGGTGAAGGAAAACATCGTGAGGAAACCTGCATGTCTGAGGAATAAGAAAAAAAAATATTTCGAAGACATGTGAAGTTCGTCAACACGCACTTGGGCAGCGCGGCGGACACTTCCTTGCCCTAAACCCTCTCAGAAATGAGGGGGAGGCCTGAGCCCAGCAGTGGGACGTATATAGGCTGTAACTTTACTTTACTTTTATATATATATATATATATATATATATATATATATATATATATATACTTTGTGACGGTTGAGCAGTGCAAGGCACGTCTCCACGCGTACTTCGCGCTGGTGATCATGGAGTTTGTGCGGCACACATTTTTCAACCTTTTTTACCTTGCCAATTTGACGCAAATATACCAATATTGTTTTGATGTTAACGTCGAAAGCTGCTGCTAATTCAGCGGTGAACTAATTTTGAAAAAAGAATTCATTGATTTTAAAATAAATTCAATTTGAAATTAGAATTCTTAGCCAAATAAAAATTATTGTGATATGAAATGTACTGCAGATGGACAATTTCATAGGTAGCACGAATAGGTCGGCTCGACCGGGAGTGGATCACGCTCTTACGGAATACCAGCGTGAAATAGCAGCTTAATAGTGCCTATAGTCCGTTCGCATTAAGAAAATAGTGAGTCATCAGTGCAACTACAGGGTAAAGGTGTATTCACAGTAGTGAAAACACAGTAGGAGCAAAAATTCTTTTTTTTTCCAAACATTTAATTAAGTTTAATGGAAACAAATTTTCTTAAAATTACTTAAATCACTAATCAGTATCGCTAGATTCTCCAGTTACATTAATTATGAAAGAATTTTGTTCTGCAAATTCCATGATGTCATCCAAATTCCACATGGTATTTTCTTCGCAAAGTGTCTATAATTTTGTCCAATGTCGGGTAGTCGTTATTTAAATATATTGAGTGAACTTTTCTCCTTATTGCGCATTTGTCTAGTTCATCTAATTTATCGACCGTCGATAGTCGAGCTTTTTTTTTCACGGGTGATTTTTAATGTGTTAGTATCCTTTTGTTCTTTACTAATTTTATAAACAGTATTTTCGGACACACCACATGTACTTGCTGTTTTTATTACTGTGCTCTCCACAGTCGCAATTAAATCACACAGTTTATTATATTTATAGTTGCGTATGATGAGTGTAGATAATCAGATACCCTTTTTATTGGAAACGAGGTATTCCATCTTAGTCCTCTGGGAATTCAACGCATTTTGATTCTTACTAGTGAGAGGATACCTTGAAAATGGCGTGGCTTATCCCTTTGTCGGTGAAGCTCATGTACGACTGAGGGTATGTCAAAATGAAAGTGATGCAATGACTTCATAATACGCAAATTATGAGATAGCTATACCGAGCACTTGCTAAAAACTAATTTTTTTTAACAAAAATTTGTTGTGGATTAGAAAACTGGTTTATGTAATGTATGTAATAATTCCATGAATTTATTCGTAAAAATATTGTGGTGTGATAGAGAAACGTAACTAATTAGAGGCTAATTTGCAATTTTTTTCTATCAAAAAAATTACATTTTATCGTATTTTTCTTTTATGAAATCCAATGTCATATAGTCAAAAATCATAAACCAAAAATTTGGTTGGTAATCTATAAAGCATAAAAAAATATGTGTAATACAAAAACTATCAAATTTTCGAGGTATCACCTATAGATGTTGATGGCTAAGCGCCACAGCGTCCAACCTTTAGGTGGAACGTGCGTTTGTTTGTCGCCTTTATTCTACACGGCTAAAATAATTAACACCGAAAACTAATCTTTCAATAAAACTTTTACTTTCTATTGCCCTATTTTCCCTAGGGATGGAAATTTTCTCCAAGTTTATATGAAATATTAGAGTATAACCTATTTAATTTAACAAGAAAGGATATTAGGATTATTTAAATTGGTTAAAATTTGGCGAAAATATCGCATAATATACATACAAAAAAGAACATACCTACAGTCCTAGTAGCTAATACCAACTAGTAAATAATGTTTTCATAGCTTTGTTTTAAATACGCATTCCTACTCCCACAAATACTCGTTTAATGAGATGTGCGCACTCCGGTTCTCTTATAATTGGAGCGGCCCTCTGGCACTCCCGCCTGCGACAAATGTTATTAAAATGATAATAGTCTCAAGTGGAGTACTTGGCCTCTTAAGCGATCCCGAAATGAATACTGAACTTATTGTTTGCGATGAGAAAATAAAACCGAAACCATGTTGAAGTGACCTGGCGTATATATTCATCATTCATCATTTTTACAGCTTATGTTTATGCCCACTGCTGAAGGGCTCCTGCATTGAGTTAAACAACATTAGAGGAGCAAACCCATTCATTTATATAACACTAGATCGGTAATAACCACGCCAAAGGGTTGCCACTGCATATATGGCCACAGACATGTCTAGCTAACGTGAGTTCATTGTTCAATGTGACGCCGACAGAGTTGAGCGGCGACAAAAATGGGTAAATGCGTAGTGAAAGAATGCTATTCAAGGTCACAAGAACGTAATAAATCGAGCGGAATCACTTTCAACACATAAATTTTAGTCCTTGTTTTCATAAAAACGTAAAAACCTCAAATAATTAAATAAAATTATCGAATATTGACATTTAGGTTCAATGTTGCCACTTTTCTGCATTTGTGATTATCCTACATTAATTAATGGGAGACTATATAATTAATTGAGTAAGTTAATTTGTTACCTCTAATTTTAAATATTTTGGAAATTATAATCAAAACTACGTTTTAACTTTCATACAAAATAATTAATTATTCTTATTTTAGTTTATTCACGAATTATCTATTAAATATATTTTATTACCTACTTATTTTATATTAATGATTTTATATTAATTATAATTTCATATAAATTTTATATTAATTATATTTTATTACCTATTTTATATTGTTTGATTTATTAGTACCATAAAAATACGTTTTATTTCATCACTATGTTTACTTCTATTCATCTGATAAGCTTTGTATCCTTTTTTCTACACTTTTTTCGACGCGCTGTAATGTGGTTTGCTCCTCTAGTGTTGTATAACTCAATAAGCAAACCACATTACCGCGCGTCGAAAAAAGTGTAACCACTATCCAAACGCGACGACGTAGCTTTGAAACTAATAACAATTTTAAATAAACATATATCTATCTCACTTACACAAGTTGCGAAAACAATATCGTCGCTAAGATTAGATAAAGATAGACACACAAACATGCAATGGCGGGTTGGTGTGGCTTACTATATGGAATTTTGCCTAAAATACGCAATAAAAATGAGTTTTTAAGCTGCATTTTGTGCTTGATGCTGGTTAAATGTTTTTATATTAAAAAAAGTATATTTTAATAATAATTTAATAATAGTCTCCCATTAATTAATGTAGGATAATCACAAATGCGGAAAAGTGGCAACATTGAACCTAAATGGCAATATTCGATAATTGTATTTAATTATTTGAGGTTTTTTTACGTTTATATGAAAACAAGAACTAAAAATTATGTGTTGAAAGTGATTCCGCTTGATTTATTACGTTTTTGTGACCTTGAATAGCATTCTTTCACAACGCATTTACCCATTTTTTGTCACTCTGTCGGCGTCACATTGAACACTGAACTGACGATAGCTAGGCATACGGCTGTGGCCATATGTGCAGTGCGGTTATTACTGATCTAGTGTAATATATAAATCAATGGGCTCATGCTCCACAAATTACCATCGGGTATGGGCAACAATTTTTTTTATTACAATTAATATTTGTTGATAATTATTTGTGCCATTTGTTGTATAGTGTGTGTGTGTACCGCGGTATAGTGCCAAGAAATTTTTATATATTATTATTATTTATTTTTTATACCGCGGGTAGAGCTGTACAATAGTTTAAGTTTTAGTTATAGTTTTTTTTTAAATTATGTTAATAAATACTGTGGTTGCGCGGAAAACCATTCGCGTTTTTTATTTTGACGGTAGGAACTTGTAGAATCATTATTTCCTTTCCAAACAATATCATTCGTACCCTCCTATCGACACATCGGGGTGGTGGGGTGGGAGGGGAAAGAAGACGATTCTAGAACATCGCGTAATCACCCGAGCCGAGGATATATAAGACACGCGCGACCGATGCGCGAGCCTCTTCTCCCGCCGCAGTCGTCGTTGAACTACAACCTCCTCTTCCCGCGCGCTCGTTTGGAAACACCTCACTAGTGGAAACCGCTTTGGCCTGGAAGCAGTCGAGCTCCAGGAACCCGCCTCACCTCGTGTGAGATATCGTCGCGCACCGCCTCTCTCCGGAGTGTTCCAGAAGTCGCTATAGTGATCGACAGGAAGAAGAAACCCCGGTGAGTCAATATTCCTTAATTATACCTGCTTGCTAATAGTTTAACCCGCTCCAATCTGTGTTTTTTTTCCTAGTCAAGCAGGATTCCTTTCATCGATTCGACAAGTAATAGTTTAGTTTAGGGAAGAGCGAGTGCATTGTACCGCATGCTATAGTAGTCGCTTGACGTAAGCGTAGAAGCAATCGCATATACAGTCCACTTTAGTTAATATCTCGCGTAATAGGTTTGAGGTTTGACCGGGGAACTAGATTTTCGGCAGCCTTAAACACGTGGCTCCACCATTTTATGGTCACTTCGGCAGGATCTGGATTGGTGTTTAGTGGTTATCCAACCATTTTCTGGTCGAATTATTAAATTAATTGTTTAGATAACGCACTCTAATTTATAGAATAGACTTAAATAGTGTTCGTTTAAATTAAAATTTTGATTTGTTACTCGCAAACAGAATTATTCATTTAATAGCGCTCGTATTTGGTTAAATTTAAAGCTTATTAAATAATTGAAACGGCGTGATAGCAACCGTTTGATACGCTTACCCCACAATTTTATAAAATTATTAGGTTTAGCAAACGACGCGTAGCCTTGACTGCATCGGGCGCTCGATCTGATTACGTAATACGGCACGCCGAGTATTCATCCTACGTCGTTTATGCGTGTGAGATTAATTGTGATTAATATAACTTTATTATAATAATTTAAAATGGCAGTTAGTGGAAGTGAAATCAAAATTAAAACGCTTTATGCCAAGAGGGACATACTCTTTTCGCGTATGCAGAATATAAGTGATTATATAAAGAACATTCATATAGAGGCAGTACGGGAGGCCTTTTTAAATGAAATCGAAACGATAGATAATTTGCGGACAGATTACGAAAGAATATTAGATCAAATTAATCATTCGGAACTACAAACCGACCCGAAATACATAGTGAACTACCAACCGCTGCTGGCATTCGAAGATATGTTGTGTCGCGTGAAGAGAACCGCAAAATTGCTACAATCTCAAGGTGAAGCGAAGCCTGAAATGCAGGTACGCCCTCGTGACTCAATTAGGTTACCGCCAATAGATATTCCGGTATTCAATGGTGATATTAAGACGTGGCCCTTCTTCTTCAGTAGTTTTCAAAACAATATACACAACAACCCATCGTTATCGGACGCTGAAAAATTATATTACTTAATTAGTAAACTTAGTGGCAGAGCACAGTCGATCTGCTCGGGTTTTACACCTACAGCAAACAATTACGTATTAATATTTGAAACGCTTAAAACTAAATATGAAGATAGGAGAATGTTAGCTTCCGAATATTTGAACCAGATATTCGATCTTAAACCTATATCATCCGCGAACATCAACGGCTTAGAGCAGTTTCTCGATAAATTTGTGGCATCGGTGGCTGCACTTAAGAATTTGAAGTTTAATGACCTCATGGACGTGGTGTTTCTCCGTATAGCATTAAAGAAATTAGACTCCGACACCGTGCGTGCGTTTGAAATGGAGCATCGTAGCTCGGAGATGCCTTCCTTTCATTCATTAGCATCGTTCGTGCGAGATCAAATAAAGGTGATGCAGCGCTCACCGAACGTTAAACAGGAGATTAAAAGGTGCGTCGACCGTAGACAGACTCAACCATCTAAAATAGCAGGGTCGTTAACTTACGTAACCGCTACGCCGACATCACTCCAGCATACTTGTATAGTATGTAAAGATAAACACGGTAATTTATATAACTGTGCGACTTTTCGTAAATATTCACCAAGCGAACGTTATAAGTTAGTAAAAACAAACAACCTATGTTTGAACTGCTTAAGCGATAAGCATTTAGTTGCAAAATGCAATTCGAGTTCCGTATGTAGCAAGTGCGCCAGGAAACATCACACGCTATTACATTTTGAAAATAGCAACATAGCGGCGTCAAGTAAGGCGAATAAGGAATTCACCCCTACTAAGGTCAACGATTCTAGCGGTCGACCTGGTGATGTCGCTCTGTGCTCATTGGCAAATATGGGAGCACAACCTCCTTCAACCGTGTTACTGGGTACGGCGCGTATTTTGGTTAGGGATTCGCGTGGAAACAAACAAAGCGTCCGTGCACTGCTGGACAGCGGAGCCCAAAATAGCTTTATAACACGACAATGTTGTCAGCGCTTAGGCTTAGTAATAAATAGGTCACTTTCATGTCCTGTAGTTAAAGGCATCGGAGGTACTAGTAAAGCGACACAGGGATATATAAATTTAAAATTTTATTCTCGGATAGATCGTAACGTTAACTTTGATATAAATGCACTAGTAGTAGATAGGGTCACTGAACGGTTGCCAACCGTTTCGGTTGACACCTCGGCAATGATTGAATTTAAAAATTTGACTCTAGCAGACGACACTTACGCCGTTCCTGGAAACATAGACATGCTCATTGGGGCATCGCTTTTCCCTCATCTTTTGTTAAACAATAAGGTCAGGGGCAACTCCTCGCATACCGCGCCTTACGCACTGGAAACCGTATTGGGCTATGTGATCCTTGGCTCCGCCCCCATCCTAGATAGTATTTCGGCAGCCTCTTATTGTGGTATGGCTGTCGAACCGCTCGAGTCGTTAGTCCGCAAATTTTGGGAGATGGAGGAGGTGAACGTCCCACCCATAGCTAGTTCAGATGACAGGATATGCGAGGAAATTTACGTCCGCACGACCGTTCGTGATCGCGACGGTAGATATAGTGTAGCGCTACCCTTTAAGGGAGATGTTTTATCTCTCGGCGATTCGCGTCAAATGGCGGAAAAACGTTTCTACAGCTTGGAGCGTAGGATGCTCGCTTCGCCCCAGTTAAAGGAAGCTTACGACGGCGTCATTAACGAATATATAAGAGAAGGTTACATATCACTTGTGGCTTCGAAATTAGATAACTACGAAGACACACCGTCGTATTTTATACCACACCACGGAGTCATTAGAGAGGACAAACTTACATCTAAATTACGTGTAGTGCTCGACGCTAGTGCTAAAACTAGCACTCACCTGTCGCTTAACGATATCCTCTATAGTGGGCAAAATTTACAGGGCAGTTTATTTGATATAATAGTCAATTTTCGTTTGTTTAGTATAGCACTATCCGCCGATATTCGCCAAATGTTTCTTTGCATAGGGGTCCGTGAATGCGACCGTAGATTCCAGCGCATTTTATATCGTTTCCACCCAAAGGAACCTCTAATGGTGTTAGAATTTAACCGCGTTTGTTTTGGTTTAAAGTCGAGCCCATTTCATGCGTTACGCACGGTGAGACAGCTCGCTCACGATGAAGGTCCCTCTTATCCTAAAGCTAAGAGGGCAATTGAGAGCGGATTATATATGGATGATTTTGTGTATTCGGTCGATAGCGTGGAGGAGGCCACCCTAACCACCGCCGAGGTTATAAGGCTCATGAAATCGGGTCAATTCGATCTTGTGAAGTGGACTAGTAATTCGCGTCCGGTTTTAGATACAATCCCACTATCACACCGTCTTTCGGCGATAAAGGAATTCGACGATTCCGATACACACAAGGTGCTCGGTCTGTGTTGGTCACCAGAGTCCGACGTGTTTAGCCTTAAGGTAAATCCGCCCGTAGAGAAATGCACAAAGCGCACAATACTGTCATGCGTTGCTAGATTATGGGACGTCATGGGTTTCGTAGCTCCGGTGGTATTATACGCTAAGCTTTTGATTAAACAACTTTGGTTATTTGAATGCGATTGGGATGACTCGCCGCCTGACAGCATTGTTCGATTGTGGCAGCGCTTTAGAGAGGAACTTCCTTTACTAAGAGAAATTAAAATACCGCGTCATATAAATGTCGATAGAAATAGCAGCATAACGGTTGTTGGATTTGCAGACGCCAGCGAGAAGGCTTACGGGGGCGTTGTATATTTCCATGTCCAGAATAATGGTAGAAATTCGATTAGCCTCATTAGTTCTAAGTCGAGAGTCTCCCCCCGTAAGGTTGTCTCTCTGGCGCGCTTAGAGCTTTGCGCAATATTAGTACTCACCAAGCTTATTACCACAGTTATCGGCGCATGTAGGGATAGAGTTCACATAGAAAGAATATTTGCCTTTTCCGACTCCACCGTCGCCTTATGTTGGGTTCATTCTTCACCCCACCGTTGGGATACGTTTGTCGCGAACCGAGTGGCCAAGATCCAAGACGAGTTAGAAACGCGGAACTTTTATCACGTGTCCGGTAAGGAAAACCCTGCCGATTGTCTATCCCGGGGACTCACCCCGATGCAAATAATGGACCACCCGCTTTGGTTCCATGGACCTTCTTGGGTTCACTTGGATCCCTCACAATGGCCAATAACCGATTTCGAACCTTCGTCAGTGTCACAACCGCCGGAAGAGAAGAGACACGCTCTAGTGGCGAACGTTTCGAGCGAGGTTTCTCCAATCATTGCTCTGGCGAACCGCTTGTCCTCTTGGTCGAAATTATTGCGTAGCGTAATTTACGTTTGTCGATTCGCGAAGCTTTTACCGCGACGTCCGTATGTCTTAGCATCCGATTACAACTATGCCGAGTCGCTAGTATTACGTGAACTTCAACGTGCGCACTTCTCTGAAGAAATTACAAGATTACAATCGAATAGAGCTTGTAGTCGCGCCTTTCAACGCCTTAAGCCATTTTTACAGGATGGGATTGTAAGGGTAGGTGGACGCTTGTCCAACTCGCAATTGAGTTTCGACCAACGGCACCCTATAGTTTTACCGCGTAAAGACCATATCATGAACTTATTAGTCGATTATCATCATAAATTGAACTCGCACGCTGGCCCCGATTTATTGATGTCGATCTTGCGTCAGAATTATTGGATTCTTTCTGCACGTAGTTTAATACGCAATCGGGTGCACAGATGTATAGCTTGCTTTCGGGCACGCCCCAAGCCGTCATTTCCGGAAATGGCGGAACTTAGATCTTGTAGAGTGATACAATCGGTAAAGCCCTTCACGCACACCGGGTCTGATTTTGCTGGTCCGTTTAAGGTCACGCTCACTCGCGGGCGTGGTATAGGATCCACAAAGGCTTACGTCTGCATTTTCGTATGTCTAACTACTCGAGCAGTGCATATAGAACTCGTTGGTGATCTAAGCACAGCAGGCTTTATGGGTGCATTTAAAAGATTTCTATCGCGCAGAGGCCCTGTAAGTAAATTATATTCGGATAACGGTACGAACTACGTCGGTGCAAAACGTATTCTATCGGAACTACACGAGCTCTTAGCTAGCAAGTATTATAATTCGGAGTTCGCTCACATTCTAGCCGAGAACCGCATTGAGTGGTCTCTGAACGTCCCAGCCGCGAGTCATTTTGGGGGCAATTGGGAGACTAATATTAAAAGTCTAAAGAGCCACTTATACCGAGTAATAGGAGATCAAATTTTGTCCTTCGAAGAGCTAAGTACGGTGCTCGCTCAAATTGAATGCGTAATGAATAGCCGCCCACTTTGTCGGACGTTATCTAGTGACCCCTCGGAACCGCTGGCTCTAACTCCAGCACATTTTTTGACTTTAACGCCTCTAAGGTATCTGCCCGCCGCGGATATGGATGAGAACAGACTTAGCATTTCCACACGCCACAAATTATTAGATCGGTTAGTGCAATCGTTTTGGAAACGATGGAGGATGGAATACTTGCATACTTTGCAGTCTCGGCAAAAATGGAACACAGCGACAGAGCCTTTAGCTGTAGGAACCGTAGTTGTGCTCACTAAGGAGAATACGCCGCCTCTCCACTGGCCGTTAGGAATCGTCGAGGAGGTCTTTCCCGGTTCCGACGGAGTAATTAGGATAGCTCGCGTTAAGACCACGGTTGGGTCTTACCTACGTCCTGTTATCCGTTTGTGCCCCTTGCCTCTTCCATAATTTAAATTAGCTTTCTAGACTGAAATTGTAGTTTAATTTAGGTAATCTTAGCGTTAGTTAGTTATTTGTTAGTCGATCTTAGCTCTAGTTGTTTAGTTATTTTTTTTTTGAAGGAAATCCTTCAAGGGCGGGGGGAGATGGTTGCGCGGAAAACCATTCGCGTTTTTTATTTTGACGGTAGGAACTTGTAGAATCATTATTTCCTTTCCAAACAATATCATTCGTACCCTCCTATCGACACATCGGGGTGGTGGGGTGGGAGGGGAAAGAAGACGATTCTAGAACATCGCGTAATCACCCGAGCCGAGGATATATAAGACACGCGCGACCGATGCGCGAGCCTCTTCTCCCGCCGCAGTCGTCGTTGAACTACAACCTCCTCTTCCCGCGCGCTCGTTTGGAAACACCTCACTAGTGGAAACCGCTTTGGCCTGGAAGCAGTCGAGCTCCAGGAACCCGCCTCACCTCGTGTGAGATATCGTCGCGCACCGCCTCTCTCCGGAGTGTTCCAGAAGTCGCTATAGTGATCGACAGGAAGAAGAAACCCCGGTGAGTCAATATTCCTTAATTATACCTGCTTGCTAATAGTTTAACCCGCTCCAATCTGTGTTTTTTTTCCTAGTCAAGCAGGATTCCTTTCATCGATTCGACAAGTAATAGTTTAGTTTAGGGAAGAGCGAGTGCATTGTACCGCATGCTATAGTAGTCGCTTTACGTAAGCGTAGAAGCAATCGCATATACAGTCCACTTTAGTTAATATCTCGCGTAATAGGTTTGAGGTTTGACCGGGGAACTAGATTTTCGGCAGCCTTAAACACGTGGCTCCACCATACTATATTTCTTAATGTTATATGTAAAAAAATGATTTTAAGTATGAAATTACTGTAGACTTTTAGAATTACTTTAGAATAGACTAAAAACTTACTTTAGAATAAAATTTGCTTTTATGACCTTCATTACATTAATTACTTTTATTGACTTATTGAACTGAATTTTATTTTTATTGATTGTTTTATTATTTTTCACTTTTACATATGTTTATACGTCAATAAATAATAATGAGTTGTGTTATTATTAAAAATTGTAAATGATATATATTATTAATTGAGTTCGGTTTTAACGCAAATTGCAACTAGTTATGTAATTAATATTTTTATGTAAATTTATTATGTGCACTATGTAAATTCAAATACAATTCAAATAGTTTTATAAATAAAAAATAAATAATAAAATATCCCTAAAAATTGCTTTTATGACCTTCATTACATTAATTACTTTTATTGACTTATTGAACTGAATTTTATTTTTATTGATTGTTTTATTATTTTTCACTTTTACATATGTTGCAATAAAAGTTGTGTTATTATTAAAAATTATAAATGATATATTTTATTAATTGAGTTCGGTTTTAACGCAAATTGCAACTAGTTATGTAATTAATATTTTTATGTAAATTTATTATGTGCACTATGTAAATTCAAATAATTTTATAAATAAAAAATAAATAATAAAATATGAATTCCATTAATAACTGAAATGCGGGAGACGTTCCTTAGAATGGCGAATAAGCTGACGGGTGACAAACGGAAAGTAGCGACCCTAATTAATAATTGATGCAACTTCTCTTTGAGTTGGCAGTCTTTAGCACTTTAGATAATGTTTAAGGCGGCTATAAGTCATTTATACTTAGAAAACAAAGTTGTAGTAGCTCAGCAGCTTGCACTTGCCTGAAGTTTTATTAAACGAGAGAAAATTTGCCGCCTTTGCTTAATAGACTAACATACAATGTCCCCGCCAGAATCCCCAGATATCCATGCAAATTGTTTAAGTCCAGGCTATCCAGAACTATAGCCCGTTCACCGTAAGATGTCCCCTGCCTTGGGAAATGGCAGCATTGTCTACGGTGCTGCCAACAATATATGGAGCATTTACCCCACTTGGGCGTTGCTGGCAAAATTATCTAAACTTGAAAACCCCTGGTTAATATGTTTTACTTGCTTATTTAAATAATATACAGTTAGTTATAAGACTATTAAGGTTGTGAATGATAACACAATTTAATTTTTAAATTATTTATTGATTTATTTTTTCCGACAATAATTATGATCGAAAGGAACAATTCCAGACATACTCGTATCACTGTCACTTTCATAAACGTCGTCATAATCATCTGTCGTATCCGAATCTGTGCTGCTGTCATTTCCTAATTCAATTATGAATTTATCAGTAATATCATCCATACAGCCATCAAGTACATAAAACTTGTCTTCTAAATTTTTTACGTGTTCACACTGCTTTTGCCAATCCTGAGGGGTTATAGATGAAAAAGCTTCTTCAGTTAACTTCACGATATTCCCAGCTTCTTGGCCGACATTATTGCTGGCTACTCGTCTCTTTAAAAGACTCCACATAAACTCAATCGCATTTAAATCGCAGCGGTAAGGGGGCAACCTAACCACTTTATGGCCATGAGAAAGCAATAATTGGTCAGCCTCATAAATCGGCGCTTCTTTGTGCTCTTTTATAATTTCATAAAGTTCTGCTTTCAGCATTGTTGGTATATAAGACAATCCCTTATTTGTTATCCAATTTTGCATTTGAAGTTTTGAGGAACTCATAGTAGGTGCTTTATTTACTTGTACGGTATGATAGGGAGCGTTATCCATCACGACTAAGGAGTTCGGAGGCAAATTGGGTATAAGTTTCTCTGAAAGCCATTTTATAAAATTGTTTCTGTTCATGTCGTCATGGTAGTCCCCTGATTTACTCTGTGATTTAAAAATCAATTGAGCATTAGGAATAAACCCTATTTCTCCACCTGCATTAATAATTATCCACCGCGTTCCAACAGAATCACTTATTAGTACTCCGTCCTCGTCATCTTTTTGCCAACATTTTTTCACTGCATACGATGCGTGAATGTATGTTTCATCTAAGAAAACTATTGGCCGACCATCTGCTCGATTTTGCCTCATAGTAACGATATACTTGCGTCTCCATGCAACTATGTCGTGCCTTTCCATTAAAATTTTCCGTTTCGAACCACACTTTTTATACTGAAATCCAATTTGTTTTAAAATTTTCCACAAAGTCGTTCGACCTCCACCAAAGTTTATGTCATTCTTTAATTCTACAAGTAATTTATTTAAAGTAGGAACAACTTTTCTTACAGTATACATTTCATGGATTTTGTTTCTTATTGCGCATAAATCGAAATCATCAAGATCCACCGTTTTACGTCTTTGACGGTGTTTTCCAGGAGACTTGAGTTTTTGAGATGTAGAGGCAGCAGCTTCACCTTCTTTAGATATTCTACTCACGGTTTTCTCCGACATGCCTGAAATAGACACCAAATTTGTATCATTTTATAAAATTAAATATTTATAAAATACAAATACAGACATTATCATAAAAAAATTAATTAAATTATACGTACTTTTTTATTTTAATTCGTAATGTTAGTAATTTCTTATTATTACCCATACTAAAGGCATTTTGCATGAAGCAGGCATCCCTATTTTACTAACCTGTCATGGCGGCGACGCGAGTTCGCACTTGATTGAGTGGAATTAACGGGGCTTGGTTTGCCTTTTCTCTCTCACAAAAGGCACTCACCTTCAACACAAACTCTCTTGCACTGGTTCTAAATGGTTTCGGCATAATTAATTCGGAATATTTTAAATAATAACACAAAAACGAGCGTTATAATCACAAACTGACAACAGATTGACAAGCAATAGTGCCAACATCACAGCGGGGGACATCTTACGGTGAACGGGCTATAATTTGGGTCGTTTTTCACCGTTGGTCCGCGCTACCCGCTTGTACAATGAATATGTTGGAAGAATTCGGATATCGACATCCACTTCGATAGCATCGCTACTTTTATTGCAAAAATTAAAAATGTTGACTTACCTTTATCGTAACTATCGTGATTGACCTTTGTCTTGTTTTAACTCACATAATTTTTGTAGTGTTTTCATTACAGTAACAGGATAAAACGCATAATGTGGTTACTTATAAATGTGAGAACAGTTACCTATTGTACTATGTAACAAATAATTTGTATTCTTGGCGTCTTACGTTAGTAATCCAATAAAAAAAAAATAAAAAAAATAGAGTTCGATATTCGATGACAACAGTGAAGTCCTTTTAAGAAATTTTTAAGTGCTTATTTGTTTTTTTTAAGTTGAAGTATCAAATGAACAAATAGTGCACCTGATAGTAAGAGGCTACTGTAGGCCATAGACAAATACAGATAACTTCAAACAAAGAAGGATTCAGATGCTTTGTCCGTTGTCACCTCTGAGAGCTAAGATGAAATATTCCTCATATGAGGCAATCTATGGGAAAGGCCTTCGGCAGCATATTTTAATAAATGCTATTATGTATTACGGATGGATATGAAAACTATTATCAACGAAATATATTTGAATATTTATGTTTATTTTATAGGTGGACTGTGTGCTCGCTTGTAACCCCTATGGGTTACAAACGTGCACACAGTCCACCTGATGGTTAGTGGTTGCTGCAGCCCATAGATATCCATCCTTGGAGGACTAAGTTGGAATGCCTCCTTTCCATTAACAAGTGTCTCCGGTTCTCTACACTCACCATACGAAACAAGGCGGCGTTAAGCTACATAGAGATTGAGATAGAGCCAATCCATTGGTGCTACAAATATAGCTGCAGCATGGCTCTACCACGTGTATTACTTTGTATTTAACATAGTTACAGCTGATATGTATTTATAGTTGGAACATACATTTTTGTTTATTGTATTTGTATGCGCTTGCACCCATCTTATCTTCTCTGCTTAAACTGGAGGTAGAGTGGTAGAGAATGTTTTTATACAATAACAAAGAATGTAGAGGCCCCACTTCTTATAATTTTACGTTAGACAATCATGCATTTAATATTTACAGTGAAGAAAACATCTTGACAACCATTCACTACCTAAACAACCGGTGCCTGATATCTGTCTATCACGGAGGTTTTTCCCTGAGACTGCTTTACGTAGATGATATACTCTAAATACAGACCTCAAAATTATAAAATACCGAAATGAAAATAGAAGGAGAATATTTTAAGATCATCCTTCAATTAAAGTGTGCCACGTTGCGTCCTAAAATTTTCAAAATAAATACCTAAATATTTCATCAAAATACCGCTAATAATCGACTTTTGTTCGGACTTACTATCCACAGAGTTAGAGCAAATAGCGCAAGTCGCTACTTTTATTACAAATCTTTAAGCCGCTTTTGAACTCAGAATCTGGATCCTAGGCCTCAAGGCTATCAGGTTTTTGCAAAGGCGATTATTATATTTTTGCTTGGAATCATGGTCGCGGCTACATTGAATTTATTTTATCATATTCACCCTCTTAAAATTAAACTGGGATATCAGACTAGGACTACCTACCTAGTAAACAAAAATTAGTAAATCAAATATACATAAATCGTAAATATGGAAACTTGTCTCAAGGTAAAGAATCTTTTTATATTTTCTATTAGCTACAATAACATTTTAATTACAAAATTATAACGTTATAGTAGAGCTGTGACAGCTCAGGAGCTAAGCGCTCGCTGTGCATTTCACAGTACATGAGCAACCCAGGTTCGATCCCCGCCGGCACCAATTAATTGCAAATATTAAGTGCTGATTTACCACGTGCTTGGTGGAGAAGGAAAACGACGTAAGAAAACCTGCACGTCTGAGAAATAAGAAAAAAAAAACATAGCGAAGACACAAAAAACCCTCGTAGAAATGAGAGGACATGTACAGTTCCATACACTCCACGGATTAAAAAAAAAGTTAAATTGAAACCAAATTTGTAAAAATATTCAATGAAATAAAGCGAAAATAGTAGTTCTTGCCTTGATATATTTTTTCTTTAAAAAAGCTATTCATTTAAATTGAAAACCATAATAAATTACTTAGTTTCTATAAACAGCAGATTACTTAGTTTTTAGTAATTTTGAAATAGTTTCGATAATTTTTGCTTTTACTTAAAATTGGATATATTCCTTTGTTTCGGTTAAATAACCATTATCATAATATAGTTTTTCAGTGTTGAAGATTAATTAACATAGGTACTAAAAATTTATTTAATTTATAAACTAACAAAAAAAAATTGCATCCTCATTTTTCTAAGAGCTCTAAGAATTTTTTAAATTGTAGATATTTCTTGTAAGAAGTTTTTAGAAAATCGGATACAGCCCAAATAAAACATTTGCGTTCACTCGATACAACATTTAAAATGATGTCATTGGGATTACAAAACAAATGTAAATATGCAATGACTTTTATTTTTATACGATTAATATAAATACACAACACTAACAATTCTTAAGTAATTTGAAAGCATTTTCGGTTTAAGAAAATGTGTTTTGCCCATGTAAAATATTAAAAATAAGAAAATATAAGTATTAGTCAAAAATTTTCAAAAATGTAAATACACATTTATTTTAAATTTTGTTAAACATCTTACTTGTATATGCAACTCACGCTTAAGTTTTAATGTTCCTTACTCAAATACAAATCTCTTGTAAAACCGCTGTTCAACTTTTAATTTTACCTAATATGCAGACATGAGGTATAAAATTCGAATATTTGTCCAAAAGATTTAATTTTGTAAGTATTTTTCTTGGGCGGGGGTTAGTCTACTAACTAACTTTTTGATATTATAAATAGGACTAGATTAACACCTATTCCGCTCTCCTGTCCGGCGAGCAGCTTGGCGTATGGCTCTTGGGGAAAGCGCAGGTCGTGTTGATCCCCAGGGCAAGTCTGAGGAGTTCTCTTTCACGTGGTTGCCGCGTGTTATTTGGTCTGGTTCAATAGGAAACAGACAGAACAGAAGAAACATTCGGACGATCCTCTTTTTCTTTTCTTTTATCCCTCCCCCCTTTTCCTATCCTAACCCAATCCAAGGTGTCAAGCGTACCGTGCCGATGGATGCGTGGCTGGAGGGTTTGAGTCCAGTCGCAAACAGTGCCTACCCGAGACCAGGGTCTCGGGTAGTATTTTATTGATTGTTTTATTGATTGATATTTTTTTTATTGATTCGGGTAGTATTTTAGCCCTTCCCTCGGCATGCCGGGCTCTGCCGGGGGTGACCAAGTATTTCCCTAGCTAATCGTGGGAACAAAATCGATGAAAACCGACATTTTGTAAAAGACAATGAGAAGTCTCCTTTAATGGAATTAGCTGTAGGTTTGGAAGAGGCTCTTTTAGCCTCACCAACACTCTGCAACAGTGCGCCCCAACCTGCGACGAGCCGTGAACTGGAGGGCACGTTTGCAGCCGAACCAAAATCGGAAACGAACCAGGGAGGGGAAAAGAAAAAGTTCGCTAGGCCTTATAAGCTTAGTGGGGCAGCGAGGAAAAGGTACCGAAGGCTGATAACAGCTGAGATTGGAGCCGAAGAGGTCCTCTCTCTCTGCCAGAAACCTTGGGACGAAATTCCTCTGCCAAAGCCTCCCCCAGTTCCGAAGGCGAAAAAAACGTAGTCGGTCTGAGAAAGAGTCCCCCAAAGACCAGCCCAGGAAGACTGTGAAGCTGGCAACGGAGGAGAAGAAGCTCAGCTTCAGTGCCGTAGCTGGCTCCGCGCGTATAGGAATCCTAATTCGAATCCTATGAGTGTAGAGCAGATGCTGCTGGTCCACCGGGCACCAACACAGGCCATCGCTAAAACGGCCTGTGGGTCGTAACCGGGAATGGGTCCAAAATTTTCGGGTTTCACACAACGATGGACAATTGTCAAGGTTCTATTTATACCTAAGGCTGGTAGAAAGGACTACGCTTCACCAAAGTCTACACTTACCTATAAGCCTATCTTCCTTTCTTCTTAAGACATTGGAAAAGGTTATAGATAGATATATAAGGGATGTAGCTCCAGCTACGAGGCCCATACATTACAACCAGCATGCTTACCGCAGAGGCAAATCTACGGAAACAGCCCTGATCAGTGTCATTGACAGGGTCGAAAAAGCACTGGAGGATAAAGAAATAGCTCTTTGTGCCTTTCTAGATATTGATTATTCTACAATTAGTCTACAAAGGACTGCCTGCTTAATGGCAACTGGAGCTATACGATCACCGCCTGGAGCGGCTCTTAATGCACTTCTATGTCTATTTTTTTTATTATGTGCGAGCGTGCAGGTCGGATGAGTCTTTTCTATGTCTAACGCCCCTTGATGTCTATCTAGACAAGTAGGCGAGGGCTAGTTTGTATAGGATTAACGCCCAGGGCGGTCTGAGCTTGCACTCCTCCAGATTGAGATCCATACTCGACTCAATTAAGGAATCACCGGTCTCATGCATGATCTCAGATATCATGCGTCCACTACACACTTTTGATAAAAAGTATATAGTGGAATTACCCTCCAGAGAAGACTGGCTGAATGGCCAGGTTATCTGTGAGGTCGGTAGCCTCATATGGTGTACCGATGGGTCTAAAATGGGCCTCGACGTAGGCTTTGGAATTTACGGGGAACGCCCCAAATTCAAACTTAGTATGAATTTGGGTAGATACACCTCTATCTTCCAGGCAGATATTTTCGCCATACTTCAGTGTACGGATATCAATCTGAAAAAACACTACATCAACCATAAAATTTACATGAACTCTGATAGTCAAGCAGCACTGCTAGCGCTGAGATCAAACTTAGGGGAACTCAAAGCTAGTTGGAGACTGCGTGAACCGTTTAAACGCCCTGGGATGTAACAAAAGGGTCGTTTTAAGATGGATTCCGGGTCACGTGGGTATTGTAGGCAACGAATTTGCCGACAAACAATTTGGACCTAAGCCACTTTGTGGAATCTCAAGAAGCCTAGCCCGATTGACCCTTGAAACTCTTTATCACAATAAATCACTTAAGATCTGGTCTGACACACCAGGCTTAAAACATTCTAAAACCTTAATCCGGGCTTTTGATCGTAAATTCGCTTCAGAAGCCCTGGGATTAAGTAAAAATAAATTGCGCATTCTGGCAAGAGCCCTAACTGGACACTGTTGTCTTAAAAAGCACATGTCCATCCTGGGACTAAGCAACTCAAGGATGTGTCGATACTGTTCCATAACGGAAGAAACGCCTTTACACATCCTAACTGATTGCGGACCCTTAATGCGCAAACGTAACACTCATCTGGGACACTATCTACTCCGCCCAGAAGAAGTGAAATTGCTCACGGCTAAGCAACTCCTTCGATTCATTAAATACATAGGGCTTAGCCGTAAACTATAGCCATAGCAGCGATCACAATAGATCTTTTAGGTCGCAGTGATACTGGTCTCTTTACCTAGACCTGCATAGCTGCTCGCATATAATAAAAAAAAGTATTTTTCTTATTAACACTATCGTATACATTAAATTCTCTCTGAAGCACCATTTCAAGAATAAAATAGGTATTCATTATATTCTTAATAAATTTATTTCAAATTTCTGTGGAATAAATGCTTCAAAGTTGATTTCTACAACCAATTAGAATATTTTACGACCGCGATCGATTATTATGAACAATCTAATAATTTAGGTGCGGGTTTAAATGGCACAACATCTGACTGAATTTGTTCTTATTGTAGTAATGGCTGTGAAATGCACTTAAAAATCCACAAAAGAAAACTGCAGTTCGAAATCTCGCGATAGTACGAAGTAAATTAATGTTGCCGTCTTTTCGAAATCCGATAGGAATCAAGAATAATTTCGATCAACAAAACTGTGAATAGTGAGCGGGTCACTCCATCACTAACTTCGAAATGAGGAAGGTTTATATATTGTAGTTCAGGCCAGTTCTCGGTAATAATCGAACCGGTATTTTGTCGACATGTATGTCTCTCTTCTCACTGGATAGATACGGTAAAATGATTCGGAATTATAGAATCATTTATTTAGTAACTGTTCTTAATAAAACACTGAAATTGACGTGATATTATTATAAAATGTTGCTTAAAGTTAATTCTTATTTCTTAAAATTTGGCTATCGACGATAATATAAATGGGTAAAATATACTTACTCAGAAATTAATGTTATGCGAGTGAATCATAATATGTTGTACAAGGATAATAATTTACGTTGTAAGATGTCCTCAAAACTTTTGTTTGGACTTAATCAAAGAAAAACAAATCAGTAATGTTACGCCTTATTCGTAGCTTTAGAACCATCGGAATTCAGAAGAAAATCCAAAGGTTCGACTAGCCAGAGCCTTGATGAAACGGGACAAGTTCACTCACCTCTGTCCAACACCACTGCTCACTTTCTAGGCACAATACTGCACTATGTCACACTGATTCGCATCCGCGGAACGTTGAACGACACTCGTATTGTTCAAACAATGTTTTCATAAGCCAAAACATAGGTAATTGTTTAATAATATTTGTCCGAGTTGGAAACGCACCGGTAAAGGCGCGGGCGTACGGTGACTCGACAACCAGTTTTCCTTCTCACTTACACGGAGTTTTTACGCAGTGTTGCCAAGTTACCAACGTATTTAGCCTTTGAGGTGGAAAATTCATTCCTACATTTCATCAACAACCTTATTAAGTCAGCTGCTGAACATTGGTGAAAGTGCCAACTGCCAATTACGACTTGAAGGATGTATACAATATATATTCGATCCTGAGCAAGCGGCCTGGTGACACAAATCAAGGAGTCTTGTACACATTTAGTGTACATATATGTAGAGTAAAAAGATATGTGCTACACCCCGTTGTCTGCCTGTAGGATTAAAATTTGATTTTTTTCCAACTGCACGTTGATTATTTTTATTAGTTATTATGATTATTTAATTTAGCAAAATAGTCACAGAAAGATATTCTTGTTTTTCAGATTAGTATATGATGAAGAAGAAGACTTAACGTATTGACAGGTGTAATAAGTGATGACGGTAGATTACGTCCTCATCTCCGCAATCCTTAGTCAATCAGCATGTCATAATGCGTTTCGGTTCCCTACCCCGTAGTATCAATGCTTGACTTGTCTTAAAAGGTATTAATTTAATAAAATAAGTGAAACTAATAATAATGTACAGAAGGCATGCTCTTCACATAAAGTATACTATTGTTTCATTTACTCAACTAAGTGCTAATACAGAAAGTCTTATCAATCAAGTTTTCGTACGAATTCAGGTAAATTCCACTGTTGGTATAAATACTACAAGAAATAAGCTCCCGTGTAGCTTCTTAATAATTTATCTTATGACGCCTCCATTCACCGTATGGCTTACAAGTACGTTTCAAAAAGCGAGTATTTACGACCCGAACACATGGAACTACGTCATAGTAAAATTATTGTTAAGCAAACATTTCTTTACTCTATAATAGACCCTTACAAAGAATGTGCCAAGTCTTATGCATAAATTGAGAGATATTTTCATAATATGCATGCTGAACGGAAACAACAGTGTAGTGGCAGTGTAAGAATATCCACTAGCCCATACCATTTGCAGCTTATTCCTAGTAACAACGAAGAAGTAATTGTGGTTTCAACTATGGAAACTATCCACGCTATGAGGCATTTTATAGGGATCCCACTTTATAGGCCTCCTATGTTCAACATAAGACTTTTTTTAGGCTATTACGGAGCTGAGTGTAGAAGCCACAAAGCGGTACTTTGAAAAAACCTACAATTGTGCATAAAAAATAATTCTATATATACGACACTTTCATTTTTAAAATACTATATTAACTATTTCTACTATATATATTATTTTAGTAAATCAAAATTATAACATTAATTTGTGTAAATGTTCTCAAGCTGACAACACTGGAACAGTAACCTCAAAGGCTGTGTCCAGCGAAAACAGCGGGTGCGCACAATTACACGAATGTGATTCACTGGGAATAGGATATGCAATGCGACAACGTTCCAACGTTAAAGTTGCTCCACATCGTTACAACTTTGTCTAACTACCTAGATGATCCAAAACAAAATTTGCAATTTCCACGCGAACTTAGACTTTATGTCTCGGTATTACAAATTTGTCTAGTTAGGGTTGTTCGAAGCCTTTCGCACTCACCTCTTAATCACATTAGCGCTTCAAAGAGCACTACAATCGCGTCGCTGCAAAAGGGAATGTATTGGGAAATGCTGGTTGTAGATTTGCGGCGATGTTTAGATAAAAGCTTTTCAGGAAATTAAAAGTGGACTATATTATAAAATGTTAATGTTGTATACGAAAACTTAAACAGGAGATTTACAGCCGTATCTTCCTGATAACGACTTAAAATAATCAAAATTTGCAGTTGCCAATCCGCCTGCCAAGCATGCCAACTATAGTAAAAGCTGCATTATGAGGCAATCTATGAGGGAGGCCTAAGTAGCGGACTATTATAGGCTGTAATGGATGGATATTATAAAATGGTAATGGTAGTGACTTATGACGGCAGCGTTAGAGTGTCCGCCACCCCATATCATCCCGTAAGTGTCATGAGAGGCGAAAAGAGGGAAATAAAACAGGAGACCAGCATCTATGATAACAACTCAAAGTAATAATAAAAACACTGCGGTTGCCCACCAGCTTGCCATACATGGCGAATATGACACCTTCAGAACTATGTCATTTATTAAGACTCTAGGAGATCTCTATGAGGCAATCTACTGGGGAGGGGTATGTTTAGCAGTCGACGTTGATAGGCTTTGATGATGATGATGGAAGGTAGTGTGCCATGATAGCTAGTAGGCTAATTCAAACATTTACTTGGAAGAGCCACCCTGCAGCTATATTATAGTTCTATCACGAATGAATCGACCGGAGCAGGACCACGCTCTCACGGAATACCAGCATAAAATAGTAGCTTAATGCTGCTGTGTTTCGTATGGTGAGTGTAGAGAACCGGAGACCCTTTTTACTGGAATTGTGGCATTGCATGTTACTCTACTACGGTGTCGCATTGCATCCTTAGGAGTGACAACGCATTTGCATTTTGATCCTTAGTTGAGGATAAATGTGGATGTTTATGGGCTACAGCATCCACTTACTATCACATGGGCTGTGTGCTTGTTTGTCACACAAAAAAAAGCGCTCGCTGATCGAAAAAGTCACAGTACGCAAGCATGCCGGGTTCGATTCTCGCCAGCACTAATGAAATTGTTAATTTCAGTTTTAAAAACTGATTTACTATTATGTGGTAGAGATATGCTGCACTTATGCTACGGTTGTAGCACGAATGGGTCGGCTCGACCGAAGAAGTACCACGTTCTCAAAGAATACCAATGTCAAATAGCATCATAATGCTGCAGTGTCCCCTATGGTAAATGTAGAGAACTGGAGACCCTTATTACTGCAAATGAGACATTTCATCTTAGTCCTCAGGTGTGACAACACATTTGAATTTTAATTCTTAACAGAGAATAGATGTAGATATCTATTGGCTACAGTATACATCTTTCACCAAGTGGAGTATGAGTTCGTTTGTCACGGATATTCTATAAAAAAAGCTGGGTTCGATTTTCGCCAGCACCCATGAAATAGTTAATCGTAGTTTTAAAAACATTTACCACATGAACGACGGTCAACTTGCACTTTTAGTTACCTTACGCTTTTTATTTTTTTTTTTTTTTTTTTTAATTTTTATTATAAAATTTAAAAAAGACGCAACATTATCCAAAAACAAAAATATTGAACCTATGACCTTCGAATAGACATTCTGAGGATTCCTTGATTTAGTAGAATAATTTGCTATACTGAAAGCTAAAACGCCTAAAGAAAACGATTTCTCTCCAAAACTATTTCCACAATTAAAGTATACTTGGATGCAGAATCAGTGACAATGAAGGCATTAATCAGATCTAAAACTACGCAGAACATTATTTACGTTTCAAGTGACGTCGAAATTAAGCCGAAACCATGCCCAACCCACTGTAAGAACACGCACTGATGCACACACACGCATCTATAATTATTTCCAATTAAGATCATGATCCGATTAAAATGTTGAATCTGGTCATAAAGTACAAATAGTCTTCCGTTTCGGTATAGTAGTGTGATTTACTATCTAGAGTTTCTTATCAACTTACCATCAGATGGAATTGGCAAATATCTATAACACACTTATAAATAGTACAAAAAAAGTTGCAATCAACTAAGTGGTTTTAGGAGTACGTGTTATAGTATGGCTCACGGTATCCACATGTAACACCTATTATAAACTAAAAGACAATACTAAACAGGACTTGGAACAGAAAGGTTGTCTCATTCAACGTCATTACATGGTGACTCTGTCAGTCGGAGGCCACCGATAGTAAACTCATAATAAATGTATATTAAAACTATAATTAGAAAGAAAAGTACGTCCAGCAGTGAACTTACATGGGCTTATAAGAATAGAAAGAAGAAAAATGTGTGCGTGAGTGTGTCCAATACGTAAAGAAGTTAAAGTTAAAATTTACATGGTGTCTGTCTGTCTATCCATATTCCTTGGTCTGAGACCTACTTACTTACTTACTTACTTATCTTCACGCACAATCCCTAACGGGGTAGCCAGAGAGAACAGATCGCCAAGTGTCACGATCCTTACATACCTCTTTCGCTTCTTTCAGGTTCATTAACTTCTTCATACATGCACGTCTGGGTATCCGAGTACTCTTGACCCTCCCCTCTTCGAGCAATTTGCTCACATGGTCTTCGAAAGTTAGTCTCGGTCTACCTCGACACCTTTTAATATTTACTTTCGCTCTATATATTTTCTTCACCATTCGGTCTTCACTCATTCGTTCAACGTGCCCAAACCATTGGAGTACGCCCCTATCAATTTTTGTGATAAGGTCATCTTTCAATCCTGCCATATTGCGAATCTCTTCGTTTCGCTTTCGGTCGGCTAAGGTAACGCCACACATTTTACGAAGAGATCGCATCTCCACTGCATTCAACTTGCTTTTATGCTTCTTCTGGCATACCCAGGTTTCGCTGCCATATAACAAAGTCGGTACCAACACTGCATTATGTATTGCAAGGCGTGCACTCTTCACCACGCCTTGCCTTTTTACTAATGCATTCAGGGCACCATTGACTTTGTTTCCGGCAGCGACACGCCTGTCCACATCTAAATCACATCTTCCATCCCGGCTGAAAGTACTCCCCAAGTATACAATTTCATTTACCTGTTCTAGAAATTCCTGATTTACCCATATTTCACATTTCGTTCTCTCTTCGTCCTTTTCAAATACCAGAACCTTAGTTTTATTAGCATTCAAACGGAGACCTTTAATTTTACATTCCTCTTTCATACACGTGACTAATGCCTGCAGTTCTGCTTCTGATGGTGCAATAAGCACTGCATCATCAGCATACAGCAGACAATTAACTTTTATGTCACCCAATTTCACACCCAAACAGCTATTTTTCAGCTTCTGTAAACAGCTGTCGAGATACAGTATGAACAGCCAGGAAGACATGACACAACCCTGTTTTACGCCCGCTTGGACGCTAAACATGGGTGACAGGTCATGCCCTACCCGCACACAGGCTTTACAGTCATAGTAAAGTGACTGCACAGCCCTTAACAATCGACCATCCACACCATATCCCGGCAAAAGTTCCCACATTTTCTTCCTTATAACCTTATCAAATGCTTTCTCCAGATCCACAAAAGCACAGAAAATCTTCTGGGTTAACACTCAGAAGCTTCTCCGTGATCATGCGGAGAGAAAACATTTGATCCGTGCATCCTCTTCCAGGTCTAAATCCGCATTGTGCCTCCCATAAGAATCTTTCCGATTTCTCTTGCATCCTACGTGTCAAAACCTTCGAGTAAACTTTACTTGCTAAACTAGTCAAGCTGATCGCCCGATAGCACCCGCAGTCAAAATGTGAACCTTTACCTTTATATAAAAGGCACAATGACCGCGGATCGCCAATCATCCGGGACATCTCCCGTCCGCCAGCACAAATTGCACAGCAGATGGAAGCTGTCCCAGACGCGAGGCCCACCGTACTTGACCATTTCAGCAGTAACTCTGTCTAGTCCCGCAGCCTTAGCACATTTCAAACTTCGAATCGCACGTTCAATCACTTTCATGCTGATGACCTAGTGTCATCGAGGTCCGTGTCTGGCGTGCCAGTCACGGCGTCACCCCCGGATCCTTCACTAAGATCATGACACGCATACATTTCTCTATAAAATTCACTCCATCGCTGCATGACGTCCGATTTTTCTGGTCTGAGACCTAAAAAATTAAAATAAATGAGTTATTGGCCGGAATTGAAAACCCGGAACGTCCACTTGGCCTGATACGAGGGCAGCACTGAAAATTTCGGGAATCAAGGAAGTGACACAACATTATTATTTAAAAATGTATTTATTGCCTTTCGAAGTATTCTCCGCGAAATTTGACACATTTTTCCATACGATGCGATGGAACCAATCATTGGAGCAAACATTCCATTCGGAAGTTGGGGTCTCCAAAATGGCCGCTTTGTAGGCGTCCACAGCTTCTTCAGGTGATGAAAATCTCTGTCCACGCAATTTATTCTTTATTTTAAGGAAAGTATAGAAATCATTAGGGCTTAGGACGGGGCTGTACGGCGGATGGTCTAATAATTCTATGTGTTCTTGCTCTAAAAACTCTTTTGTTCTGTGTGCGGTGTGAGAACTCGCATTGTCGTGATGGAGGATAATGCGGCGGTTGCAGTTCTCTTTACGGAGTTCAGAAACGACATGTGGCAAACAAATGCTAGCATACCATTCTGCATTAACCGTTCTTCGTCCCTCAAGAGGAATATTTGTAACATGGCCGGTTTTGGAGACAAGCGTGGCCATCATTTTTTTTTTTGCAACAATACGTGAATGAACAATTTTTGTAGGCTTTAACTCATTTTCGAACACCCAAACTCGTGACTGGTTTTTTGTTTCGGGTTCGTACGCGTATATCTAGGATTCGTCACCTGATACGATATTGTATACAGCATTTGAGGATCCTGCGTGGAATCTTTCGAGAGTTATGATGCACTAAGTAACGCGAGCCGCTTTTTTGCTCTTCACAGAGCGAATGCGGTATCCATCGGGAAAACAACTTTTTTTACACCTAATTGTTCATGCAAGATTAGTTGTATTTGACTCATGCCAATGTCTAAAGTTGCCTGAATTTCGCGGTATGTCACATCTCGATCTTCTTCAATCAGCTTACACACAGCATCAACGTTTTCTTGGGTGACTGCAGTTTTTGGACGACCTTGACGGGGATCATCACTGAGCTTGACACGTCCACGTTGAAATTCAGCAAACCAGCGATTAAATGTGGTTTTGGATGGGGCTTCATCACCAAATGCAGAAATCATCCGGTCAACACACTGTTTTTGTGTTAAAACACTTCGAAAGTCATAATAAATCATCGCTCTTGAATTTTCTCGAGTCAATTCCATTTTCTCAACGACTACACAAGTTTGACAAAACCTTGTGACAAGACCGAGAATCTTTTTTTAAATAAATAAATGGTATTCGATTTTTAAAACCAAGGAGTTTTCAATTAAAAAGATTTTAATATGACGGGAACAGTGGAAATATTCCATTCCCGATACTTTTAGTGCAGCCTCGGTACTCTGACCAGAGAGCTTTTAAATACTACTGGTTGTTAAAGACAATACAAAGTATCGAACCTAAATAGTTTCAATATTTTTTATTTAGTTAACTAGCTATCCTCTTACATTTCTCTAAAGCGCTTGATGTCGTCACATGCTAACTTGCTATAAAGGCTGTTAATTTCTAAAAGTTTATTTGTAAGATAGTTTGTACATTAATCTAAACTCTACTAAGCTAAAATATTTTTTTGTTTTACACATTACTAGATGATTTTGCAGATGTTGCCCCGCCCTTTTAAATAGGTGCTGCGATAAGCTTAACACTAATTTTACTTAGGATTATTTACAGTATAAGGAATATTAGAATATAAAGTTTATTAATAACTCGACCACAGAGGATCTACAGGTCAGAGGCATTTTGTTTCATATTTATAACTTTAAAAAAAATTAAAGCCGAATTCAAAGAACTAAAAAAGGTAATATTTTTTCACTCATAGGGATGGAATGTTTTCTCCTATGGGACAATTCCTATAGTATATAACCCATTTAATATAAAAAAAATTTTTTTAAACTCAAGTATCTATTAGTAAAGATATCGCTTAACATAGGTACAAACCAAAAGAGACATAAATTCGAATTATGAACCTTCTTTTTTTGAAGTCGGCTGTAAAATAGAATTGTTATTTGTGTTAATACTTCTACAGCGCCACCTAACGGATTCTAGTAGCTACGAACCATCGTCTTGACTTAATAAATACTTTGTATGAACATGACTTCGACCAAAAATACCAACATTCTTGATCGAAGGAATGTGATCTCATTCGGTCCAGTCCATTCAGTAGTTAGACGATCAGTAACTGATGCACCGACGATTATGCAGAGTTATTTTGCAATAAATGTCTAAATTTACAGAAAAGGTTCAGAATAAGTAACATAGGCGAATGGTGAAGAAAAGTTAATTAATAGAATCAGTCGTTACTTTGCGGACATCATTTATATTACCATTATATGAGCGCTAAGTCAGCCACCGCAGTCTACTTCACTTGAGGAAAAATTCGTGTCGTATTAACAACGGTGGTGTGCTTTCCTGGTGTTGTGGTGTTGGCAGTGGCGGTGCTAGGGTTAGTCACGGGGATGATTTGGCACGCAATTGATGGAGGGCGGGAGATGCTCTGCACACTAGGTAATACACATCATTTTATTCTATTACGCGGTTATAAACATATTAGTTTCTAAAATCTATAAGAAGAAACGTTAATTTAAAAAAGTTTTAAAACATTCTGGCCTTTTTATCTTTTAAAGTTCAGAACGCGAGATAATGCTTCATTTTAACAGAATTTTACTAGGCACGCACTCACACATTCATCGGCAAAAACGTTGTGAATTGTATCCCCCACAGAGTACGCGTCGTTGTTCTTTAAATATATCTAAAAATAAAAAAAAAGTTGTAATTCAAATAAAAATAGAAACGTTATTAAACTCATAATAGTTCAATAACTGCAATAACGGTGTATCATTATTTATACTCTTTGGAAAATAAAAGAGAAGGCTCATGTCCAAATTTTACGGCAGAAGAAGTGTAAATAGTAGGTTCTAATTAGTGCCAACAGGACTTAATTAAACCAATAACGTTTTAGGATATATTTTTGTTATAGTAATAAGCAATAAATTACCTTTAGTTATACATGTTTGATATTTGCTGTCGAATAGAATAGAATAGAATATTTTTTATTCATAAAGATTACGAGTAATTCATAGTGAAAGTATTTTTTTTTTACTTTCACCACTGCTTCGTAAGAAACCTCCGCCCTGGAAAGAACCAGCAAGAAACCCAGCAGGACCTTTGTTTAAAAAGTAATTTATACGTTGGGAAAGGTTGTACTAATATATATATATATATATATATATATTTTATACATATAACTATTTACAAAATTTATTCAAGGAATAGCTGTGAAGCGACTACCTCATTCCCAAGGGCTATTATCAACCACGTATTCATTTATACAGACAGATACAGATTTTATTTAATAAAATCATAAATAAAAAGTTTTATACTCGGTCGGGTGTATTATATACGTCCCACTACCGGCCACGGGCCTCGCTAATTTCTGAGAGAGTTGTAGGGCAAGGAAGTGTCCGCCGCGCTGCCCCAATGCGTGTTAGCGAACCTCCCACGACTTGGAATTATTTTTCTTATTTCTGAGAGAAGCCGATTTCGTCACTATGCTTTCTTTCACCGCCGAGCACATGGTAGCTCAGGGGCTTAGCGATGACTGTTTATTTCATAGTACCACGTACACGTACACGTACGCGAGCAACCCAGGTTCGATCGAGATTTAAGTGCTGATTTACTACGTGCTCGGCGGTCATAGAAAGACCCTGTCAAATTACATACTTTAGATTTTAATTCGCATAATAAATTCCACGGGAATTTTTCATTAAAACCCACTCTTCTTCAAACTGAGACTACATTTAAACTACTTTTGTAATAAGGCAGTATATAATGTAATAATATAAAGTTTTAGCCTCTGCCATTAATATGACGTTGAGTGAAGGACAAGTATTGTATAGGGAACTATAATTAATGATAAATATAATAAACGTTCAAGGAAATTACAAATTGCAAGGCCTTGATGGTCTTGGCGTGAAGTGTAAATAATGTACTGTAGAAAAAACGTACTTAAAACTATATATGTAATTAATAAACTATTAACTCCCTCATAAACCCCTAAAGTCGTCAGTGTTTGACATTCGATATCTCAATCTTACCTGTTATACAGAGGTATAGGTAGAGACTACAGACTTTCTTACAAATATATATGCATACACGTTTGTCGGTTAAGGCACTTTCAATTTGACCTAATTTTATTATATTATAGCCAATTAGGTCGATAAACTTGGTCCGAATAATTTTATCGCAATCAATATGTCATAATTACGCGGGTAACATAGACAATAGCTTGTTGCGCTGCAGTTAGCACTTAGCTTCGGACTGTTAGGGTTTATTTCACTCTAAGATTATAAAAATAAAATAAAAATAGAATATATGATAGACTCACGTAATTTGGTCTCACTTCTTCTTTTCACTCGTAGTTTGATCACACAGGATGATATACACTGCAACAAAAAACAATTGTTAACAATTTATAATGTTTAGACCGAAATCGGTCACGGCAGTCTCAACGGAGACTGGTCATCGTGAGCTATCTGCACAGCACAGGATTATAGAATAGAAGTTTCTTATTTCGATATAAAAATATTACAATAAGTATTTCATTGAATCCATAGGCTTCTGAACTAGTGTCAAACTGGGTTTCAGGAGCCAATATCGCGCTCGAGCATTCGCGAGAGCTACACAGATATACTGCTGAATACCATTTTTTTATAGAATAGTGGTGACAAACGAGCACACAGTCCACCTGATGGTAAGTGTATCCTCGATTAAGAATCAAAACGCTGACGCGTTGTCACTATCTTGTCGTTGCCCCTGAGGACAAAGTTGGAATGCCTCGTTTCCATAAAAAATCTCTACACTCACCATACGAAACATAGCAGTATTAAGCTGCTATTTTACGCCGGTATTCTGTGAAAGCACGGTCCTTCCTCGGTCGAGCCGACACATTCGTGCTACAACCATAATATAGCTGCAGCGTGGCTGTACTACATAAAAAATTCGGTGGTCAATTTATTAAAGTGACCACCGAATTTTTTTATGTCATTTAATTAAATATACGTACGACTTAAAAACCTAAGAGCCCTGATCATGAGCATCAAGGTACCTTAAAAAAGCCAACAATCATATCATTACGATACCATGAACACATGCGTCCCCCATTATATTTGCCTAAGTTGCTTCGATTGATTAGCGGGTATTTTATTTTTATTCAGCTGTTATTAGGAAGAACTACTGATCATCTGTTGGTACAAAGGGAAGCTGTACCAGGAGTTAGGCAGCGACCTTTTACAGCAACCACTAGATGATATGAAGTAGTGGATATTGACGCTGCGCACGCTGTGAAAGCTCTCAAGAGGCATTTTCTGACTTAGTTGACAAATATCATTGTAACTTTAAGTCATATATAAAAGAATAATTTATTATGTATTTCAAATGGTGATTTTTTTTTTGATTATCGTCCATATAACGAACTCACAAAATTTGCTCACACTCTCTCTATAATATAAGAATAGAATAGGATTGTAATTTATTCTCTAACAAAGTATTAAAATTCCCTTGAAGAATAGTGTGAGATTGAACTTTGTTTTTTTTTCGCCATTCATTTTTGTCCCTCGTCGAAATTGAACATATGTCAGCCTGGGTCGGAAGAATTTTTAATAAAACTACCAGATGACGGGTTTTTGTCATGATTTATATAAGTTGGTACTCGCTAGGCCGATAGAAGCCGAAATAAAGCCAAGGCACGTAAGTAATCACAGTATTTCGTAATTATATACTTTACGAAAATAACAATATGATGCTTCTAAATATTAAATATGTTATATTTTTAAATTTCCCATATTCAACAGCTGTCTTAGTAGACTGTTCTGATGCCCTGTTTGGAATACGGCGCAATGAAGTTCACTCCGACCAGTTACAGTGTCAATATAAAATTCATTAATAACTCGACCACAGTGCCGAGTGTGTGTGTGTGTGTGTGTGTGTGTGTGTGTGTGTGTGTGTGTGTGTGTGTGTGTGTGTGTGTTGTAACTGAGATTACTGAGATCCGTTCGAGTCGCGATCATTATAGTTCGGCCGTTCAGAGAATGCGTTCCTGACACGTCGCGATTGAACTGACGACGTAACTTTGTAATGGCGTTGCAGTTACGATAAAAATATTTTTGCTGGTTGTTTAAAGTTTTAACAATTGATGAGCATTAAAACAACATTATTATATCAATAATCAATGAATGTTATAATTTTGTGCCAAACTGAGTGTGAAATAACTTGGTAACCAATATTTTTCTAAATCTATACTGCGCTATTACAAGGTTATGTCAGCGCTTTATATTTGTAGTGCTGTGCTAACAATAACATGCAATAACAGTATCGTAATCTGTTCTTATACAGTTATACTTTATAAAGTAATACGTTTTGTTTTTCTTTTTAAGAATTTGAAAATAATGGACTATAAGATAACTTTTATTAAATATAAAAATAAAACTACGACCAAACCAAACGCGCGAAAAAAATTAACATTTTTATATTTAGGTTGAAAATGGTAACCCCAAATGGCGTTATGAGTCGCCATTTTGTGACGCTAAAACAGTCGTCTGTTGTCGTTTCGTGCGCATAGACCACGTTCTTCAAGTGTTTTCGATCTGTTTTTATTTGATTACCCGGCTTTCGTTTAATGGACTGTTTCTGCTTTTCAAACTGACATCGGCGCTAAATCGGACTTCAATTGCGTTTTGTATTGCGTTATTTTTACTTTTGGTGCATAATAATGCCTAAACGTGGACAAACATTGAAAAGTGGAGCCCGTGAGTTAATCATGAAGCTGCAAGATTACTTTGAGCGGCAGCGGCAAAATGGCGGACCGCTGTTACCTGTCGAACAAGTACAAGAACGCGTCTCTCAGGCGCTTGGAGTTAGCAAACGAACGATAACAAATATTAATAAAGAAGAGTTCGGCTCTACTGGCACGGAAGATAATATTTTACGTACTCCGAAGAAGAAACGCAGAACTAAACCCGTGAGAGATATTGACACCTTTGACGCCGATGCAGTCAGAAATCATATATATGGTTACTATTCCAGAAATGAATATCTCAACAGGAAGAAGCTTTTGGCATCGTTAAGAGAAGCTGGACTGTTTAGCGGGGGTAAAACTGCTTTAACCAAAATCTTAAAAGATATTGGTTTTTCGTACAAAAAAACAGACAAAAGAAAAATTTTATTAGAACGATACGAAATAATTTTAAAACGGATAAGTTTTTTGAGAGAAGCAAAAAATATTGATAGCTGGGATAATGTCGTGTTCATTGACGAGACATGGCTAAACGCCAATCACACGGTTTCCCGTTCTTGGACGGATGATATACAAGCGTCGAAGTCGAAAGTACCAATGGGTAAGGGGGCCCGTCTGATAATATTCCACGCAGGTTCTGCAAAATACGGCTTTGCGGAGAACGCGTTACTGGCATTTCAATCAAATACCACAAATGACTACCACAAGGAAATGAATGCCACTACATTTAAAGAGTGGTTCCAGAACGTGCTTTTGCCCAGCCTACCAGAGCCTTCTGTAATATTCATGGATAATGCCTCCTATCACTCGGTTCAAATACAGAAACCACCTACCCAAGCTAATAAAAAAACAGAAATGGTGGCTTGGTTACAAGCAAAAGGCATTGACGCAAATATGCAGATGCTAAAACCAGAGATAATTAGTTAAAGAAAATAAAGCGGCAGAGTTAGTTAAAGAAAAAAAATCGATGAACTGGCTCTGGAGTACGGTCATCGCGTTCTAAGAATTCCACCGTATCATTGCCAATATAACGCGATTGAGCTAATTTGGGCTCAAAAACGTTACGCCGCCCGCCACAATACTTCCCCGCCATTCAGCACGAAAAAGATGATGACCCTATTAAAATAAGCCTGCGGGGAAGTCACAAGAGATGACTGGGCAAAGGTTGTTGAGAAGACTAAAAACCTGATTGTGGAACATTTTGACCGAGATATCAGGATTGATTTTGTTATTGATAATAATATAATTATACATGTAGGCGAAGATGATGATGAAGACACCACCTCCTCAAGCGAATCGGAGTCTGTTTAATATTCTGTACGCACATTTAATTCAATGTACTTTATTGCATAGAAATACAGATTGTATCTTTGTAACAAAGAATAAATAAAACAATTTTATTATATTAATATTAACCTTTTTTTGGTTTCCACTTAAATTACTAAAATATAAATTTTAAATGATTCCGCCAATTTGAAACGAAAATAATCTTAAAAATAACGCGGCGGTTCATTTTGGAGGAACGGTAACGAACTCAGTGTTATGTTGTGCCCACCACTAGTCGTGACTAACTGATAGGTGTCAGAAACGCATTCTCTGAACGGCCGAACTATACTGAGCACTCCCAAGGCCTACGCACACGAACACAATGTGCATGTGCACGACTAACAACAACCAAAGTTAAACCTTCATCGTGAAATAGAAGGCAAAAGCAAAATAGGTTTTTGCTAAGTCGCAGCGCTTTGACATCTTTTGTTACATCACCTCATGAAACCACGTGAAATATTGTTCAAGCACCGATTTTTACATAAAACTGATTAGAATTATTTATTGCTTATAGTGGATATTTAATAAAAGAGTTGTCTACGTTTTTTTTACCGGATAAGGATGACAAACGAGCACACTGTCCACCTGATGGTGATGATGGTTGCTGTGGCCCACAGACATCTACATCTATCCTCGATTACGAATCAAAATGAAACCTAAAACGTGAACTAACGTGGAACGTGAAATAAATCTCAAATTTTATAGAAGTCTTTTCATTTATAGTTTCTACAATCCGCAATACTAAAAAATAAAGTATTTTTTATATATATTAGAGGGGGTAAAAGAGCATGCGGTTCACATGATGGTAATTGGCTACCGCCGCCCATGACAAACTGCAACACCAAGGGAATTGCAGATACGCTGCTGGCCTTTTAAAACGGAGTAGGCTCTTTTTGTTGTATCGGTTTGTAAAATCGAATGCGATCACGTGGAAGAAGTTGGCAATGCAAAATCCCGTCCCATAGATGAGAACAGTATTTACAACACATGGGAGGCTATAAGACTTTACTGATATGTTTCTAAATTAAATTTACGATATTCACGCACGAGATGACGTGTGATGACGGTGTAAGGGAATTTATCATTCCACTTAACCCCGTAGGCTTCGTAAGAGGTGAATTTGAGAAGCACCAGAAAAATCTTGTAACTTTCAATAGCTGACGGTATTATCATCTACGAGATGATAATAGCACCAGCTATCTTATATCTTAAGACGGCGACAAGCAGCAGCATCAATGCTGCAAAATATCTTTTACTAAGATTATCAATGAGTCTACCCAGCGTGACAATTAAAACCAATCCTCTCTCCTCTAATGGAATAGGCCCCTGCCCAACAGCGCACTTTTACTAAGATTATCTATGAGTCTGTCCAGTAAGTATCTGGAATAGGCCCCTGCCCAACAGCGGACTTTTACTAAGATTATCAATGAGTCTACCCAGCGTGACAATTAAAACCAATCCTCCCTCCTCTAATGGAATAGGCCCCTGCCCAACAGCGGACTTTTACTAAGATTATCAATGAGTCTACCTAGCGTGACAGTTAAAACCAATCCTCCCTCCTCTAATGAAATAGGCCCCTGCCCAACAGCGGACTTTTACTAAGATTATCAATGAGTCTACCCTGCGTGACAATTAAAACCAATCCTCCCTCCTCTAATGGAATAGGCCCATGCCCAACAGCGCACTTTTACTAAGATTATTGGATTCCGCGGGTGGGTGTAAATAAGTGCAGACGTGTTTCGTTTCGTAAAACGTATTTATTTTAAAAAAGTAGTAATTTACCATACTTTTATTATTTTTCTATATAATACAGTATTAAGCATCAACGCGTAAAGGTTTACCTTCTTATGCACTAGTTTTTTAGCACTGCACAAACTGCTGGAACCAAGTTTTTTACACACGAACATTTGTTGCTACATACGTCACTATGTCCACAATTGCCGATATTTCCAGAAGTCAGGAGTCTTTGGAAGCGTTCATCACTCGTAAAATGGCAGATTTTGAATCAAAACTCAACTCCAGCACTTCCAAGAGTAGCAATGCAGACAGGATCAGCGAGGACTATACCGCTTTTCAGAGTTACGTCAAGGATATGTTTAACCTTCTTCGCCAGCAAATTGCAGAAGTCAGTCGCTCGCTTGACATTATAGAAACAAGGCATCGCAGGAAATTCCTTTTAATGGGCGGTGTCCCTGAAAAACCAGGCGAAGATTTATCCGATGTCGTGATCAAAATTTTTCACGAAAATCTAGGTCTTAAAGATATAGCACCATCTTGTCTTCGAACAGCATACAGACTTGGCCCGGTCAAATTACACCATACTCGTCCTATATTAATGCGCTTCACAGATATGTCACTGCGCTCAGCTGTTTGGTTTAAAAAAACAATGTTAAAAGGCACCTCGTTTAAATTATCGGAATTCCTTACAAAATACAGGCAAGACTTATTTCTTCAAGCCCGTAAGCATTTTGGAATTAAAAAAGTCTGGTCATTCGAGGGCAACATAAGCGTTAGACTGCCTGACGGGTCTCGACGTCACATCTTTAGCGCTAATGACCTGGATGCACTACTGCGCGATCTTCATAAAGCTGGGTGCAACGAAGAGCCGGAACAAGTGAAGGCAGGAACTAGTAGTGTAGTTTCCCGTAGCGAGCAGCCAAGAACCCGACGAGCAGTCAGAAATAAGTAAACATTCTCGGGTTAGTGGTAATACTTTGTTTACACTTCGACGGCTTATTAATTACTACTACTGCTGTGTGTACTGTGTACGTCACTGAGCGCTTTTGTATTCGATCCTTTTGTTCTCCGCAACCGGTTACTAGGCTGGTTTGCGACACAAGTAATAGAACAGACTAATCTGAACCTTAAATTTCGTGAAATTACGCTTTAGAGTATTTTTTTTTTCGTTTAAATTACCACTTCTCGTAGTGATTAACATATGTTTTTTTTTTCCTTTTTTTCAATACGTATGATTTTTTGTTGTCTCTGCAATTGTAAATAATTAAAATTAGATACTTTCTTGTAGTAAGTATTACTAGTTGTTTTCGTGTAATATTTTAATTTTTCTTTTTGTAAACAGTTTACCGGCGCGTTTGTTTGCAGTGCAAATATCAGTTAATAGGGTTTTTTTTTTATTTTTTTTAGACTATATATATATATATACTATATATAAATAATATATATACATATATCATAGGTATAATCATATGTTATGACAGATTCTGATACCAATGAACTATTTCTCTCTGTTGATTCAGATTCTTCTTTTTTTTCACTAAATGACTCTTTTTCGGAACCTACTACTCTTCGTTATCTGCTTACTCAAAAGTTTCATGGTTTGACTAATAACTTTAACGTTTGTTACATTAACGCTCAGAGCATTCCGCAACATTATAATGAACTTGTTGATACTTTTCATAATCAGTCTATTTCTGCGATACTTGTTTCGGAAAGCTGGTTAAAACCTACCTTACCGTCTACCTCCTTTGGAATACCTGGTTTTGTCCTCTTAAGAAATGATCGTACGGGCAAAAGAGGTGGTGGAGTAGCGGTATACTTACGTAATGGTATACCCTATAAACAATTATGTGCTTCTTCTTCTGTTTATTCTGGTACAATAGAATACATGTTCTTGGAGATTACCATCAGTGGGACTAAGACTGTTCTCGGTGCAATTTACTGTCCACCAGGAGTTAATTATTTTTGTGACCTTGAATCGGCTCTTTTTTCTATCGGCTCTGATTATCAGCACTTTATTATAATGGGAGACTTCAATACCGATATTCTTTGTAACTCTGCGAGGTCACGTGAATTGTATACAGTTATGAACTCCTTTAATTTGTCACTTCTTCCTCTCGACCCCACACACCACAATCTTGATACTGCTGATTCTTTAATAGATTTAATAGTGGTCGCTTCTGAAGACCATGTCGTTGGCCATGGTCAACTCTCCGCCCCTGGGTTTTCGCGGCACGATTTACTGTATATTTCTTACAGGATTAAATGTCCTAAGGTCAATCATGTGATGGTGCATCTGCGTAATCTAGCGAGACTTAATGTTGAAGAACTTCAGCAAGATGCTTGTAGTATAGATTGGAGTGATACTTACAGCGTAGAGAGTGTTGACGAAAAAAGTAGCTCTTTTTAATTCAAATATACAGAAGTTGTTTGATAAACACGTTCCTCCACATAAAGTCAGACTGAAACGATCTCCTGCGCCGTGGATTACTGAGGATATCCGCAGGGCTATGGCAAAGCGAGATCGAGAATTTAGTAAATATAAGAGTAATCGGTGTACTGTTAACTGGACTCGATTCAAAGCCGCTAGGAATCGGTGTAATCAGATAATGCGGGCCGCTAAACGCCGTTATATTTATCTAAATATCCTTAACGCTTCTATGGCTGATTCGTGGAAATTTTTAAAATCAATCGGGATAGGTAAACCTGCTTCTAACTTTGATCCTTCAATATTCTCTGTTAATCAACTTAATACATACTTTTCTACTGCACCACAACTGCATTCGTCAATTAAATCTACTACTATTGCCCATGTTAATTCTCTTCCAAAATTTTACAAAAGCTCTTTCAATTTTTCTCCCGTTACTGATGAGGATATAAAAAAGTCAATTTCTTCCATCAAGTCCGCCGCAGTAGGCTCTGATGATGTGAGCAGAATCATGATCAATCTCATCCTTGATTATGTCTTACCAGTACTTACCCACATAGTAAATTTTTCATTAGATACTGGGGTTTTCCCTTCACTATGGCGAAATGCTTTTGTTCTCCCACTTCCAAAAATAAATAATCCTAGTTCTGTTTCTCACTTTCGTCCTATCTCTATTCTACCTTTTTTATCAAAAGTACTTGAAGCTGTTGCTCACAGACAAATTTCTGACTACGTTTTTAAAAATAACTTTTTAAGTAGCTATCAATCAGGTTTCAGGCCAGGACATAGTACAACAACAGCCCTGCTTAAAGTTACGGAAGATTTACGTATAGGTATGGAGGAGTCAAAATTAACTGTGTTAGTTTTAATAGATTTCTCAAACGCTTTTAATGCTGTTGATCATGACATCCTTCTTACAATACTTTCTCACATTGGTTTCTCCTCATCAGCGCGGGAATGGTTCGCATCCTATCTTCAGGGACGTCAGCAGGCTGTTCGCGTGGGTCCAGTTATTTCTGACTGGTGCACGCTGGTTGCTGGCGTTCCTCAAGGCGGAATTCTCTCACCTCTTTTGTTTTCAATTTTTATAAATCTCATTACATCTCACATTCGCTGCACGTACCATCTCTATGCCGATGACTTACAAATATATGCTCAGTCTGATGTTAACGATATCGAAGATGCGATCACTGAGCTAAACTCTGACCTCACTCGTATCTCTGATTGGTCTAGCAAATTCGGTATTACTGTTAACCCTACCAAGTGCCAGGCAATTATAGTTGGAAGTAGCCGTCGCTTATCTACATTGGATTTTAATTCACTGCCACCTGTAAATTTTAATAATGCTGTCATACCTTATTCAGCTACTGTGAAAAATCTAGGACTTATCATTGACAGCAGTCTGAGTTGGCGGCCGCAAGTCACGGAAGTAAGCAAAAAAGTTATCAACACCTTGCGTTGTCTGTATCGACTCAAGAATTTTCTTCCAGTGAGAACAAAGGTAATGTTGGTTCAAACGCTCGTATTACCAATACTAGATTATGCAGATGTATGCTATGCTGATGCCTCTCAAGAACTTCTTAACAAACTGGATCGTCTTCTCAATAATTGTATTCGCTTTATCTTTGGCTTACGTAAATTCGATCACGTCTCTTCATTCCGTTCTCAGCTCAAATGGCTGCCTCTTCCACTTCGTAGATCTTTTAGAATCCTTTCTATGCTATTCTCTATTTTACACGATCCGTTTGTCCCTGCATATCTGAAATGCAAATTTCAGTATCAGGGCGATTCTCACAACCGATGTCTTCGTTCCGCGGAAAATCTAACTCTTCATGTTCCTTTCTGTCGCACGGGCTTCTCTTACAATTCTTTCACTTCAAATGCAGTAAGACTCTGGAACATGTTACCCAGAAATATAAAAGAAGCAAAAACTAAACCTATCTTTAAACGTTTACTCTGGGAATATTACTTAAAGAAGCAGTAGTAGTTTCGGATTATAATAAAAAATTTAAAAACTTCAGAAACTGTTATATTCTCAAGTATGTATAGTATAAAAATATCATATTTATTTATTGTGTATGTATTTATTGTGGGTATTTGTGTATATATATAAAATAATATTGTATGCATGTAAGTAGTAATGTAAATGTATATGTATGTGTATTGTTTATTATCATTATATTATAAATTTGTATTTTTTCCTTAAACCTTTAATTTTTTTTTTAATTATGAGTTTTGCACCCATCACTAGATTCTCTGCACAAACCAAAGGTAGACTGGTAGAGAATGCCTTTAGGCATTAAGTCCGCCGTTTTGTACATTTCTTTTATGTGTGCAAATAAAGCTTAAATAAATAAAATAAATAAATTATCAATGAGTCTACCTAGCGTGCAGTTCAAACCAATCGTCCCTCCTCTAATGCAATAAGCCCCTGCCCAACAGCGGACTTTTACTAAGATTATCAATGAGTCTACCCAGCGTGACAATTAAAACCAATCCTCCCTCCTCTAATGGAATAGGCCCCTGCCCAACAGCGGACTTTTACTAAGATTATCAATGAGTCTACCCAGCGTGACAGTTAAAACCAATCCTCTCTCCTCTAATGCAATATGCCAATGTCCAACAGCGGACTTTTACGAGCTGATTAAGACGAAGACCAGAGAAATGTGCTGCCATCTCACATAATCAATCTAACAATACAAAAATTAATCTTCCAAAAAATTTGTGATTTCTATAAATTCAAACTCAAACTCAAACATTCTTACCAATATTATAAATGGGTGCGTTTGGCAGAAAAAAGCGCTAGCAAGCGCTTGTAAGCAAAATGGCGATCGTAAGCGGTAAGCGCTGTCAAATTGTAAGTAGCTATTTTCCTCTAGGACACGATGTTAGTTTCAAGCGGGGAACCTAACCTAATTTAAATATATTTTTGTGAAGTATTCATATTAAAAACTTACCAATCATGAATTTTTAATAACATGTATATATGTCTATTCATGTCATTAAATTACTTAAAACTAATATTGCAAAAAACAACTTATAAACTCTACTTCAAAACAAACAAATTAAATAAGCAAAATGGCGGATTGTGTCAGCGCTACTGAAGTAGCAATCGTGTCCTGGCCGAAAACTATTTTAGCGCTAGTAAGCGCTTGCTAGCGCTTTTTTCTGCCAAACGCACCCAATGTGAAAGATTGTTTGGATGTTTGTATGTGAGTGGCTCAATCACGTTAAATCTACTGAACAGATTTTGATGAAATGAGGCAAAATTATAGTTAACACACCAAACATAGGCTGTATTTTCGTATAAAAAGTTTTTACTTATCCCAATTTACAGTCTTTTTCATTTATACTTCAATAAAAAATTGTCGGTTTTTAATTCAACGCGAGCGGAGCCTTTAGTAGAAGCTAGTAAAATCTACATTTTAAAATAAATTTTTATAATTACATTAACAATGCGCATATCGTAAAACAAAATTTTGCGCGTTCATTACCATCCGGATATAGTTCCGTACAATGAGTTCATTTTGCGGGAAGAACAAAACAATTCCGGCGCGCACTAATTTGGACAACTTCCAGCTCTGGAACGAGGGGTGGCAGTGATAACAACAAAACAAATTAGTGAACGAAAATGTTCCAACATTAGTATGCAAAAACATAGGGCTGCCGCGCATTCCTATCATAGACACACTTATACACTTTTTTAATAGAATAAGGTTGACAAACGAACACACAGTCAACCTGATGGTAAGTGGATGCTGAGGCCCATAGACATCTACATCTATCCTTAGTTAAAAATCAAATGCAGATGCGTTGTCAATCCTTGCCAGTAAAAAGAGTTTTCATTTCTATACACACACCATGCGAAAGACGGCAGCATTAAGCTACTATTTAACGCTGGTATTCTGTGAGAGCGTGGTCTTATCCCGGTCGAGCCATGCCAGTGTGTGTGTGAGAGAGAGAAAGCAAAAAAAGTAAAGTTACAGCCTACTGAAACATTTTACACCTTACGGACCCAATACATTTTGGTAGACTTCAGGTCTTCGAAATATTTTTTTATTTGTCAGACATGCTGGTTTCCTAACAACGTTTTCCATCTACACATATGGTATACAATAAACTTATTAAACACAGCGAGTACTTAGCTTCAAAGCTACTACGACTCTTCCGAAATAAAATGTATTTAAATCTTTATATTTATGTCTGAAAATACAACTATGTTGTGTTGTTTATTTTAAACAAGTGGTAAAATTAAAAATTTTGTACAACCGACTCCAATAGAAATAAAATAAGAACGTCATCAATGTAGTCGAAGTCAATTTTTTTTGAATAAGGTTAGTAGACGAACACACAGTCCATCTGATTATAAGTGGATGCTATGGCTCATATACAGCTATATTTATCTCCAATTAATAATCAAAATTCAGAAACGTTGCCAGCCCTGAGGACTGAGTTAAAATGCCTCGTTTCCAGTAAAAAGGGTCTCACACAGCAACATTAAACTGCCATTTTAAGCCGGTATTCCGTGAGATCGTGGTCCTTCCCCGGTCGAGCCAACCCATTGGTGCTGCAAACACAATATAGCTGCAGCACGGCTCTACCACGTAAATACGAATTATTAAGGACAAATTAAAAACTACTGGTCAGATCTTGATCAAATTTATATGGCACTACATAAAAAACATCAATTTTTAAATGAAAAAAGAAAAAAGTTCTGAGGTACACACATAATGAAAACATACAGTACATCCTCCTTTTCTTGAAGGCGGTTAAAAAGGGTGGCAACCCTACTTATATTTTACACACACACACATGTGCAAAAGCTTTATTATTGTTGAAGCTCTAGCAGAATGTAATAATATTAACTATGGAATGCAGTCACGTAAAAGGCTTCTTTAACGGCGACACTACATTGCCGACACTACGGAACCGCAAATTCGATTCCAGCCCGGAACAAAACTTTAAATGGCCTATTAATAATTAATCCGAATATGGATTTTTGTCCAATTTTTAAATGGAATAGAATATAATAATTTATATTCAACATAAATTACAAATAATAATGTCCTACAGAGGGTTCTATCCGCCAGGTCTGGCTGTACTGAGAATTTCTTGACAGAAACTGTGACGTGGTGGAGCCATGCTAGGCCCATTTATGGGTGTAGGATGAATGACTCGGCTCAACCGGGGCAGGACCACGCTCTCACTACTTAATATCAGCGTAAAATAATAGCTTAATGCGGCTGTATTTTGTACGATGAGTGTAGAGAACCGAATACCTTCTTTACAGGAAACGGTATTCCATCTTAGTCCTCAGGGGTAACAAAGCATCTGCATTTTGATTCTTAATCAAGGATCACTGTAGATGCTTATGGACCACAGTATTTACCACCAGGTGGACTGTGTGCTCGTTTGTCACCCTTATGTTATTAAAAAAGTAGTATATCCTGAAAATGGTTTATGATTTTACCACTAGTTCAGTAAAATTCTCTGTTCTGGAAAGAACCAACAAGAAAACCGCGACTCTTTAATTTTTTGTTGCGCGCCTAAGTTCATGTCTGATACCTGGCAATAGCACCATCTAGTATCGGGGAAGAGAGCGAGGAGAGCTTTCCAGAAAATGCCATGCTCGAACTTTACATCTCCAGCGCCATCTAGTATCGAATAGAAGAATTAAGCTTTCTGGAAAACTCCACACTCGAACTTTCTGCACCTGGTCGGTCGGGGGCTGGTATTTGCTGGAATATTCTGGATGTTTCAGTGTAAAAGGCCTATTTAAAGCCGTTGAAAGCCGCGATCGGGGTAGTATTGAATTGGCGATACGAGCGAAGCTTTCGGAGCGAAATAAAGTGAACTAAAGTGTTAAGTGTGATTAATTATTAGTGTGATTTGAGTTTTAATTGGTGTTCAGTAATTAAAGTGTCAATTTTGGAATTTAATCGACAGTTTTTACTCTCACGAACCCTAAGCTCGCAACAGTTTTTATGTATTTTTAAAATCCCATAGCAATACAATAATCCGTGACAACTCCGTGGCGCAGTGGCTTAGCAACGAGTTGCAGCGCTGAGGGCCGCGGGTTCGAATCCCGCGCGGAACAAATATTTGTATGGCCTATAAATAACTGCCTCCACGATACAGGAGAAAATCCTAGTGAGGGGGAACCTTTTTTATTTAAGAAAAGGATAAAATATTTAAGAATCCTAGCGTGTTTGGGGGGGGGGGATTTTTATAATTAAAGAAAAACAATAACACATATTAAAATGATGAAGGTCCTTATGCCTTCCAGGCCGACTAACCTTACGAACCAGAGTAATTACAGGCTGCGAGACGTTCCATCTTAGTCCGCAGAGGTGAGAACACATCCTGTAGCCTTTTTGTTTGAAATTGGTTGCAGGCGTCCATGAGCTGCAGCAGACACATGCTATCAGGTGGCTACGTGGATTATTGGATGTTTCATCAGAAACGCAGGGATATTTTCAATATACGCGATACGTGGTAGAGCCACACCACAGCTTTATTATGGTTGAGGAGCGACTCGACCGGCTCGTCCTTAGAGGTGAAAACGCATCTAAATTTTGATTTTTAATTGATGGTAGATGTAGATGTTTATGAACCATTTTCTATCCACTTACCATCAGATTCAGTGAGTGCTCGGTTGCTAAATCTTATTTTATTATAAAAAGACTCCATCAGCAGATGGAACGTTAAGTGGAAATTAATAAATATATTTCAAGTGATAGGTTTGATACCTGGAATGAAATACTTCATTAATTTATGATAGTAATACCTAGATGCCGTGTAGTGGTGGCGTAAGTAATTCCATACCCCACATTGACCCGAGCTTGATAAAAGAGGCAACTATTGTTAATATATGACACCAGCAGATGTATTGTACAACCAGTGCGTGCTGCTACTGACGACTTATAGATCTGAGACGTGGTCCTTCACTGCTGACCGTATGAGGACGCCTAACCCTACCTACCTACCCTAATTTAAATATATGTTTGTAAAGTATTCATATTAAAAACTTACTAATCATGAATTTTTAATAACATCTATATGTCTATTCATGTCATTAAATTACTTAAAACTAATATTGCACAAAAAACTTATAAACTCTTCTTCAAAACAAACAAATTAAACAAGCAAAATGGCGGATTGTGTCAGCGCTACTGAAGTAGCAATCGTGTCCTGGCCGAAAACTATTTCAGCGCTTGTAAGCGCTTGCTAGCGCTTTTTTCTGCCAAACGCACCCATTTATTTGATATGCTATTTTATCCACACAATATCTTTACATTCTGTGTCTAAGTTAAGATTATACTATGTTCCTCTCATGGAATCGCCTAGCATTCGTCTAAGAATAAACTCAGAAAATAACGATGAAGTGACTGAAATGAATAGCAGCCATGACACACTATGATGTACAAAACATAACAAAATCATTACTACATATAAAAATATGTTGCCTGTATACAATTCGTTCTTTTAATAAACTTAATGTTTATTTTACTTAATAAAACCTTAAAAATCGTTGAATAGGTTAAAAAAAGTATTTTCACGTACTCATAAAGTACGTTTGACTGCAATAACGTACAATACTTTATTATAAAGAACAGGTGGTAACCCTAATCCCTTCTGATGGTAAGAAGTTATGAAGCCCTAGATGGTAAATGGCACTGTCTTAAAGTCTTTCTGTCTTTACTCTTGTTTTGGAGACACTCAGATTGTAGTCGGATGGAAAGACAGATTTTGGAAAATTATTCCATTCCTTTGCCAAACATATTACGAAACACGAAGCATTTGCTTCGAATGCGTGGATATCGACAATAAAAGAGTGAAGGTCAGCCAGCTGGTTGTCCGATGGTTGGAAGGACAGAGAGGTTAAGGTGAAGACCCTCAGACAAGAAAGGGCGATACTATTTCCGCTGCTTCTAGGTTTCACATGTCGAGTATAATTATTTTAGTTTACATGGGATCAGTACAGCTCTAGAATAAGAACAATAGTTTTTTTGAAGCCCTTTCTCAAGTTTATTGCCAGCTAGAAGGTCTGCAGCTATAAGATTCGCTGTTTAATAATTATTTGAATTTATACGTGATACGACAACTCTAGGGCAAAAACTTTAGTCCTCCATTATGCAGTATGTTTTAGACTTTTGGTAATTTGTCCCGGACCCGGCCACCAATCTAATATTTGTATACTGGATAATAACGCAATCATTAACGGGAACTGTGACCCATGACGTCTAAATGTCGATCAGTATTTTAATTGCCAACATCCATTAGACGAGCTAGACAGAACTTCGATTAATTCACCCGGATATCAATCAATATACAATAATTCGTGTCACGTGTTTGCGGTCTATGGGGATCAATCAGCTTTTCTCGTCCTACTGGTATCGTGAGAATCGATTTAAGGGAAAGATTGGAAGATTTACGACCTTTGATGATTTTTAAAGTCAGGTCGACTCGTGATGAGTTCGACACCGGTAGGTTTCTAAGGGTATTTTTCTAACTCGTTTTCTGTCTAGGAGTTCATCTGGTTAGGTAACACCCTCATATCTATCTTTGCCCCCAAACAGCAGTTGCTTGCACTGCTGTGTGCGGTTTGGAGAATCAGTATAATTTCAGGCTGTGAAAATTCCATCTTAGACCTCAGAGGTGACGATGCATTCGTAACTTGTTTGCTGCGGGTGTCAGGGAACTGCAATAGCCACTTACCACCAGGTTAACTGTAGGTCAATTTGTCACTTCAGTTTTGTTTGAAAACCATCATGAATTAATTTAAGAAAATATTTTAAAAATACCCCGTGCTGCAGCACGGGGTATTTTTAAAATATTTTCTTAAATTTATAATAATGTTAAGTTACTTTTAATTTAGTTGTATTTATCTTTTGGCTTATATCTACTTTTTTGCTTGTTATGCTGCATGTTTGAACTTGAATAAAATGCATTTCTTTCTTTCTAATTCACATAAACATCTTCTGCACGAGCACCACAAAACCAGCATATTCTAGAAGTAAAAGTGGCTGGTTTTAGCGGGGACCTGACTTGCAACAGATTGCTGATTCTATTTTAAATGATGGTTTGAAGTAGATACTGATACGAAAAAGTGCGATTTTGTGTTTTAAATGTATTCGTATATATAAACAATATAACTACGTATATAAAATATATTTACCAGTGGAATTTTGAATGAATATATAGTATATAGTAGCCACTTACGATCTGGTTAGCTCGTTTCCCACTCTATTATTCTTCAAACATTACTATCCACATCAAACGGTAAAATTAAAAAATTTGTACAACCGACTCCAATACAACCGAATCTATGTATTTGAAGTCAATTAAATACGATTTATTTAAAGATTACTCAAAAACTGCTAGTCAGATCTTGATCAAATTGCCACATGAGTAGCACCAGATTTCAAATAACCATAACACATAAAAAACACATAAAAAAACCATACAGTCGAATAGAATACCTCCACCCTTTGAAGTCGGTAAAAAACATAATTCATACCTCGTGTATGTGGCTCAGCACCTCAGTCCTCGTCATGTCTTCGAGCCGCGTCTCGTTCACGTCCATTATCTCGTCAGCGAGTTCCAGATTGTCCCAATTACCCGCTGACGGGGACCCTGGTGGACAAAAAAATTAAAACTAACATGATATAAGCGACAATACAAAACACTTTTATTTTAACTAGTAGGTTAATCATCATAAGCCGTTACGTGAGACTCGTAAAAGTGACAATATACTAATATTAACATAGTGGCGTAGCCTAGAGTGGAGTAGACCGGGTGGCAGATTTTAAGGGTGCCAATTTGTATGATGATAGTAAAAATTTCAAAAAAGATGATAACGGTTATTAAAACACTTTTGAAAAAATAGTAGAAACACTATAGTAAAAGTTCTTCGCAGGCTCGCACGTACACACGCTCTCGCGCACGAACTTAAACACGGACGCACGCACGCATGCACGCTCGCACGCATTTTTTTACTATTCTATGCCAGCGCTTAACTACAATCACACCTGATGGTAAGTAGTGGTGAAGCCTAAGATGGACTTCCCCATCTTAGGCATCACCACTACTTACCGTATATAACGCACTGACTTATATAACAAAAGCCTATTAACCCTTGCCTTCAAGACGCCCACACTGTAAACGGATACAAAGACGTTGTACGCATAACGAACGATGTAACCAACCGTTTGGTTCAAACGCATGGTAAGTCAACAACAAATGGTGGAGACAGGCCGAACGTCTGGTTGTCAGATGGTGGAAGTGAGATGGAGGAACTAAATTATGCAATTCCTGCGCCCACTCTTCGAAATGCATCCTTTAGAAAAACCGAAACACTTTTCTACAGGATGCATTTCGAAGCCACTTTGCACCTGTGTTCGAGGCTGGTAAGATTGGTTTTAATCAGATTCGGGTCACCAATAAACCTCATAGCATGCCTTTCTATTCTATTTGGGACTCCAGCGGCCCCGGGCAGCAAATGGTGGCAAACTGCTACAACACTGGGTGGATGTGAGGAACATTTGGTGGTATTCGACAGATAAAGAATCACCTCGAATTCCGAATATCGATTCACTAGGTGGTAGGAATGCTTTTGTATCTATGAGTCCGTCTCGGCAGGTACCTTGCTCTTATCTGTATGTATCTCTATTTCTGCCGCTGAATAACAATGATTGCATTACTACGAATATGTTCCGGTCTGAAGGGAATAAAGCCAATGTAATAAACAGGCTATGAGATATTTCAACTTGGTTTTTGTCAGTAGCGATGTAGCTGTACCCTTTTTTGCTAGAAGTTGGCTGAATGTGTTCATGGATGGCAGTAGCCATAAACTGCTACTGCATGTTCATCATTTACATCAAAGACTGAGAGGTTGTTTATCACTTGAGATTTTTTAAAACTCTACTTTTTATACAACTCTAAAGAGCCTGGCAGAATCAAAGACCTCATAGAACGATTTTACCCTGCTAACCACAGTTTTGGGATTTGTAAATTATTTCAAATCTCATGCCACCGCAATTTTTTCGGAATCGTACCCGTCGCGGGAACGCCCGACCACACATAGCGGAATATGTTTTCATGTCGGTCTGCATAGAATATGGTTTCTTGTCGGTTTGCATTTGAGATCATTAACCAACACTACAGCTTTATGCGTGATGCGATGGTAACCACAGTTTTTAATTTCTTATATTTACGCGAACACTACACATTAAATAAAACTATTATAATTTTATAACTATTAACTTATTTTTAAAATTATATTTAATTTAGTCCCATCATTATCCATCAAAGTTAGCTACCGAAGGTAAATCTTTGTTTCAGAGAGAACAATGGATCTGTGACAGAAAACATCTGGCTGCCGAGCTTCAGCACGTCAAGCAAGTATTGCAAGACAGCAAGCTTCGAGTCCCACGACACACATCACAGACCACAGTGACTAAGTGAAGTCATAGTCACAGACAAGGTTGGCTACATCTTAAAGCGAGCTTCCATTAAAACATACTACAGGCCGCCGAAGAAGATTAGTCAATTTTTACCATCCATCAAGTGTAATACTCCTCTACAGGATGCAGGAGTGTATAAGCAAGTTGTGAATGTGGTCTCTCTTACATAGGAAAAACAAAACGATCTATAAAAACCCGCGTGAAAGAAGACAGCTGACGTGAAGCACCGACGCTCCGGGAAGTCTGCAATCTGCGAACATGTTCAAGATCGTCCCCACCATTACATCAGTTGGATAAACCACAAATCCTCGCAAAAGAACACCGATTCCTACCAAGAATGATACGCAAGACTATTGAAATTAAAAAAAAATTTTTTAGAAGTTCATAGAGCACTTCGTTCATTTTACGATCAATATAATTGGCCTAGTGAGCAGGCAATTCGTGCAGTTATTGATCGTTTTCGCACTAATTCGACACACAAATTTGGTTTTTAGAATATTTTGTATTTCTACAGCGATCGATACTGCTGAAAACAAACGATACAATAACCCACTCACGACGGCGGCCGAGCCCGGAGTGAGTCTAATTGTATCTGTATTTAGTAAAATATGTTACTACAAGGCTGCTCAAGCACTGAAAATTTCGGTATTTCTCGGGCGAAAAATAAATTATAACTAAACTAAACAAAATTAAACAGCCATTTACATTCCATGACTTCCCATATAATAGGTGAAGAGATTAAAAAATTGATTGAGTTGAACAATTGATATTTTCAAAAGTTATCATGTTTATCCCTTCATGCGAACTTGATAAATCTACACCATAAGCCACTAAAACCACTTTTTTGTAATGTAAAAATAGGAATATAATCGATTTAAAAAATAATAAGTTCAACAATCATTTATCTTTCCGACAAAGTGCTTTTTATATCATTTATATGTTCAATGTGATTATTAGATACGATTTCATGTGACAAAACGTTGAATTCTTGATTTTTAGAAGTTAGTTGAACAAACCTACGCGCTCCGAAGAATATTTTATTTATGCATTCATAATAAATTATTTTATTAGCTCGTGCTTGACATTGATATAATTCAGTATTATGACAGTAAAATGATTGACAAATATGACAAGAAATCAAAAAAAAATATCAAAAAAAATTCTTAAAATTTGCGGCATTGTCGCTCCATATATTTTTTAAGAAAATACCATGAAACGGAACTATTTGTATTCGCTGTGTTTTGAGTTGATACTGGTAACCGCCCTGCCCCCCCCCCATTCGACCGGCAGCTCCGTTACACAGAACCTTCGATCAACAATACCAACTAGATGTCGGGTCGGCGCAAGAATTCCATCTCAGTAAATAAGAGCGCACATGAGACGTGAGCTCTTGCACGTGAGAGTATAGCTCGCAAGGCAATAACGGGAAAAAGAACTTTATTTGTAATAACATAAGGTTGATTTCACACTAAATGTTATTTAATTTACGTCTTTTCATAGTTTATATTCATGCGGACAAAATGTTTTATAGGTACCTATGAAATCTTTGTGCGGACGTTTTACTCGTAGTAATGATTTTGTACGACGTTATCTAATTGGTATTGTTGATCGAAGCACAGAACACGTGTTGGATTTTGAACTGGTGAGTATGGAATTTAATTCTTCTAATTGTATCATTTCATTCGTCATTAGTTTTTTAACCTTTACTTTTAGGTCAGGATTGATTTATAGAATCATAGTAAAATAATTAAGTTACCTTTTGAGTAACTTTTTATTGATCATGACAATGTTTTCTGTGTATAAATTTTTTAACAAGTTTCAACATGATTTTTGTGAATATATCATTATCGACAACATCATTGTTAGCAACAATGGAGAGGAAGAAGACAATGACGCACGTTGTGAACAATGAAGATGTAATTAGACTGCAATGATTACTGATGAGAACAATAATTTTGATAGTTTTGATTGATGTGCCGATGTGATAAGCTAATATGAGATAGGTGGTTTTTGATGTATAGACAGTTTTTGAATAAGTTAAAACATTCACAAAACGAAAGTGTTACTTTAGGTTTTGGGTCCAGCCAGATTTTGACAAAATTCGGAACCTACATAGTTACGTCTATTAATTTTAGGTTGTTTATTTTTGTCTTTCAAAACCAGAACAAAATTTTTCATATTTCTCTACTAGTCTTTGTCATCAATTTATTTTAAGACGGACCTCGTTATTAGATTACAGATAATAAGTAATAATAATAGTCATGGAGAGGAAGAGATCAACTTCGCCCTCAATTTAATCTGGAGCTTTTTAAAAAAAAAGATGATATCCCAACAAAAACAGAACTTAGCACTCAAACCATTAACGGAAAGATAATAAATGCTATGATCTATCGAAAACAACAACGTTGATAAAATTACTTTTTCAATTATAACCGATATACTGCACAAATTTGACTTTCACGATCAGCGTCCTTTAGATCAGCCAAATGAAAATTTTGCGAGGCTTGTAGCTTTTGAATTGAAAAGAATTCCTATCGAAAAAACGATCAAATTTATACCCAAAATTTCTAAATATTATTAGGATTTTTCGAGGCGATTCAAATTTGGATGAATGTTTAGAGTTTGTACCAATGATGAGTGATTCTGACGACAACGAAGGAAGAGTTTTATAATTAAACGTAAGCTATGAAAAAAAATGAATAAAGAAAAAGGTCAAAAAATTTGGTAATCTTAAAACACTCTTTTGTCCAAATTATGTCCGATACTTACAATGAAATTCCTACTCAGCTCAAATCCTCTTTGTTTCAAATAAAATATTGCCTAATAATAATAACCAAATAATATTGTTGCAGGTACTTATCAGTTACTTTATTAGTTAAGAAATCAAGCTACCCACAACTGTGCTAGTGCTATTGTATGTAATTTAAATATCACCAAAAAGGCCTCCGAAAAGAAATACTAATGAAAAAAGACTAGCTTAACAAATACTTTGCAAATGTAGGCGGTATGCAGAAATTAAAAATGATCCGGATTAACTAAAAAAATAACGAGTATTTCGGAAAAAACACAGCGCAGTCAAAGAGAGCAAAGAAGTGGAAAGAAAATTCGAAAAGGTACTTATAAGTTACTTTATTAATTTGGTTTTATACTGACATCTATATTTTCAATGACATCTTTCTATTTGGTATATTACGAGTGTGTCATTCTTGATATATCAATTGTCAACATTTATAATTATTTGAGTAATTAACATGACATTTTTATAGATACCGACAAAACAAAAAACAAGCAAAGCCACCAAATTTTGAAGCCGTTACTGTTTGCAGTATTCAAGGTGAAAGCACTTTTACGCATAATCTTGAAGAAGATCCGCAATAGAATAAGGCTGATGCTGTAGCTGTTATAAGATAAGTTCGCAACGTAGAATTAAAAAAGGAAAATATTACTCAATATCATCGCCGCTTACAATAAAAGGGATAAAGCTCGTTGCAAACAAATACAAAGACTAAAAAAGCTACACAACGAACATCAGAAGACATAAATGGAAGCAAAAAATTATATACCGGTTCTAGAAAATAACTGTTCAGCCTTCAGTCAGAAAACTGATTGTTTGCAAATAAACAATGTTGCGTGTAAATCGAATGACATCGAATATAATGATCTTTCGAGGGATATCTGCATTTTGTATGAATGGAAAAAGGTAACAAAAGATATAACATTAACAAGAAGAAACAACCAATAATTGAAAAGTTGAAAATTATAGTTACAACGATAGAAGCATTAGATAAATTCAAGATGATGATAAAATTATTAGCTAATACAGAGCTATTAAGAATCTTAAAGAAAATCTAAATATTACATGTAAATTTTTCTGAAAATTATGCCTTGAAATATGGAGCAGAAGTTCAGTCGTTCTACTCTGGTGGAAGAAGGCAGCGGGTTTTCTTGCATACTGGTGGTATCAATGCAGTTATCAATATAATGGACAAGTTGTGTCAATTTCCATGAGCACAATAAGTGATTTTTACGTCATGATGCTCCAGCTGTATGTGGTCATATGATACTATTAATAGAAGAAGTGATTAAATAAACCCGTTTACTGACACCATACATTTTTATCGGATACACCATCTTCCCAGTAGGATAGAAATAAGCACATGTTTTATCTGATAACTCAGTTAAAGAATGACTTCCCGTAGCTGAACAGAATAACATGGTGCTATTAAAAGTTGGTCATGCAAAAGGTGCTCCTGACAGGATCGAATTCAAAGAAGTTACAACAGTCTTGTGAATGATTTATTAAGTCTCTTACGATATTAGAATTTTCGCTTTGTACATTATTCTAAGAATTTTTTTAAGTTCTGTGAATTTTACTGTTAGAGTTTTAATTTTGATTAAAAACAAAAGATATGTTTTAAAGTAAGTAAATTCTTACAAGTTCCTAATAGATACTCTATAATTATTTAATATCACAAGATGCGATTTTCAACGAAATATGTTAACATTATTTCACAAAAAATATTACAAATTATCATGCAACCTCATTATTCTTAATGATTTTGTCATTATTTGGAACATAGCATCATTCTACTCTGCATTAAGGTCATTATTCTCACAAATTGTCATTTTCGGTAACAGCAAACTTTAAACAATGACATTTTTTCTAAAACCAGTGCTTTGTTTCGACTTTCGAATGCCTTCTAGATAAAACTGTTCACTATCAACAAAACAATTATCTACGCATAAAATTTTAGGTCTGTATGTAGGTTTAAAAAATTGGTAACTTTTTTACGAAAAATATCATTTTGAAGAGAACTACCCTACAATGTATACGTTCACGCTGCTAGTGTTAAACACTTTAACACCGAATAATATGAATAATTGTCGCTTGGACAATTGTTGACTTTAATACCAAAGAGCAAAGTAACCACTACGTTTATATTGGTTCATACTGCCAATGTCTCAGAGTAAGTTAATAAGTAAGCATGTTATTACTCTAAGGCCAATGTCAAACACGCGCACAGAGTAGAGATTCATCATCATCATAATCATTACAGCCCTTCACAAGTCCACTTCTGAACATAGGCCTCCCCCAAGGAATGTCTTCCTGCATGTTTTACCAGGTCGTCACTCCATCTAGTGGGGCGTCGCCCTACACTTCGCCTACCGGTACGAGGCTGACACTCGAGAACCTTTTTGCCCCATCGGTTGTCGGTTCTTCGAGCTATGTGGCCGGCCCATTGCCACTTCAGCTTACTGATCCGTTGGGCTAGGTAAGTCCAACTTCGGCCGAGAGGTCAATCGACGGATTCAAATCGGCTTAACAGCGTTCGGGAAATTACAACACATCTTTTCGTCAGCTACTCGTATACCACAGAACCTGCGAAACTGTATAACCAGTGCGTGCTGCCAGTGGTGACTGCTGGTGGTATGAGGACGCTCAAGGTCGCTCAGCGAGCTATGGAGAGGGCTATGCTCGGGGTGTTTCTCTACGTGATAAACTTAGAAATGAACATATCCGCAGTAGAACCAGAGTGCCGCCAAAGAATTTTAAAATACGGCCAACAAATAATTACTGACGGATTGACTAAATAAGCCTCGGCCAAAGTTTGTCCAAGAAATAATCTTTAAATTTTGAGTGATTTGAAATGTTTCTTTTTCCATTCCTTTTCGTTGTTTAATCGGAAAAGTATAGTTGGGGACAGTACACATTACAGGTTTTATTTATTGGCCCCTATTGGACAAACCCTTACCATATCCTTGTTTTGATAGCGAAGCAACAAGCGATGTTATTTTTATTCTAGGAAATGAGATCTATTTTCTTTCGAGATCTCGCTCTTGTTACACCTGCATATCTTATTCGTGGGATTCGTATGTCGTCTAAAAACGACTGAAATATATAAACTTTATTTATTACCAATCTTTTATCATCCATCTTATCAATGTTTGCTATTAAGCAGCAAGTTTAGCGAATGTGTCCGATTTGGAGGGTACGGAAAGCCAATATAATCACCGACTGTGAGTCTGAGACGTCTGAGATATCTTAGTCTTCAATCGTGTCACCGTACTGCAGCCTGTTCTTTGGAGGTGTCCTTGGATTGCGAAAGCCACTTACCATCAAGTGGACTGTCAGTTATTTTGTCACTTTATAGCATTTAAAAAATGCGGATATTAAAATTTCGTGAAGCAGAAAAATTAAACTTTTTATAAAAAGTATTATAAGTCAAAAAAAAGTAAGAGTGCAGGAACTAAAAATAATGAAATTATTTCCACGTAATAGCTTCTGAATTCGGTGCTAAGACTTCGTGTAGAAGAATGAATGTACTAATTTCCGGCTGCAGAAGCTATCATGTGGAAATAATTTTATTCATTTTGTCGCTTTGAAGACGGCTCTTACTTTTATTTAAAAGTTTGTTACTTTTTAAGAGTTTAATCTTTGACTATTTTCAGGGGACTATGCAATATCACAAGCACAATGTGACAGCTAGAATGTCACTTAAATAGTTTTTTTTATAGGATAGGGTGACAAACGAGCACACAGTCCACCTGATGGTAAGTGGTTGCTGTGGCTTATAGACACCTACACCAATCCTCGATTACAAATCAAATAGCAGGTGCGTTGTCAGCCGCGAGGACTAAGATGGAATGCTTCGATTCCAGTAAAAAGTGAAATGTGAAGAATAAGTGTCTATGGGCCACAGCATCCACTTACCATCAGGTGGAAAGTGTGCTCGTTTGTCACTCTTATTCTATAAAAAAAATACATATCCTACGGCAAATTGTACAGAAGACCTAAGCGTACAATCTAACACTTTTTTATACGTAAGCAGACTATAAGAAAAACATAATTCCGTCGAAATTTGGGCGGTGCTACAATCCCCGCAGCGATGCTAAGTCGATTGTCGGTATATAGATGCTGAAATTTCTATAAAGTATGGCTACGGGGGTGATGTGAGTACTGAACCAGAGTACGAAACCTATTCAACAGCAGAGTGGTGTAAGACAAGGTGACTTCATATCACCGAAACTCTTCACCCCTGCATTGAAAGACGTTTTCAAGCTGCTGGCCGAAAATCATACGATATCAACATCAATGGTAAAGCCTCTTTGATTAGCCGATGATGTAGTCATTATAGCAGAATCGCTGGAGGACTTAAGCACTATTATTATTGATCGCAAGAAAATGAACTTAGATAAGACAAAAGCCTTTTGAAATATCCGTGTCATACTAAAGCTGTTGTTGGGAGCACTACCCTTATAGTTGATGTCAAGCATGTTAACCTATGATTAGGTAAGTCAAACTTCTACCGAGAGGTCAATCGACAGATTCAGCTATGCGTTTGGGAGATAACGTAAACCTCATAAATTGGAAACAAGAGTGTACAACCAGTGCTTGTTGCCAGTAATATTAGACACAACATAGGTCTTCGACGTGGTCTTTCATTACTGGCCGTAAGAGAAAAATTTAAGGTTGATCACTCTGCTATGATGAGGGCTATGCTCGGAGTTTCTAAGGTAACTGAGATAGCCCAACCATTAAGATGAAGTGGCAATTGACCGGGCACATAGCCACAATCATTTAGCAGCCACTGACAACCGATGGGCCTAGTGCCGGAAATCGAAAATAGGTTGGTCCCCCACTAGATGACGTGACGACCAGGTAAGAGATACAGAAATCCGATGAATGCAGTTAGCTCAGGATCGTGTTTTGAACATTGACGTGGTCCGTCAATGTTTGTTCGAAAATAACAAAAACAATTAGTTACCTAAATTTCTCAAAAGAATTGCATATTATTATACTCTTCTTTGTTTTCTATTACATACTGTAATAAAAAGAAATATTACATACATAACATAGTACCCGAATGACCGAGCTTTGCTCGGTTTTTTTTAAGTTACATTTAGATACAAATTACATGAATAATATTTTTTGATCTTATTGACATAATAGAAAAAACTGAACTGGTTATTTGAATAAAAAATCATGAGTGCTTAGTTTAATTTAATTAAAATTTTTGTATTTTTAAAAAATACTAAAAAAAGGGCTCGAAATAATAGATTTTCTCACAAAAGAAGGGAACTTGAAAAAAAAGGAATAAAAGTCGGACCCAAGACGGGACGCGAACCAAGGCATTACGATTTCCATTTTCATTTCCGCTCGATATCCACTTGAGCTATTACGATCATTAACAAAGTGTCAAAATTAACCTTCTTATATTGTAGCAGTTTTCCATTGCCTGAAAACACGGACAAAAAGACATTTTCTAAAAATAAATCCTAGCTAGATCGATTTATTGCCCCCGAAACTCCCTGGACACTAAATTTTATGAAAATCGTTTGAGCCGTTTCCGAGATTCCGATTATATATATATATATATATATATATAAGAATTGCTCGTTTAAAGGTATAGGATACATAACATATACATAAACACTCACGCCTGTAATACAGAGGGTTAGGCAGAGATTACATACGTCCATTTGGCACGATCTAGACACACCTCTCTCGCCTCCTCCACATCCGTTTACCTATGCATACATGCTCGTCGGTTAAGCTCATTTTCAATATATCGCCAATTTGGTCGATAAACTTTCGCCTAAGACGTCCCTTTCCAACTCTGCCGTTCACTTCTGCAACATAAATTTGCTTTGTCACTCTTTCCTCATTCATTCTTTCTATATGACCGAACCACCGAAGCATTCCTTTCTTCATCCTAGTCACAACATCATCTTGCAAACCACACTCATCACTTATCACACAATTTCTCACCCTGTCACTCAGATTAGTCATCTTTAAGGTTAATTTTACCCCTTTAGAAATTAGCAAACCACCTAAAAATTGGAGCTGAGTCCACTATTGCTGATTGTAACTAAACTTAATTGTTCGGTTAAACCAAATTTAAAATCATAATAGATCATACCGCGCAAATGTTCACATTTAAGATCCATCGTTTTAAATGAAAAGCGCGGGAAGCGTTGCAGGAAAATTAATAAAACTTTTTTTTTTAATATTGAGCAATTGGCTTTGAGTTCTCTTTTTAAATACATTTGCTTTTTAGAAACATATAATACGGGTGCGTTACATTTCTAAATTTCGAGCATCTCAAAGCTTATTGAGAGACCTACGTATTTTACGCTGGTATTCTGTAGTATGTACTACTAAAGTAGCTGCAGTGTAACTCTACCACGTAAAGAAGCAACATAGATAGTAATATAGGTATTTTTCGCAATAAATCAAATCAAAATGCATTTGTAATGGAGACAGATTCATTTTATTTTGATTGATCATTAAACTCAATTTTTTTTGCATAATGAAGTATATAATTTTTATCAGATGTTTACTAACCGATACCCTCTCTGCCGTGATGCCCTAGGCCAGTACCTTGTGTATTTTATTATAAATCCATCACTCTCAGAAATAAAAACAGGCCAAGGTGTGGGACGTATGTACGATGGTAAATTACTTTTCATTTGTTAACTATTTCTTAAAGCCTGACTATTTCTTAAAGCCGACACAAAGGAAGTCTGCGACACAAACGAATCTTAAGTTTCCCCATAAATATTATTTCATAGTATTTCACGACTATTTAAACATAGTAGCGTCGACATTTCGAAGCTAACGGTTAATCTAGCTAATATACAGAGCAGAAAATCTCCGTCGACTAAAATTATGAACATTTTATGAACATCATTAACCTCTAAAAAGCGAGTGGGTGTGCTCAGCTCAAGAAGTGAATGCGCCCTTCCATAACTGGCTATGACACATAATATTTTTCGTCTTTATATGACAGATTAGTTGGAGGAAACGTTGAAATGTGTGGTCCACATTTATTAAGATATCTTACACTTTTCACTCAAGTATTACAGTACAATAATTGTATTTTTAGTGCCACGTATAAAAGTTATATTGTGTAAATTGTACTTTAGGGGTGATCCCATGCAAACTTAAAGAAGAAAATGTGTCCCAAAGGGTGGAAAAATGGGACTAATTTAGACGACATTCTAGTTGTGTAAAACGAAAACACAGCTGTTGTTGTTGTTGGCGAAACATGGCTGTATTTTTAGCCGACTTCAATAATGGAGAAGGCTTACAATTCGACTATGTTTTTTGTATTTATTACGCGATATCTTCGTCAATTGTAAGCCGGTTCTGGTAATTATTTTATTAAATAGTTTATACTTTAGGAACGGTCTCAGATAAATATAGTTAAAAACTGGCGGCCAAATAGATGTTTTTTTAAAGTCCACTTCAAAAATTAATCTTTTAATAAAAAGTAAAAACAAAGTTCAACTTAAAAGAAGTAACTTAGCTGCAGGTGTCTATGAACAGCATTAGCCACTTACCGTCACGAGGACTATAAGTTCTTTTATCAATTCAGTTTGATAAAAAAAGAACTAAGATGTAAATAAAATTACTCACGTAATAGCTTCTCAAGTCGGGAGCGTTGATTCTTTTATACAATACGCATCGACTTCAAAAGCATGTGGAATTTATTTTATTCATTTTAGTTTTTGAAGTTTTGTTAAAAGTAAAATTTTTAAGACCAACTTTTCAGATCTTTTTCAAGTTTTTATTTGCAAAAAAGTTAAGATAAAGTGGGATATTGCAAATAACAATCTACTTTAAGAATAGATATTTCTTAAACTAAGCTTGATTGCTAAAAGTGGTAGGGGTAGGACCTGGTTCGCACATACTACCAGCGTAAAACAGCAGCTTAATACTGCTGTGTTTGATATGATGAGTATAGAAATTCGGAGAACCGTTTTACTGGACACGAAGCATTCCATCTTAGTCCTCAGTGGTGACAACGCATCTATATTTTGATTTTTAATCGATGATAAAAATGTAGATGTCTACGGGCCACAGCACCCACTTACCATCAGGTGAACAGTGTGCTCGTTTGTCATCCAAATTTTATAAAAAAAATATTACATAGAGTACACATAATATTTGTAATGTAAAATGTGCTCTTATAGTTTTATTTAACAAAACCCTAGAAATTATGGTGCTGCAACACATTTCTTTACATAATAATGGTGACAAACGTGCGCGCAGTCCTATGATAGTAAGTGGATGCTGCGGCCCATAGACATCTCATATATATTCTAATAAGAATCAAATGTATATGCGATGTTAATTTTATGGACGAAGATTGAGTGGACAATAGAACGTCTCCTTATGTGTCTCCGGTTCTCCACACTCACCAACTCACCATACGAAGCACAGCAGCATTAAGATTCTATTTTACGCTGTTATTCTATGAAAGCGTGGTCCTACCCTGGTCGAATCGACCCATTCGAGCTAAAACCATCAAATTGCTGCAGCATGGCAAACTGCTGAACCCTAAAAAAATGCTAAGGAGTTTCTTTCTTTAAAGAGACAATATTCTCTAATTAAAAAAAAGTTATAACATAATAAACATCGCCAGTATTCATCAGTTGCGTTAGCGAAAGTGTTTTGTTACGGAATTTGAAATGACATTATTGTTTACTTGATTTTTTATGGCAGCGCCATGGCCTTACCCGTAAAATTATTACGACTTAGTCACAAACTAAGCCATAAAAATATTATAATTATATGATATTATATCAGTCACCATTATTTTTACAGACCATAACTTCATCTAGTTCGGTAGCCCTACATTTCACCTTCAGGTACGAGCCTGCCGCTTCTTCACTCTCGGACGTCGGCTCTTCCAACTATATGGCCGGCCCATTGCATTGCCAATACAGCTTCGTCGAGCAATCCGTTGGGCTATGTCACCGTCACTCCGGTTCTATTCAGATATGTTCATTTCTAAGATTATCACGCGGAGAAACCCCGAGCACAGCCTTCTTGATAGCTTGCTGAGCTACCTTGAGCGTACTAATACAGTCCCCAGTGAAGGACTAGGTTTCAAATCCATAGGCCATCACCTCATTACTGGCACCACGCACTGGTTGTACAATCTAGTTTTAAGGTTTTGAGGTATGCCTGACGACACGAGTTGTCGTTATTTCCCGAACGCTGCACAGCCGAGTTGAATCCGTCGATTGATCTCTCCCATCCCAGGTAAACTTACTCGTCAACAACTTCGAGCTTAGTGCTCCTAATAACTACCGGCATAGGTGTGACATGGACGTTACACATGATCTTTTTTCGTATATGTTCATCTTAAGACTATCTTATCCGTTGGGAAGCACTATTGAGGTTATTAAGCTTAGTGCTTAGCTCCTCCAGCGATTCCGCCACAAGAACTATATTGTCGGCAAATCGAAGGTGAGTGACGTCCTTACCATTAATGTTAATACCGTGTCCTTTACAGTCCTGTAGCTTGAAAAGGTCTACCAATGCAGCAATGAAGAATTCCGGGTATATAACGTCACCGCGTCTTACACCTCTCTGCAGTTGGATAGGCTTCGTACTCTGGTTCTGTACTCGGATAGCCATCGTAGCCCTACTGTACAAACACTTCAGCACTTCGATATAGCGACAGTCAAATTGACACCACTGAAGTGACTGTAGCACTGCCCAAATTTCGACGGAATCAAAGGCTATTTCATAGTCCACAAATGCAATGCAAAATGGAAGATTGAACTCTTCAGTATTCTGTACAATTTGCCGTAGGGTATGTATGGTCTGTCATACTAAAGCCTTTTCGGAAACCGGCTTGTTCGAGTCTGGAAGTCATCGAGTTTGCGTGCGAGACGATTTGTAATAACTCTCGAGAACAACACGTGGACGCGGCTCAGAAGGGAAATCGGTATATAGTTCTTAGAGAGAGCGTTGTTGCCTTTCTTGAAGAACAACACTAACGTACTTCTGCTCCACGCCTTCGGAGTAGTATCACCATGGAGGAAGGAATTAAAGAGGGTTTTGAAGGACTTCAAGTACCAGTTTTCCACCCGCTTTCAGAAGCCCCGCTGTAATTCCATCGTCGCCTGGGGCCTTGCCGTTTTTATGGTGCTGGAGAGGGATCCTAATCTCGCTTAGACTCACGTCTGGCATATCATGGAAATAGTGTCGTTTAAGACTTGCTCTTGAATCGTTACTCACACTTGTGCGTGGCTCTAACGATGACGTGTGCAGATGCCTATAGAAACTCAATCTCATTCAAAATCTAAGGTGTCCCGGAAACCATGCTGCCACACTCGGTTTTCAGCTAGACATTTGGCTCTTTCGGCAGACAGATCTCTGGCAATGATTTTGAAAACCTAGTTCCGCTCGATCGCTGCTTCAAAACGAGCATATGTATTGAAGTTGCGCAAGTCCCGCCGCAGGAGATTTGTCTGTTCAGTTACCTGAATGCTGTCAAATCTGCTGAAGACTGCAGCTTTATTTCCCGTCTAACAGCGATGAGATTAAGAGTGTGATCAGAGATTTTTTGTGTTCTTCTGCGACGAGAGAAGAGTTTTTCTTTCTCAATGAAGTCGGCCAGCTGCTGGCCCCTTACGTTCCGTTGCCCTATTCGGAATTTCCCTACCTTCAGCTATTTATTATTCCTAAGTCCGCTCAAAAAGGAAAAAAATATATTTTATAAAACGCAAAAGCCGACTTCAAACAACTAAATATAATGATTTCTTAAATTTACGCTAACACTACACATTGAATAAAACTATTATTTACGGATTTTATCGCGTTTAATTACTTTAATTTATTTTTATTATTATCCCGACGTTTCGGGTGCTTTACAGCACCCATGGTCACGGGGGGGACTGAGATGTTTGACGTCCCAATGTCATAGTTAGTCCGGCTACCTTCAGTTTTTTTTTTATATTAATTTTGGGTCCGACGCTCCGGGAAGTCTGCAGTCTGCGAACATGTTCAAGATCGTCCCCACCATTACATTAGATTTGATAAACCACAAATTCTCGCAAAAGAACACCGATTCCTACCAAGGATGATACGCGAGGCTATTGAAATTAAAAAACATCCAAATTTCAATAGAGAAGATAGTTGGGTGCTACCATCTGCTTGGGATCCTATAATTAACAAAATTAAACCCAAACCCAAGCATACCACTGCAAGACTTCATGATACTATAAGCTCGTTTTGCGTAAATCGGACCCAAAATTAATATAAAAAAAAAACTGAAGGTAGCCGGACTAACTATGACATTGGGACGTCAAACATCTCAGTCCCCCCGTGACCATGGGTGCTGTAAAGCACCCGAAACGTCGGGATAATAATAAAAATAAATTAAAGTAATTAAACGCGATAAAATCCGTAAATAATAGTTTTATTCGACTAAATATAATAAAAACAATTTCAGAACTTCTATACAGTGTGTCTTTTTGTCGATTTTTTTCAGTCGCCAGATATGACAGTTATCCTTCGAATAAATTATAACTGACTGAACATAAAAGTGAAACAAATGAACTATTTTGATCATACAACTATAAATTTCAATTTGTTTATGTTGCATTTTAAACTATGAATAAATTTTAACTGATGATGGAAAAATCGGCCCATAGTTATTCTCTTTAGTTATTTATAGTCGGCATTCACTTTTTATTAAAACTGTTTTTTCTGCCTAGGAGTTCGTCCATGTTGGTAACAGCCTTTTACCATAGTAACATTATTTAATCTGTGCCAATACCTACCACAAATCAGTAATACATCAAGTGCTGTATTATGGCATGCTGTATTTCTGGATGTCGACAACATCGCCACCTACCGGGGCCAAAAGTGAATCGCTTAGATCATCCAGGGACCAACACAAACAGAGACAAAAGTTCATCAAAATCGGTCCATCCATTTTCTAGTTTTTGCGAGACTAACGGCCAGCAATTGATTTTTATATAGAAAAATCAATTGCTGCAAAAGATTAATTATCTGTATTTCTGTCTCTTACTATTATGATTTAGTGAAAAGAGTGAGAGAGCAACTTTAAGCATGTCTTAAATTGACACGGCCTTACTCATAACAGTCATGTCATGAGTAAGGCCGTATTGTCTTTAAAATTACAGGCTGTGAGGCATTTCATCTAATTTAAATGAACTAAAATGACAAATGAACTAAAAGTCCACCTGATGGTAAGTGGTCACTGCAGCCAACTTCAAATAAAGAAGGCTAAAGATGCGTTATCGTCCCCGAGGACTAAGATGGGATTTTTGGCCGGCAACGCACCTGCAGTTCTCCTGATGTTGCAGTTGTTCATGGGCGGTGGTAATCACTTACCATCAGGTAAGCTGTTTGCTCGTTTGCCCACTCTCCTATAAAAAAATGCCTTACAACCTGTAATTACACTAGCTCTCTATACATTTATACCGAAATAAAGCAGTGAAGTTTTTAGCAGTGGTAGAGCCACGGTGCAGATATATTATGGTTGTAGGACGAATGGGTCCGCTCGACCGGGGTAGGGCCACGCTCTCACAGAATACCAGCGTAAAATAGTAGCTTAATGCTGCTGTGTTTCGTATGGTGAGTGTAGAGAACCAGAGACCCTTTTTACTGGAAACGAGGCATTCCATCTTAGTCCTCAGATGTAGATGTCTATGGGCCACAGCAACCACTTACCATCAGGCGGAATGTGTGCTCGTTTGTCATCCTATACTATAAAAAATTGCACACTGCTATTTAGCGGCAGAAATAGAGGTAAGATGGTCACCTATCCAGACAGTCTTCTCGGCATAATAACAATCCCATCACCTAGTAAAGCAGTGTTGCAGGTGTCCTTGGTCTGCAGTGCCCATACACCATCTGACGGAACGGTACCCGTAAAGAAATAACTGGTTCCGTATTTTATCATAGAGTAGACCTACTGTTTCTTCATATCGTAATCGATGTCACAAAATTATATGCTGTCTGGCTCACCCGCACGGCTTTGCTTGCGTGTAATTCGATAAAAGCTTAGTAAATCAAAAAAAATCTGTCGAAAGATTTACCAACAAAAACACACGCTCTAATGTTTTTTCATTAGTATTTTATAAAAATAAGTAATTATTAACTTACGTATATTATACAGTGTTTATTTATATCAATAGCAAGCTGTTTGATCAGCGAACGCCAATAAAGCAGTCGATTGACTAATTTTTTTAGAATAAAATAGAATAAGTATTTTTTTCTGACTCGATAATAAATTTACTTATTTCAAAGTACTGAAGACAAACTTTGATTACATTATAACATAGCCTGTGGTAGTCAGTTATATGGTTATAGTGTAACTTTCTGGTGAAATAATTTTCAGAATCGGATTCAATAATACAATACGAATACGAATAAGGCAAAACGAATAATACAAACAGACACACAATCTTACATACAAGCCGTTAAACTTGTTTATAAATTTATATTAATATTGCAGTAGATTTATGTAGAAGTGCAAATATAAAATAACCTTTAATAATTTGACAGGTGTGAGAGTTTATTCCATTTTTACAGTTTTTAATTAATGTAGACATGTATAAGAGAAAGACTTACCGTAGAGCTTAATCTTATTATCCTTCGTTTGGACCACAATGATAACATATCCCTCAAGATCTACGGATTTACATTTCACAGTCGTCATTTTATCAATCGCATTTATTTGCGTTGTGGGGGCGTTGAAAGAATTCATTTTTACAAAAGAAAAAAACACTTTTCAACACAAAAATTCAATTCCACTCTTTATTTGAAACTCTCCTTATTTGGATAATTAAAGATGTGCTATTTCTTGAGATACATCCAACGCTTTCTCCAGCACCATTTCAGACAGGACCTCTTAATATCCCTGCTTGATTTAAACATGTTGGCATAATTAAACATAGTGTAATCATACCGGTGACAGTTTGGTCATTCTTTTGTTTTGGCAATATAAAATAATTGAGAAACTCTTTAAGCATTGATTAAAACGAACATATTAATAACTTCTAATTTTCTTGCCACTAAACGTAAGGAAGGCATCAATGGGATTCTCATTTAACTATGTCCTGGCACATTTTCACGCCGATAACAATCTTCACTGGTTTCTTAAGGTTGCACTTTGTTTTCGCGATTGTTTATACATTTTAATCGTAATTCGTGTTTTTTTTTAACGAAGTATTTGGTGATGAGGCCAAGCTTCGAAGGCTTATAAGCGTGTTTTAGAATTTGCGAAGCGGCCCTACGTCCGCGGACTGGATGTTCGCCGCGAATGGATACAGCCATCCTACTTTAACGCGATCAATAATGCTCCCTACCCAGCATCCCTACTAATTCCCACAAGGTTTAACTTTTTATTAATACTCTTTTACCTAACAAAATGAAAAAAAGCTAAGGATTGGTTAATGAATAAAAAAATTCAAATGGATATAAGTATAAGAAAAAATAAAAAAATGCCAAAAAGAAATGCACCCAGCAGGTCCCACCGAGATTTGAACTCGGATCGCTGGATTCAAAGTCCAGAGTGCTAACCATTACACCATGGGACCGATAGCGCTAATGATGAAATTAAAGAATAAAATTTTATTATGTATAAAATTATAAATATTTATTGATATTTGAATTTCAAATATTACCTAAAAACAAAAAAATAAAAATAACTGTGTAATATCGATCACCTTTCACCTTTTATTGAGTTGACGAGATTATTTGCATGCTACAAAGACATGAATAACTACTTTTTTTATAAGTATAGCAGTGTCTGTCTGTCTGTCTGTCCGAACTAATCTTCGGAATCTCTAAACCGAATGTATTGAAACTTGACAAACAGATAGAAAGCAATGCAATGAAAAACTATAAGAATTTTTTATAGAAAAATTGATAAAATAAGTGGTCTGATAGTTATTTTAAGTCTACAAAATGCTACGTTAAAACCTTGAACGAATTAACCACTAATTAATTCGTTCAAGGTTAAAACATTCAGGCCAAGCTGCGGCGGGTTGTTAGTTTACAATATTTTTAAGGAAATACTCACAAAGTAGTTGATTTAAAATTTATAAATAAATTAATACTATGTAGGTATTTACATCTAGTGCCGTTAGTGTACCTAAAGCAGTATAGGCCGGATAGATCAACTATGTCTCTAAGAATCAAACCCACCTTCACACGGTGTGCCCTGCTGATTTAACCAATAGGCTCTGGTGATCGAGTGATGGAGGAAACCCACTAAAAAAGAGACAACGGTTCACAAACTGGTATGAATGCGATATTATTGCTAGTACGAGGGTGATGGTTCTAAGTACACCAGCCGTTATTCATGTGCTACCAGCCTGTCCACATTCCTTGACTCTAGCAGCGGTTTTAAATGTATTGTGATATGTCAAGGTTGGAAAACTGTTGTCGTATGAAGACTGAAATGGTTTGCACCCCAACCAACAAGCGTTGTACTGACTGAAGTAGTGATATTGACAATCGTTGGCAATGCAACTTACAAGTATATTAAGTAGCTGAGACGCAAATGAATTACTTTATATTTGTGTATTTGTATCACAGATTACTGTGATTTGTATGCATTGCCAACCATTAAACTAAAATCTCGATGCTGCCAACATGCCGATAATATATTAGGTAGGTAGCTTCCTACATATTTATTTATCTATGGTAGGTAGGAAGCCTATATTCAGCCGTAGACTTGATGAGCTGTAATGAAACGAATGAATAGTTGCTATGTTTCGTTAACTAAATTGCCAGGACGATATTACTGCCTACCGAGGGATTAGTTACAAATAAAATACTTCCTATAGTAATGTACTCTGTGAAATATATTTTACGTGATTAACGATTAGCTTTACACTGGCGATTTTAGAATCCTGACATCAGCTCCACCTACCGGGTATAATTGAGTTTTTAAACCATCCAGGGATTCCGATAAGCAGAAAAGTTCCTCGAAATCGGTCGAGACATTTTCGTGTTTTTGCGAGTCTTATGGATAGCAATTGATTCTCGTATAAAGAGATTACATATTATGGTATATAAAAAGGTACTCTGTGATATTATGTACTCCCAAATAGAATAATATTTATAATCACTACATACGTTTTGTTGGTATGACTTTAATTAACTTTTCAACAAAATGTCAAGCGCGCCATCTAGTTTGAAACATCTGTGATGTCTATTTGTACCAAAGATGTTTCTGTTAGAAATAATATGTTAATAAATTATAATAATGCTTATGTTTAGCATTAAGATTCGGACCAATAAAAAATGCAATTCTATTATTTGTAAAAGGTCGCTAGATGGCGGCCGTAATATTTACAAGGCCAAAAGGTAAAAAGGTACGAAGTCTATTTCTGGTGTATTTGGGTACCATCTAGACGTAGACAAAGAAAACTCTGTCTGCGCATCTAGAGTATAACTTTGGAATCATAATGAATCATAATTGCCAGTTGTCAAAATATATAAAATAAAAAAGTATTTTATTATTTTATGATTGTTTGTCGAATGATTCAAGTTTATTTTAATTCAATGCAAATGCTATAAATAATAAAATAAACAGATATTATTTGAACTCTATCAGACAAAAATAGAAAATTATGATGTAAGCAACACTAAAGCCGTATGACAGTTTGTCACTGACTTCGCTGTAGTATGGTTGTCATTTCGTCCGTCTATCGGCTAACGTGATAGATGAATGAAGAATAATTAACATCACTACAGCGAAGCCAAAGCGTCTTTATTTGCATCGAAAACGACATTAAACCGCGCGTTGACGACCGTGTGAATAGCTGCCGTTTTGCACTTCTCCATAACACCGCCATGATCGATGTGGAAAACAAAGATGGCGGAATAATACGGTGATAATAACCAAACGCGTTCAGTAGTTATGTGCGGTGGTGGGTGGAGGCTGCAGCGGTGTCGCGGCGCCTGAGAGAGGAGGAGCGCGATGGCGGCGCGGCCGGGGTGATGCCGCCGCGGCCAGCGGCCGGTCGCGCGGCTATGGCGGCAGAGGAACAACGCCCGCCTCTAGCTCTGTTTACCGCTGTCTACGACTACATAGCGCAGGGAGAGGATGAGCTGTCCTTGCGCCGCGGGGAGATCGTCGAGGTGCTGTCCAAAGACGCCAACATCTCGGGCGACGAGGGCTGGTGGACGGGCAAAATCGGCGACCGAGTCGGCATATTCCCCGCAGTGTACGTTACGGAGGAAGACCCCCTAGCCGTTACGTCGGTCATCGGCGATGTGGACCCTCCTCGAGTATCTTTCAGCGAATTGAAACTCGAGGAGGTGATCGGGGTAGGCGGTTTCGGAAAAGTGTACCGCGGTTATTGGAACGACGAGGTGGTGGCGGTTAAAGCTGCGCGCCAGGACGCGAATGAAGACATCGAAGTGATTAAGGAGAGTGTACTGCAAGAAGCTAAACTGTTTTGGATGTTGCAGCATGAGAATATAGTGTCGTTGAAAGGTGTTTGTTTAGAAGAGCCTAATTTGTGTTTGGTGATGGAATATGCCCGCGGTGGGCCACTGAACAGAGTTTTGTCAGGAAGAAAGATCAGACCTGGCATCCTGGTGGATTGGGCGATTCAAGTAGCTCGTGGAATGGCATACCTTCATGTGGATGCGCCAATATCGCTCATCCACCGAGACCTTAAGAGCTCTAATGGTGAGTATATAGAATTCTAAGCAATTTTGATTTGAATTCGATTTTATTTCAATTTAATATTAACATATAGCTTACCATAACCTTTTAATTACTTTATAATATAATACATTTTATCACTTGGCCATTTTAGAGCTACTGTTACCATTTTCAATTTCAATAGGAAGACTTTTTTTATATATGATCTAACTACAAAAACTTTTGACTTTGTTCTTTTATGTACCTACTACTAGTGGAAATTTGTTTACTTATATAAATAATAGAAGACTAAATGAACTGTATCTAATTTAAAAGATTATACTTAAATTTTTTTAGGAATCAGGGGAAGCCTTTACCCTGTCCTCCTTGCGGAAATATATATTTTATCGGTAATGAATTTTTTTGTAAAATCATAACATCACTTCTGACACAGGAATATTGACCTAAAGTTACTTCTGCAACAGCTTCGGCACTGCGGAAAGTGCAGCCCGTTCGCCCTTGAGTAGCAATATGCAGGCAACCATGCTCACCTCCACAGCATTGGCTTATTGTTCACCTTCGGCGACCTGCCTCAGACACTATGGCTTGCACGGGTGCCTGCACATTGCTACAGCAGGCGGAGGCTGCTCTCTTTCCGTGCCTACGGCTTTACAAAAACACTAAGAGTAGACAAGACTATGTAGAGTTGAAGCGTGCTGTTCTGATTTTAGAACAGATTCAACCAATCTTACCTATAAAGTCAGGTTGCCCTAAACTCTGCTATGATAGTGGTAAATGAAACCATGTAATGTGAATTGTTATAATTTTGTTTTCTGAAAAACCTCTTGACTGCTCTCAACTGTGACTCAATTTGTTGCATATGAGTCCCGTCTTCTGTGTTAAAAAAACTAAATTGACATATTTGCTGTTTGTTATATGCAATTTTGTGTGAAATTTATATTTATCATAATTAATTCAAAAGGCATTTCCGACATCTAAAAGCAGTGTAATAGGTTCAAGCTTAACCGTAATAAGCCTCCTAGACTATAAACATTATTAAAATCAAGTACTGGATGTCTATATCCAACCCACCACGTGAGTTATCAGCTTATCAATAATAAAGAACTTGGGGCATTCCCTTGTGATAGCTAAAACTGATAAAACTTCTCAATGTCAAGATTATTGTGTATGTTATACAAGTGTACATGAAACACTCATAAAAATTTTCTGGATTTGAAGTTTCCAAATGAATCAAGTTTGGTACCTATTTTATCAAACTAGATCTTAATCCCATTCCACATGTGATTTTAAAATGTACACTGGATAGTTTTCCTGAAGTTCCTAGTCACTCTTAAAGAGAATTTTTGACAGTAAAGACCCACATTTATTGCTGCAAAAGATATAATACTAAATAATCACTTTTTAATATACTATCCTGAAAGCTTAACAAATGGAACTCTAAAAGTACTACTTGTAACTTTCTCTCCTTTTTCCTTCTACTTGTTTACTGTCCTGAGCCATGCTAAATCAGGATAAGTCCACTGGTTTTGATGACTCCCACAAAATTATATATTGAGCATATTCATTAGGAATATTTTAATAAGCATTCAGACTGATTGGGTTGTGGGCGTACAGTATTTTAAAAGCCCGTCATGTGGGCGGAACAATATGAAGTACTGTTGCATAAGGGCCTTTCTGGAGATTGCAGATATGGATAAATGTGTAAGCAATTAATAATGTGATCCCAGAACAATTTATTTAAGAACATTGGCCATATTATAATAAATAACAAGCAAGTTGAATTAATGTTTTCAACTATGTTTTATGGTGACATGCAATTATAGCAATCTATCTTGATCTCTGGTGATGCTGACAAAGAACAAGCCCAAAAATCTCAAAATGAAAAAAATATCTTGAGAGATTTACATATGTTATCTGTACTCGCATTATCATGTTATGTTTATACACAAGTACACATCTTTCTTAGGTTAATTTTGATTATATGAATCACTTTAATCCATTACAGTTGACCCGCCAAATCTGACAAACATTTTGCAAGGCGGTGTGAGATTATCGAATTTTTCAGATTATAGAGTACTGCCACAGTCCCCTGATTGTTGGGAACTTTTTGAAGAAGAGTACCTTGTAATCCGACAGATTATGAATACCTAAACAGTAGATAATAAATACCCGCTAGGCTACTACTACTGTCACATTTGAACTGAGACAATATGCGTCAAGTTAGATTTGTGGTGGCGTGAACTAATTGCAACTTGTTTGTCCACATATTCACGAAGGACACCTCCCCCATGGTGGATTCATAGCGCCACTCGAATCTACCATTTACAAAATAATACAGTAGCAACAGCCAGCGTTACCAATTTCACCCAAAGCATCCTCCTCTCTGCCAAAAAATCCTCTCTGCCAACTGTACCATTAGTACGTCTCCTATAAATAAAAATCATTTGCTGTCTTATTCTTGCTAATACTCAAAAACAGCTTGACTGATTTTGATGAATTTGTTTGTGTCTTTGAATGAGTCCATAGATGGGTTAGATTCACATGTATACCCGATAGGTGGTGCTGTTTTCGAGATCTAGAACTCACCCGTGCTAAGCTGGGGCAGATTGCTAGGTCTATATACATACAATAATTCTGTAGAGAAATTAAACCCACCGAAACAGACCATAAAGACCACCAACCAGAAAGGGCAGAACAACATCTACCGGGCCCGCTAGTTATAAATAAAATTGAAATGTCTGTCTGTTATACTGCAATAACCACCTTAAATTGAGCTTATGGGGTTATTTGCAGTCCATAGACATAAATAAATATTTTTAAAATTTTTGTTTATTGGCTACTCTTCTGAATGGCGGAACTGATTGTAATGAAACTGCACAAACAGATAAAGACCAATGCCAGGAGTGGTCTAGGCTATATTTTATCAGAAAATCTTGGGGTTTAAAAACAACTTTAAAATAAATGGTCCTTGACTTGACTTGACCTTGAATCTAAATAACATCACCATTCAGAATACTACCCAGATGAGGCCAGAGTGGGCCATCATCATCATCATTACAGCCCTTCTCAAGTCCACTGCTGAACATAGGTTGGTAGGCGAAAAAATACAACTAAATAACGCTTCTACTTTTATTTGAAATTATCCCAAATTGAATGTGATTTATAGGCAATAACGTTTTTGCCTACCGATCGACCCTTACGAATTTGTGCGTGCGCAGTAAAATCAGTTAAAATAATCATTACCATGAATTTTGGATTTAAAAGATAAAAAGGAAAAAATCTCAATTTTTTAAAATTAATTTTACGTCACCATTTTTCTATATTACTTATTCGGAACATTCTCTGCAAAATTGGCCAGTTATTACAAAATAACCCTGTATATATATATATGTGTGTGTGTGTGTGTAATAATTATTTAATTAAAACTTTTGGTAATAAACTCCCCTTAGTAGACTCCTATAGCACAGTCACAGGACTCCTATAGCAGTAGTCTACTGTAATTTGTGACAGATAGGAGATCACCTCTCTCATCTTTGATCCTGATCCTCTTTGACTGTCTGGGTAATTCTGGTGTTCCAGACAAAATGTCATACTGCACTACTTAAATGAGTTTAATTTAAAAAATGTCCCTATAACTATTGTGGGTAAATTACTTGAAAGTCTGAATATTTAAGTATGAGTAGGTGTATATGGCTAAAACTGGATACTATGTTTATAATGGAAAAATTAAAGAACAGGTTTTGATGCTAATAGCAGTTTGATACTGCTCATAAAGTCATCCAAGTAAGTAAAAAAATGTTAGGTTTGAAATGTGAATTATTACAAATATAAATTAAGCAGAATATTTTTTAGTATGTGCATTACATTTTTTTATAATACGAAATACGAATACTATATTAGCATGCACTTCACATACAATTTCTGTTACAAGTATGTGTAGTACAAGGAAAACATGTACTGTTACTGAGAGCCCCTGATAATATCAGGTGTTTATTGCTTAATTTCATTGTAGATGTTAATTTCCATTTAATTATGATTTATGACATCTCATGTTTTTGTTTTTAATTTTTTTGTAGAACTAGGCCGATCCTCATTTTCCATTCACAGTTCGGTCTTGGTCTGATTTATTATATTATTGGAATGGTATTCGAGTGAAACTTGTTATGGATAGTACGAATGCACATACATATTTTTTACTTAATAATATTTATATGTGCATGCATTCATACTATCCGTAACTGTGAAGTTTTGCAAGAATCCCATTCCAATAATATAATAAATCAGACCGAGAACGAACTGTGAACCGCAAATGAGGATTAGCCCTAAGGGTGACAAATGAGCACACAGACCACCTGATGGTAAGTGGTTGCCGTGGCCCATAGACAACTATCCTCAGTCACCCGTGAGAACTAAGATTGAATGCCTCCTTATCAGTAAAAAGGGTATCCATACGAAACACAGCGGTGTTCAGCTGCTATTTTATGCTAGTATTCTGTGAGTGCATGGTCCTTCCCAGGTTGAGCCAACCCATTCATGCAGCATGCAGTATTCACCCAGCATGGCTCTACCACGTCTAAAATTGAATAAGCAACAAAGATTCGCTTCTTAAAAGCGACATCCAACAAAGTTTTATTTATACCCGTATTTAGCAATTGTTATTACTAAGTTTATATAGTTATTGTTCTCATGTAAGTGATGATTGTCTTATTGAGAAATATAGATCTTTAAACCGAAAATATTGGTAATATAATTTATGGTGAATAATTGGTGAATATTGGTAATATTTTTTTTAAGATTCAAAAGAATTACTTTAGCATTGTAAGAAAAGTTGTCCTCCAGATCTCAAAATATCTCCCTAGATGTTGCCTGTACCTCCTCATCGAGATGAGCTAAGATTGTTACAGATATAGCTTATTATGAACACTACTGTTACTATTTGCTGGTTAGGTATGAAACAAAAAAATCATCATCATCATCACCACCATCACAGTCCTTCACAACTCCAACTGAACATAAGCCTTCATTGTGATATTCATTGTGAATACCATAAATCATGTCCTGAGCCATCTGAATCCATCGACTAGACATGGAACGAGTAGTGATTCGCCGAGTACTTGATGGCCGAGTACTCGGCGAATCACTACTCGTAGTACTCCGAGTACTCGGCTTTAAAAAAAACGCGGTAGCAGGCGGCGCGCGGTTATTTCCCTTACACAGAGTTAGGGACGAAACGATACGAATAAATACAAGTACTTACTCGATACTTTTCTTTCGATATCAAGTACTTTTGGTATCGATTCTTTAAAACTAAGTATCTCCTTTCGACCGTTTTAGATCAGGCTCGCAAGAAAACTACTTATTAATCTGTGTCGCAAGACTGTCCTAAGAGAAGCTCTAAAATATCGCTAGACAGAGAAGATGATGAACTTGACAATGACGTAGAGCCAGCAGAAAAAAGAACTAGAATGATAGATAGAGACCATACTGCTTCTGAAGCTCATAATCTATTCGGGGAATGTTTTGAAGAAGCCGCTGACGCATCAACCAGTTACCAACGTAATGATCCTCAGAACTCTGCTGCAGCAGAGTTAGATCATTACTTAAGCGTACCAAGGACCTTAAGAGATGCAAATCTATATAAATGGTGGTTGTATAATAAAGGTCATTACCCCATCTTGGGAAAAGTTCGGCTCAATACTTATCAACACGCGCCAGTTCAGTTTACAGTGAACGGCTTTTTTCAGAGGCGAGCTTAGTATATGAAGCAAAAAGGAACAAACTAGACCCAATAGGGCCGAAAACTATTGTTTATGCATCACAATCTTCCTGTCTTAAGTTTTAAATATTAGTAATAATAATTTCTGTTATAGATTCTTATGTATGTTCTCAACATTTCTGCTGTTTCTCATGTTCCTGATGTTTTAATGTGTCTGATATAATAATAATGATAAAAACTGGTTTTTTGTCTTTACTTTTCACTTTAATATAATTAAGGCCGAGAACTTGTTACTCGGCCGTTAATATTCGGTGCTCGGCCGAACCCTAAAAAAAGGCTGAATTCGCCGAGTACCGAATCTAAAGCGAATACTCGTCCCATGTCTACCATAGACTAAATACATGTCTTACCAGATCGTCATTCTATTTAGCGGGGTGCCGCCCTACACTTCGCCTACCAGCACGACGCGTCGCTGCCAATCGAAACCCCATAGGTTGTCTGTTCTTTGAGCTATAAGACCGACTTATTGCCACTTCAGCTTACTAATCCATAATAAATTATCTATTCATAATAATATCGATATTTATACTGAAGTTCCGACATGTAGCAGTAGAATTTGAAAGAAAGTACATAATAAATTTAAAAACAATATCTTTGGTTAAGGGGATATAGTAAGTCAGCTCAAATTCTAATTTCGCCCCCACTTCCCCGCGCGTCGTATGCTATGTACCGACATGTTTGTAATCACTAATACTGTAAGTAGACAGGCCGTTAAATACTTATTTCATTAGGTTTATCATATTTATGTCTGTTTCTTAACGCCAACCCAGTCGCTTCTTATTTTTATTACGGTTATTTCCCATTTTAATTTTACGTCGTCCTGTTGCGTAATGTGTATTCTGATCGTAAGCGACACAACTTCTCCCTTCAAAAGCCGAAGCGATACTAACGGGGCGACAGGAATCAAGCTTCAAGACGCCGATAGTTTAGGTAATTTCTTTTTACAGTGAAAATAATGGTATTTAAAAAAAGTAAATAACATAAGTACTGCTTTATAGTTAGTTCAGTTAGTATGCAAAGTTTCATGATCTTATTTGAAGTACTTTATGAATAACAGCGGTTTATTGTTCAGTTTGGAGGTAACTTTGGATTTTTTCTATCGAGAAAATTTTACGGAATCGTGTTTTCGTCTAACATAGTCCTTAACATTAATCCTCAACTTTACCATATATTTATTTCAAAATTAATGCCGCAATACTTTCGGCATAACGGAGGATCTTGCTAAGCTATTTGAGGTTATATTTCCCCTTAATGCTGCAATCACACTCTGATTTTGTATAGAATAAGTATAACAAAGGAGCACATAGTCCACCTGATGATAAGTGGATGCCATGGCCCGTAAACACCAATTTCAGCCGCCATCGCACATCGCGAAAATACTTGTGGTACCATCCATACCATCTGGATGATTGGCGGTCCACCACTGTGCGACTTACACGAAGTTTTCTTCCTCGCACAACTTCCTTGTGAAATCGACTACCACCAACGATTTTTCTGGACCGATACGACTTGGGACCTTCAAGAAAAGATCGTACTCTTTTTTTAAAGGCTGGCAATGTAACCCTGGTGTTGCATTTGTTCATGGGAGACGGTAGTCACTTACCATCAGAGTAAGCGGCATGCTCGTTTGCTCCCTCTCATATAAAAAAATCACATCTAATCTAGATTAAGAATCAAAATGCAGATCCGTTGTCACCCTTGAAGGCTAAGATAGAATGCTGTGGCTTATAGACATCTACATTTAATCGCGATTAATAATCAAAATGCAGATAGATGCGTTGTCACCCCTAAAGACTAAGATGGATGCTTCGTTTTAAATGCAATTTTCATGCAATATAATTGTAAATAAGCGGGATATCTGCGCCTACACAATTTGTATAGCACCCCCGTAGCGCAGTCGTCAGGAGGGTGCCAACCCTTTCCCTGTGATCTAATCAGCTGAAAGCTTCCTGTCATTCCGGAGTGGTCGTGGCTCCTGCTGATAGCTAGCTCGTTTAAACAACTACAATTAATGAACGGATTCACTAATGGTGTTTTGGCTTTATTTCACGTTAGGAATACTTTAACACTAGGAATTGACATATATACATATATATACATATATACATATATATATATATATATATATATATATATATATATATATATATATATATATATATATATATATGTGTGTGTATATATATATAACATCCAGACCCGGAATAGTAATTCATTAATGATATAATCATTACATCTTACATATTAATAGTTCTCTGGTGAACCATATTAGGGATGATCGATTTTCATCGATGGTAGATAAACATCAATGTTTAGCAGGAAAACATCGATATTACGTCCTCGAAAACATTGAGACATCGATGTTACAAGAATAATATCGGAACATCGATATGTTCTAAGCCATTAGGATTCATTACTTTTACGGCAATTCCTAGGATCCACCTATCCAAAGTTGAAGAATGAAGAAGAAGATGATGTAACCATTAAACATTTGTGCTGCACCGCGACTTCGACAGCTTCGGGAAGATTTATCAAAAGCTGGTCTACATCTATATCAAGAAAAGAACAAATAGTAAAAGGAAAACTTCTGACAAAGCTACTTTTATTACAGTGTACCCAAAATATATTGGGAATGTACATTTTTATAATTACTGAAATAAAATATATGTAATTAATAAATTATTATTATATATTTTGCCACCTAAAACATCGATGTTGTATATTTATCGGATATAGATGTTTTTCTAATATCGATTATGTCATTAGTTTGCACAAACCTTCCAACTCAAATTAGTAACAGATAATCTATCGCTCTGCATCGTTATCTCCATTATTGGTACTCATGTTCTGTTCACGCACTTCTAGCCCATAACATCAAAAGATCCAATTGCCAACCTGTGACATCGTGAATAATCGAACGTAAAAACCACTTTCACCTCTAATATATTCTAAAATTAATACGACTACAAATAGAATTAATAGCTACAAAAGTTTCACTAATGAATGAATAATGAAACTTCATTTCGCCTTAAAATTAAAAATGCAACTTTTATACTTACTCCATATTGCCTATTCGCAATCATTATTAAAATTAAATAAATAAACATAAAAAAAACAATGCATATGGACGGTGGAAGTATGTCTCCACAAAGTTCAGGCGTCGCTTGTACACGTACGTGCAACACTTGACGAAACATGTTCTTTTGTTCAATTAACTTTAATTCGCTGAGCCCTTTTTTGGAAGACAAGGATCGGGCATGGGTGTTTCTGCTACTGGTACAGTGGACGTGAGTGGAGTGGCTCAAATTTTTTTGCAATTTGGTTACAGTAACCTACAATCAGGGTGACGTCAAAATCACTATCACTACCTATCGCTGCAATAATCACACGTTATCAACCTTTAGATTTTTGTATCCTTTCTGTATTTATTTATGTAATTTTTATATAAATTTGCCTATTCTTATATTTGTATATCATTTTTTTGTACGTATATATGTGTTTTATTTTGTAAATATAATATATCGGTTTAGTTTATTTAGGTATGAGTATGTAAGTTAACTGTCAATTAGTACACTTTTCTCCTAATCTTAAGATTGTCTGAAAGAGATCGCTTTTTAGCGATAAGACTGTTTTATTGTACCTACCTCCTAAGTTTTACTCACTGTAATTTTTTTCTACTGTAAAGTATATATAACAATAATAATAATTGGAATCCAAAATTGCACACCTCGAACGCTCATGTAATGTTTTGAATAATCAATTTACTTTTATTAATTACCGAAATACGTATTTCTTTTAAAGCGACAAAAAATTGTTTCTGTTTATTTAACACGATTTTTTTTACTGCTTGATACTGGTGATTCATATTTTAATAGATATTAATGGCTACTTTGCAACCATCCGCTAAACTAAAATAAATAATTGGAAAATCGAAAATTGCACACCTCGAACGCTCATGTAATGTTTTGAATAATCAATTTACTTTTATTAATTACAGAAATACGTATTTCTTTTAAAGCGACAAAAAATTGTTTGTTTATTTAACACGATTTTTTTTACTGCTTGATACTGGTGATTCATATTTTAATAGATATTAATGGTTACTTTGCAACCATCCGCTAAACTAAATAAATAATTGGAAAATCCAAAATTGCACACCTCGAACGCTCATGTAATGTTTTGAATAATCAATTTACTTTTATTAATTACAGAAATACGTATTTCTTTTAAAGCGACAAAAAATTGTTTGTTTATTTAACACGATTTTTTTTACTGCTTGATACTGGTGATTCATATTTTAATATAGATATTAATAGTTACTTTGCAACCATCCGCTAAATAAAATAAAATGATATGTTTTCCCTAGTCCCTGTCAGACAGGGCTGTGTGGCTTCCCCTTGGCTGTTCAACCTATTTATGGACCGGTGTTTGCAAACTTTGAAAGATGAAGAATGTGGGTTAAGAATGGGCGAGTTAACCGTCAAATGCCTTTTGTATGCCGATGATCAAGTCATACTTGCGTCATCGGCGGCAGAGTTGCAAATGATGGTTACATTAATGAACTGGGAATTAAAAGAAAGGGGAATGAAAGTGAACGCAAGTAAGACGAAAGTGATGGTTTTTGAAAGAGAAGAAAGCAAAACGGTATGTGAAATAAGAATAGAAGGAGAGTTGATTGAGCAAGTGGATGAGTTTGTGTATTTGGGATGTGTATTTAGCAGGGATGGTAGATATGATAGGGATATAGAACGACGAGTAAATGCAGGGAATAGAGTGAATGGGGCACTACACTCTATTATGAAGAACCAGAATTTGTCAAAACAGGCACGTATGGTAATTCATAATGCTGTGTTAGTCCCTACTTTAATGTATGGTAGTGAAAGCTGGGTGTGGCAGAAGAAGCACGAAAGTAGAATAAATGCTGTAGAAATGCGGTCTTTAAGGAATATGCTAGGGTGTAATCTGAATGACAGGGTGAGAAATTGCGTGATAAGAGATAAATGTGGTATGCAAGATGATGTTGTGACCAGGATTAAGAAAGGAATGCTTCGGTGGTTTGGTCACGTAGAAAGAATGAATGAGGAAAGAGTGACAAAGCAAATTTATATGGCAGATGTGAATGGCCGAGTCGGGAAGGGACGCCCTAGGAAAAAGTTTATCGACCAAATTGGCGATATTTTGAAAATGGGCCACGTTAGAAGTACCCTTAACCGACGAGCATGTATGCGTAGATATATGGATGTAAAGGAGGCGAAAGAGGTATGTCAGGATCGTGCCAAATGGAAGTCCGTAGTCTCTGCCTACCCCTCTGGGTGACAGGCGTGAGTGTTTATGTTTATGTTATGTTATATATCTTCCCTAGTTTGAAGAGCACCTCCCGCCCTCCCTCAATTGCGTTCACTAATCCCGTCACCACTAATCCCAGCGCCAATACTCCCAGCGCCACTACTCCCAACACCACTATTCTAGGAAAGACACACCATCGATGATAATACGACACGTGTTTCGCCTCTACACGAGGCATCTTCAGGTGATGTTGACTATGGCGGCTGACCGCCGTAGAGTCAACATATTTTGTTGCCATATTTTGTTACAGAAAAAAATTGTCAAATATTAATGAACTGGGCGGTTTTCAATAGTGAAAATCAAAAGGCTTTCTAAGGGTCAAAATTTAAAACTAATAAAAGAAATCAAACTGATAGGTTCAGGTTTTCGCAAGATATCATTTACATACATACCGATTACCGACTGATGTCCAAGTGAAATTATTTTCAATGAACTATTTTTTAAATAATAATCTAAATTTTATCTTATAACTACGTCAGAAGTATTAATTAAAATCTCTTGCTATTGGTGTATTTTTTTAAATATTTAATTGCAATATAAAGCTGGAGGAGGAAGTGATTGGACTCCGATTTTTGATTTAGTGACAATAGAGCACTACATCTCTGCTTCGCGTTCGATGTGTGTTATAATCTGTTTACTTAATATTATTGTTATGATATGCGTCGGTTGAGGAATTAAAATTATTTCTTTTATCAACTAATTATGGATACAAACATGATTGCTTAGGTACATTTTTAAAGAATACCACCAATGCTAATTAACACTACTAAGTACTTCCCTTTAACCACTTTAACTCAACCTGTGCTAGGATTCGAATCCTAGCGACTGGCGGTAGGGAGATGCGAGATTTTATTGTAAATTATTTTATTCTATCAATGAATAGATCCAAAGGGTTATTTTTAATACATAAATAATTTTTGGCCCGACTGTGGGTAGGATCCTTTTTCCGTAACTACGATTTTTGATTTTGTTTTTTGTGATACAATTAAGGCGACACCGCGAAAAAATGCACCTAATTTCATCGAATAGTATAGGACTATTATACCTATACTATATAGGTAAATTCATGTCTTTATCTTGAATTTGATTGTTCAAAAACACGATTGTATAATTTTGACTCGATCATAATTATTTGCGAAATTACCTCTAAAAAATCAGATTTTATAGAAATTATGTATTCACTCGAATCAGTACGGCGATAGCCTGGAGCCACTTTTTCGATGTGTCGTCTTAACGATATTATCAATTATAAGTAATTTTTTCCGGACAACTTTTGGGTACTCAATAATGCAACAGAGGATCCGACATCTGAGTGCAAGTCCTATTTCAAATCTGAATTAAAGCTAATATTTTGAAAAATCCAATATATTGATTTTTGTTTCTGGTTTTGTTATAATGATTATAATATCTATGACATGCAAAAAGTATCTGGTTCTCTTCACTTATCATACGAAACACAACAGCCTTATGCTGCTGCTTTACGCTGGTATTCTGTGAAAGAGTGATCCTTCCCCGATCGAGCAGACTCATCCGTGTTGCAGTCTTAGTACAGAGCCTGGCACAGCTACGTATATCACGATAGAACTTTTTTTAATGAAATTCAAACAATGAAAGCTCCCTACAGATCCGTTGTCATCTCTGAGTACTAACATGGAATGTCTTTCAGCCTGTATTATGCTGGTTTCTCTTCAGACTAAAACATACCCTGCAGACCGAAGCACAGCAGTGCAGGCACTGCTGATTGGCGACAGAAGCAGGTAATAGGTTTGAACCTAGCCTACTCATTCGAACTTCTAGGCAGAAAAGTTAATAGTTTTATTTTACAAATAAATAAAATTAAAGTGTCTGTTTGTAATGGCAAAATAACAGCGTTTTACTAAATGCATATAAAAGTATATACGGTAGTTATGACAAAAACACAATTTTTATTTTTCTTGTCTGTCTGACTACCTGTTTGTTCCGACTAATCTCCGAAACGGTGATACCGATTTTGACGGGACTTCCAAATGCAGATAGATGATGCTATAAGGAGTAACATAGGATAATTTTATTTTAGAAAATTATTAAGAGTAAAAAATATTAAAACCCAAAAAAAAAAATTACACGTGGGCGAGGTCGCGCGGAACAGCTAGCGTAGTATATATTTTAAAATACAGTGCCTTTCGACCTCTATAAGTCATAAGTCTACGAGTCTTATTTTATCTGTCCGCTATATTTTGCATCCTTGTATCAGCACACCGCCATCTCAATTATAAAGCTATTAACCGATATTGGAACTATTAATCAGGCGCGGGTCCGGACGACGGGACCGTCGTTAAGTTGGTTTCCTTCGTTCCGCTTAACATTTATATTCGATGTTTCGTAATTGCCCGACGTAATTTGATGTTAAAAGCTAGTCACTTAAAGGTATATTAAGTTTGGAAATGACGGTTTGTCTAAAGATTTATTTTTTTGCACTTTTTCTCTCCATTTGCTTTTCAGCTGTTCCCGTGAATGTAATTCATTACGATGAATTTCATAGGTTTTAATTTGTTTGCTTGGTTGGAATCGTCGTTCTTTTTCTAAAATAAAAGTAGTCTAAATTATTCCTTATAACATCAGCTATCTACCAGTGAAAGTATGATAAAATCGGTCCAACCAATTCGGAGATTAGCCGGCACAAACAGACAGAGAGGCAAAAATTAAAAAAATTATTGTGTTCTTATTATAAGTACCGTATATACTTTCATATGCATTGAGTAAAAAGCTGTTATTTTGACATTACATATAGACACTGCAATTTTATTTATTTGTATCATCATCATTACAGCCCTTCACGAGTCCACTGCTGAACATAGGCCTCCCCCAAGTAATGCCACAAATCACGGTCCTGAGCCACCTTCATACATCGACTTCCTGTATGTCTTACCAGGTCGTCACTCCATCTAGTGGGGGGTCGCCCTACACTACGCCTACCGGTACGAAGCTGCCACTCGAGAACCTTTCTTCCCCATCGGTTATCGGTTCTTCGAGCTATATGGCCGGCCCATTACCACTTCAGCTTACTAATCCGTTGGGCTATGATGGTCACTCTGGTTCTACTGTGGATATGCTCATTTCTGAGTTTATCACGCAAAGAAACTCCAAGCATAGCCCTCTCCATAGCTCGCTGAGCGTCCTCATACGGCCAGCAGTGAAGGACCACGTCTCAGATCCGTAAGTCATCACTGGCAACAAGCACTGGTTGTACAATCTAGTTTTCAGAGTTTGAGGTATGCCTGATGAGAAGATGTATCGTAATTTCCTAAACGCTGCCCAGCCAAGTTGAATCCGTCGATTGACCTCTCGGTCGTAGTTAGACTTACGTAGTCGGACTATTTGTGCCAGGTAAACATACTCATAAACAACTTCAAGCAAAGTGATCACATAAACTACCGGCATAGGTGTGACATGGACATTAAACATGATCTTTGTTTTGTCCATGTTCATCTTAAGACCTATCCGTTGGGAGACACCATTGAGGTTATTGAGCATAGTGCTTAAGTCCTACAGCGATTCTGCCATAAGCACTATATCATCGGCAAATCGAAGGTGAGTCGCCATTGATGTTAATACCGTATCCTTTCCAGTCCAGTAGCTTGAAAACGTCTTCCAATGCAGCAGTGAAGAGTTTCGGGAATATAACGTCACCCTGTCTTACACCTCTCTGCAGTTAAAACTACAGTGACAGTACAAAAACAGTGACTAAAAGTCAAGAGAGCGTTGTCGCCTTTCTTAAAGAACAAGACCACCGCACTTCTGCTCCACGCCTCCGGAGTAGTGCCACCATGGAGGACGGAATTGAAGAGCTTCTGAAGGACTTCAAGTACCGGTGTTCCACCCGCTTTCAGAAGCTCCGCTGTAATTCCATCCTTGCCTGGGGCCAAAGTGGCAAGCTTTTACTATGTATTAGATACCTAGGCTGCACTAAAAGTATCGGGAATGGAATATTTCCACTGTTTCTGTCATATTAAAATCTTTTTAATTGAAAACTCCGTGGTTTTAAAAATCGAATACCATTTATTTATTTAAAAAAAGATTCTCGGTCTTGTCACAAGGTTTTGTCAAACTTGTTTAGTCGTTGAGAAAATGGAATTGACTCGAGAAAATTAAAGAGCGATGATTTATTATGACTTTCGAAGTGGTTTAACACAAAAACAGTGTGTTGACCGGATAATTTCTACATTTGGTGATGAAGCCCCATCCAAAACCACAATTTGTCGCTGGTTTGCTGAATTTCAACGTCGACGTGTCAAGCTCAGTGATGATCCCCGTCAAGGTCATCCAAAAACTGCAGTCACCCAAGAAAACGTTGATGCTGTGCGTAAGCTGATCGAGGAAGATCGACATGTGACATACCGCGAAATTCAGGCAACTTTAGACATTGGCATGAGTCAAATACAAATAATCTTGCATGAACAATTAGGTGTAAAAAAGTTGTTTTCCCGATGGATACCGCGTTCGCTCTGCTTCAGAGCAAAAAAGCGGCACGCGTTACTTGGTGCGTCAGAACTCTCGAAAGATTCCACGCAGGATCCTCAAATGCTGTATACAACATCGTATCAGGTGACGAATCCTGGATATACGCGTACGAACCCGAAACAAAAAACCAGTCACGAGTTTGGGTGTTCAAAAATGAGTTAAAGCCAACAAAAATTGTCCGTTCACGGAGTGTTGCAAAAAAAAATGGTGGCCACGTTTGTCTCCAAAACCGGCCATGTTACGACTATTCCTCTTGAGGGACAAAGAACGGTTAATGCAGAATGGTATGTTAGCATTTGTTTGCCACAGGTCGTTTCTGAACTCCGTAAAGAGAACTGCAACCGCCGCATCATCCTCCATCACGACAATGCGAGTTCTCACACCGCACACAGCACAAAAGAGTTTTTAGAGCAAGAAAACAGAATTATTAGACCATCCGCCGTACAGCCCCGATCTAAGCCCTAATGATTTCTATACTTTCCCTAAAATAAAGAATAAATTGCGTGGACAGACATTTTCATCACCTGAAGAAGCTCTGGACGCCTACAAAACGGCCATTTTGGGACCCCAACTTCCGAATGGAATGGTTGCTTCAATGATTGGTTCATCGTATGGGAATATGTGTCAAATTTCGCGGAGAATACTTCAAAAAGCAATAAATACATTTTTAAATAGTAATGTTGTGTCACTTCCTTGATTCCCGAAATTTTCAGTGCCGCCCTCGTATATATCTGTGAAAACTTCATTGGTTTTAGGTTTACTTTTATGCGTTTTATAATGATTTTTTATTGTACTGTAAGTTTCCCTTAAAAAGCAAATAAATAAAAATTTAAAATTTTTTGTCAAATGTTAAATCATCAAAATGTTGGGTACGGAACTTGCACTACAGTAAAATACGAACGTGCGATCAATATTAATGTTTATTTTTTAAAATCTGTGAATTCAGCGTAATTTAAATAGCATACCTAAACCGATTACCTACCTAATCATATGTCGCACGTATAATAGAATTATATTTATCCCTTTATTCATATCAACAAAGATTTGACATTATACTTTTCAAAAGACAACTCTAGTCCCTCGACTATTGTTTCAAATTTGTGAGCAAAATCTAGTCTAGATAAACACGTGTCAAGTTTCACGGCGTCGTGTGTTACAATAACACGGAGGCATAAACACGGCGCGTGCCCATTATATGGCTCGGATAACTGAGCGGCCCGAATATCGATTTTGCATCACCGTATTCGTACGGTGTTTTATAAACACAGTTACTCAAGATAGACAAAACAATCTGTTATTTCCTTATATGCGAAACAATCTGTGCACGTAGGATAAGCTAAGGTCTCCGGGTTTACTGAAAATTGAAAACGACACTTTCTAAACGCCACTTCACCGTCAATACGTCGTAATGTGTAGATATTTTGGGATTATAATTTATTTATAACAATTAAAATATAAATACATTCACTCATTAAAGTACTTTTAGACTTAGTTTTTTCTACACGGTACACAAATATTTTTATTCTATGGTACAGACCTAAGGGTAAGTGTAATATGGTTATTCGGTTAATATGGTCACTTTCATCTAACTCAAAAAATACAGCCTTGTTTGCATTGATGACTCTGTGATACGATAGCTCTTCATCAGTCAATCAAATAATACAGAGTCAAAAAGGCTTCATCGACGATATTTTGACATTGTAAAGTAAAAGTAAAGTAAAGTTACAGCCTATATACGTCCCACTGCTGGGCATAGGCCTCCCCTCATTTCTGAGAGGGTTTTAGGGCAAGGTAAACTCAACAAATAAGTATTTTTACTTATTTGTTGAGTTTACCTTGATGTTATGATATACAAATATTTGTTACGAGTCGCCTTTTACGATACGCACAGGATGAAACTAGGTAACTAACTAAACTATTCTATTAGGCCACGACCACACGGTCACTACGATTGCCATTGGATAGCAATCCGCTTGCCAAGAGAGACAATTCTCCCTAAAGGACTATGTCTGCCTGTGGACTTCTGAGGGTTGAAGTGTCCACCGCGCTGTCCCAATGCGTGTTGGCGAACTTCACATGTCTTGAAATATTTTTTTCCTTATTTCTCAGACATGCAGGTTTCCTCACGATGTTTTCCTTCACCGCAGGGCACGTAGTAAATCAGCACTTAAAATTGCAATTAACAATTTCATTGGTGCCGACGGGTACCGAACCCGGGTTACTCGCATTCGGTTATATTTACAGCGAGCGTCAACCATCCGAGCTACCACGGCTCCAATGGCAGTTGACATTATAGTAAATATTTTAGTCGTTTTAAGTATTGTGTAAGTTAGTTTACTTTAGGTTGATTTTTCGAAATGTTCCTGATTATTACCAGAGATAGTTTGCTATTTTTTTTTTCTTAAAATATTGGTTATAGTATGACATTGCGATTTTGTCTCAGTCCTCCTTCTAGTTTTGGTTTTATAGGGCGGCAAAGCTTAAGGCGACACCGTGAAAAAATGCACCTCCTTTCATAGAATAGTATAGGACTATGACATCACTAACGAAAGTGGGATTTTGATATAGGTAAATTCATGTCTTTATCTTGAATTTGATTGCTCAAAAACACGATTGTATAATTTTGACTCGATCATAGTTATTTGCGAAAAAACCTCTAAAAAATCACTATAGTTGAAATTACAACGAAATCATTTGATCTATATGCTTGTAAATCACTCAAATATATTCATATTCATAATTTACTTGCTCATTATTTTGATAACATAAATCAATAATTTTTTAAAAAATATTTTAAGATTCTGACAATTTCTAAGCGCTTTTAATCGTCGCGGGCGCTACGCAATTTTAGACCTTATGAGGGCGTTTCTTCAAGTTTTTATAGAAATTATGTATTCACTCGGATCAGTATGGCGATAGCGTTTTCGATGTGTCGTCTTAAGGTGACAATATTACACTCACGTACCTTACTTTATTACAGATATTTTTAGTCTAATAATCCTTTTGCGATGCGTCGGGAATTAAAAATAAGTTAACCGTGATAAAATTTGTCTAATTCGTGTTGGTGACATTCCTTGGGGATGGTATACGGCAGTGGACTTAAAAAGGGCTGTAATGGATGGATGGTGTTCATTTTTTTAAAATCTTTTACTATGTGGCAGTGCTAAGCCGCAACTATGTTACGGGTGCAGTACGAATTGATCGACTTAAATGGGGAAGGATCACATTTACAGAATTATATTCAACTAATAATATAATTTATATTATTTAACATCCTCGATCTTATTTAGTAGACATAACGTCCGGGCGTCAACTGCTTCGAATCCGGCTCCGTGTGAACCAAACGCTATAGACGCGCTTTGCGATAGAAAGTCACTCTTAGCGCAGACAAGGACATGCATATGTTAGACGTTAGACATTTGCATTTTATTCAGATATTTGTGCAAGTTATGCGAACGCTAATATCAGTAATATGAGTCAGCAGTATTTCTTATAAACCGTGTAAGTGGTAGCAATTTTTTTCTCACCTGATTTTAAGTGATCACCGCAATCATAACGTGGTAGAGCCATGCTGCAGATATATTAGTAGCATAGTTGTAGTATGAATGGGTCGGCTCAACCAGGGTAAGACCACGCTCTCACAGAATACCAGCGTAAAATAGCAGCTCAACGCTGCTGTTTCGTCATGGTTAGTGTGGACAACCGAAGACCCCTTTTATTGGAAATGAGGCATTCAATCTTAGTCCTCACGGGTCACAACGCATCTGCATTTTGATTCGTAGTAGAGGATAGATGTAAATGTCTGTGGGCCACAGCAACTACTTAATGAGGTTAACTGTGTGCTCGTTTGTAACCCTTATCCATGGACATCCGCAACAAAAGAAGAAATCGCAAGTTGTATACCTTCCAGAGTTTATACACCGAAGTCAGCGTTAGGGGTGATATTTATTTAATTAAAATATAAAAATTTGTGAAATAATATGCTAGGACTGCGTTGCTATTTTGTTACCGCTGGCAGTTACGATTAACTTTGTTTTGGCGTTTAGTTTAGTTATATTGTGCAAATATGTATTCAGTATCTATTATAGGACTATGTTGTCTATACATCTATACATATAAACAAAATTGAAGTGCCTGTCCGTTATATAGAAATAATTGCTTTCTTTTGCATTCGGGGAGCTGTTTGCATTTTACTAAGACCTAAATACAATCGAAAGCGATGCCAGGAGGCTATATGTTTTATCCGAAAAAAAAAAACAGTTTTTTTATACTCATTAAATTTGTAAAATAAATGGTTTACTACGCTTATCATAAATTTAAAGAAAGCCGCAATAATAGATCTTGTCCACGTCGGGGAGGGTCGGTAAATTTTAAATATATGTCGAATACGTTTCTAATGTTAAAATAAAGATATATTTATGTGAACGCAAATTAATAGATGTAAAAATTTACGGATTCTATCGCGTTTAATTAATTACTTTTACTTATTTTTAATTCCCGACGTTTCGGGTGCTTTACAGCACCCATGGTCACGGGGGGACTGAGATGTTTGACGTCCCAATGTCATTGTTAGCCCGGCTACCTTCAGTTTTTGAATATTCATTTTTGGGTTTACACGTAAATCGGACCAAAACACGTAAACGCGATAGAATCCGTAAATTTAGTTTTATTCAATGTGTAGTGTTCGCGTAAATTTAAGAAATCATTAGATATAATTAAATGTAAATTGATGTAGTTCCCGAGTAAGAATATCCAAATATCGTCCCGTGGTTGTCTTAAGAAGTGTCAAAAGGAAACAAACCAGATCAGTCAGGGCAGCAAAGTCTCCCATTAACAACAAAATATAAAAACTTCGATTGCCCGGCAAATTGCGTGACCATGGCAAGTATCTCGCACATGAGGCAATCTATGGGGGAGGTCTATTTACAGCTGTGTACTTTATATATTTATACGGTAAAGTGTGTATAACTAAATCGTATTTATGGCTTTTTTCCACATATTTCATAAATTGTATGTGTAATTCTTAATTACGTACCTACATGTCAAGGCCAAGTTCTAATTCCAAGTCTAAGTATTAGTTTGAAAATTAATATAAAAATTAAGATACTGATATCGTTTGATAACAAGTTCTTTATATAAGTTCTAATCTACAGAAACTTGTAAGCCTTGGAACTTGGCTGAGAAAGTTGTTTGAAAGTATGCCTGCATCCAAGTCTCAAGAATTACTTACCCAACATTTCTCCAAAAGATGTATATCTCTAGTGGCTATCAGCGGGGGTGCAATGACCCCCACCCTACGCGGCGAGCGCAGGGTTTGCGTGCCAAATAGCCAGCTGTTTGTCGGTAGCACCTGGTCACAAGCGATGCCGCAAATGTTGATTTATTAATTAAGGCGACACCGCGAAAAAATGCACCTCCTTTCATCGAATAGTATAGGACTATGACACCGCTAACGAAAGTGGAATTTTGATATAGGTAAATTCATGTCTTTATCTTGAATTTGCCAAGGACTCCCCGTCCTTCCCGTGACTATGGGTGCTGTAAAGCTCTCGAAACGTCGGGTATTTAAAAAGTTAAATATACGCGATAAATTCCGTAAAAACTAGTATTATTTCAATATATGCTTGGGAATCACTCAAATATATTCATAATTTACTTACTCATTATTTTGATTACTTAAATCAATAATTTAAAAAAAATATTTTAAGATTCTGACAATTTCTAAACGCTTTTAACCGACGCGGGCGCTACGCAATTTTAGACTTTATGACGGCGTTTTTTGGTAGTACGACGATAGCCTGGAGCCACTTTTTCGATGTGTCGTCTTAACCAGCCGTTTGTTTTGTTGTTACTAGGTGGGTCGTTTCTTGTTAGTTAATTATTGTTTATTTATTTATTTATTCATTATTGCAAATGTTTCGCACCCAGGGGTTACAAAGGACGTACTTTTAATGCCTTACGTCATTCCCTACCAGTCTCTGTACTAGTAATAGATTACTAGAAAAAAAAAGTTTGCTTAATAGTATTAGTATTAGATATGTATAAGAGACTACGGACTTATTCGCACGATTCTAACGCACTTCACGCTTTTTTTTACATATATATATGTCTATACTTCCATGGTTGAAGGTGGTCTCAGTTTGGGCCATCTTCAATATATCGCCAATTCGGGCAATAAACTTCCGTCTAGGGCGTCCCTTGCCAACTTTGCTACTCACTTCTGATTGTACTATGTCTGTAACAGCAAGTTCAAACAATAAGTTGACAAAATGTTTAGCGCAATCTGATGAACCGTTTGGCAGCGCAAACATTAATTTTTATATTTTAGATTAAATAAAGATAGTAAATATACAAGGTAATTTAAAGTATGTAAATATTATGTGTATTGCTGCCGTCAAATATTAGTGCTTGCACTGCATTGTTCTGTTCTAAAGGATATGAGAGCCACAACTCGTGATTTGAGCTGTGAGACATTTCATAACTCATCGTGAACTAACTTACAATGGATTATTCAAATGTCTTATGACATTCGCTACCAGTCCACCCTGGGACAATTAGAAAAAAATTTTTTTAACCATGTAAATGAGCCATTCAAAAAGAACTTGACTGTCATATAATTTTTAATTGATTTCTTCTGTCATAATGCTTATGTAATTAAATGCATATAGGATTATGCAATTAAAAATAATAAACTTGTATTAATTATATCTTAATTTTAATGCTTATATTACATAACGCTTTTACGAGTAACATACTACTCTACAACTATACATGTAGGTACAAATTTCACTGTCAAAATTGAACCTACCCTAGTTGCAATTTATTGCTCCAACCTTTTTCATGCTTATCCGACTGACCCAAATGAACTTTCCTCGAAGCATAAAATTACCCATAAAGCCGCCCTTTATCGTGATTTCCGTGCCGTTAAGCGAGGTTAATTATTTAAAAAGATCAGGCTTGTACTTAATGTCAATAATACCCATGAGTGAATTTACGTCATTCGCTCAAAACGAGCCTATTATTATACTTTCTGTTATTTTAAGGTCTGATGTGCTTAGCTGGTTTATGTTTTATATAGAAATACGAGTGACAAACGAGCATACAGTTTACCTGATGGTAAATGGATGCTGTGTCACATATACACCCCCATTTATCCTCGATTAAGAATCAAAATGCAAATGCTTAGTCGCCTCTGAGTGCTGAGATAGATGTCTCGTTACCAGTAAAAAGATTTCTTCACTTAACATACAAAATACAGCAGTATTATGCTGCTATTTTACGCTGGTACTCTGGTACCGACCCATTGTTGCTATAGCAGTGATAATATGCTGATTATGTTTATAACTTTTTGTTCCTTTTTTTACGGAAATCTAAGCATTTTCATTATTGTAAATTATAAAAGATATAAATATTATATTTACAGTTTATGTACCACAAATAAATGCAACATAAAATTTTACAGTCAATATCTATACAAATAAATAAAATTGAAGGGTCTGTTTGTAATGTCAAGATAACAGCTTTTTATTTAATTCATACGAAAGTATAAAAAAGTAAAGTTACAGCCTATATACGTTCCACTGCTGGGTACAGGCCTCCCCTCACTTCTGGGAGGGTTTTAGGGCAAGGAAGTGTCCACCGCGCTGCCCCAATGCGTGTTGGCGAACTTCATATGTCTTCGAAATAATTTTTTTTCTTATTCCTCAGACATGCAGGTTTCACGATGTACGAAAGTATATACTAGTATTATTATCATCGTACACGGTATTTATAACAAAAGCACAATTTTTAAAATTTTTATGTTTATCTGTCTGTCTGTTTGTTTCACTGGCAGAGATAGCTGACATTATAAGGAGTAACTTAGGGCAACTTACTTATACTTTAGAGAAAACAATAAGGTGCCGCGCAAAAAAATTAAAACCCTAAATTACACGCGGGCGGAGGCGCGGGGAACAGCTAGTTTGCAATAAGTGGCAAATAAACAGTCACCGTAATGAAACATACTTTATGCTGACATCTTAAAGTATTATCCAGTAGCAAAACGTTATTGGCTGATGCAATTTTGTAAGTAAAATTGCAATGGCAGCGTCATCTATAAAATCATATCGATTACTAATGCGATAATATTACTTTTTTCTTCGATCTCAAATAAAAAAATGGGTTTTTGAAAATTTTGTTCTATTATTTACAATTAGAAGGTACACATGAACTCTAACATCCGTAAATTTCACAGTTCACAATCTAAGGTCGTCCCCCGCTGACACTAATAAAATTTTTAATTGGAATTTTAAGTACTAATCTACTATCAGCACGATGGTGATAGAAAACATCGTGAAGAAGCTAGTATTCTTAGGAATGTAATCATCAAGAACATGTACACGTCAACACGCACTTGATGCAGCACTCCTGTCTAATTTCTCCATAAGCCTCTCAGACCTGTGCCGAGCTATGGGATACTCGTATAACCTGTAACTTATAACACATAACTTTTATATCATGTGGAATTTTTTCATTAACTTCCTTCTTGCATTTATTAATAAATTACTTAATTTAATATAAATGGCAAAAAACAACTAGATGACTATTCCATTTTCAGTGTATTTGATGCTTAACGAAAATCAAATGTTAAAGATTTAAACGTGGTTTATATCTGAGCACTACCTCAGGTGCTGCTAAGCTGGAATATTAAACCTAGCATATAATCTAGGTATAAGATAAAATCTAAAACAAGTGCTTGCATAACGCTAATGTTACTTTCAACGCTAAATACAGTTATAAAACGACCCAGAGTCATCAAATGTTGCTAATTGGTGTTAAGCGTTTTTCTGCCCTATATAGGCGACGAGAAAAATGAGAGATAAATTGATGTATCCGTATTAAAAACTTGAATATAACTGTAAGAAATTAAATTGATTATTTCCCAAACACGATTTTGTTCCAAAAAAAAAAATGGTAAACTAATCTCTTAAAATGGCCTTCCAGCAAAATATTTTTATAACTTATCAATGGTACGTTGATAAAAATAACAATAACGTATTATATTTTAATAAAATTGTTGTATTTTTTTTAAGTTAAGGGCCTATGCTACATCAAATGGCTTTGCAAGATTCTCCGTTATGCCGAAAATATTGCAGCATTAATTTTGAAATAAATATACGGTAAAGTTGAGAATTAATGTTAAGTAATATTATGTTGGACGGAAACACGATTCCGTAAACTTTTCTCGATAGAAAAAAACCCAAAGTTACCTCCAAACTGAACAATAAACCGCTGGTATTCGTAAAATACTTTAAATTAGATCATGAAATTTTGCATACTAACTGAACTAACTATAAAGCAAGTCTTATGGTTTTTTTTTTTAATTACCATTGTTTTCACTGTAAAAAGAAATTAACTAAACTATCGGTGTCCTAAACCTTGTCCTTGTCGCCCGATCAGTCTCGCTTCGGCTTTCGAACGGGAAAGCTGTGTCGCTTACGATCAGAATACACATTAAGCAACAGGGCGACGTAAAATTAAAATCTAAAATAACCGTTATAAAAATAAGAAGCGGCTGGGTTGGCGTAAAGAAACAGGCATAAATATGATAAACGTAATGAAATAAGTATCTAACGACCTATCTACTCACAGTATTAGTGATTACAAACATTTCGGTACATAGAGCGGCGGGGAAGTGGGGGCGAAATTATAATTAGAGCTGAGGTTATATAGGCTATAGGCCCTTAAGATGCAAGCGTCGTGTTATCGGAGACACAGAGTACCTTTTTAGGCCTTTGGTAACCAATACTCGGCGTCTCTTCTAGTACGTAGTACATATTATGTACTTCAATGCAGACGAATTCGTCAAGGTTTGCGTACCGTGAATATACGAGTACGTCAATCACGTACGGATGAAATCTAACCATACGCGAGCGCGAGTCGTTATATTGTAAAATACGGAAATGGTGATAAACGAATGTAATGTAGGAAAAATACAATATACCAACGTTGAATTTTGCTAAATGTATTCATGTAAATAGACAGGTATAAATTTAATTTTTTTAATTAATTTTATTAAATTATTTCGTATGAATATATCGTTCTCCAGACCGGATTTTGGTCACGGCGGCCAATTTCTGCGGAGACTAGCCATCTGTGCAGGACAGGATTATAATACCCTAGTCCAGGGGTTCCCAAACTTATAAGTATCACGCCTCCCTACAGCTTAAAATTAATATGCCCACGCCTCCCATCGGCCCAGGGCCCAGTAGCAGCAAGTGGGCTCGCCAAGCAATTGTAAAATATTTTTTTATAAAATAAGGGTATAATACGAGTATACAAGGTTATTCCTACTTGATGCGAAACCTGAAAGTAGTTTGTTCGGAATCCGTTACAGAATCGATTCCAATAGTTTTTAAACCATGTTATATTTTTCGTCAAAAAGTAAGAAGAATATTTTGTACGTTGTATAGTAAAATAAAGTCCACAAATAAATTTTCACATGTTTTATTTATTAAAAAAATATGGCTTTTACACACTTCAGATTAAGAAGAATCAATGTGACGGATGAGCTTGCATAGTTTTCACAAGATTTCCAATTCTAGGTTCAGTAGAAGAAAGTGCACAACGTAGATCACTAGCAATATCTAATTTGCTTCTATACTTTGTTTTTATTGCTACAACTGCTGAAAATGCTTTTTTGCACAAATAAGTGCTTGAAAAAGGTAGAAATAATTTTAGTGCCTGCCCTGCTGTGCTCGGGATAAACTTTGAGATATTTAATCCAGAATAGTGCCTTATCCATCTTCTCAAAATCATATTGGGCAGCAGAATCATTTTTGATTTCTAATACTTGCTCTTGTAATGTATCTGGCAGCATGTCTATGTCGACGTGAAAAGGATCGGTCACTAATCGGTACATAATATTGTTGCACGAGTCGGTAAAGTAGCGCTTGAATTCGTCCGTGAGGTGTTGCAAATGGTTTGATATTTGATTCTTGGTATCAATTACATCCAAAATCTCCTTAAAACACGCTTCTTCTGTGATCGCAAGTAATTTAGGAAAGAAGGAATAGTTAGACGCCAAAATTTGGCGTTTCCACAGTTGCAACTTCTCAGTGTATGCTGTGATAGCATCCCGATGATGAATTATGTTCGAGTCTCCACCTTGTAATTTCATGTTTAAAGTGTTCAATGAATCAAAAATATCTGATAAATAAGCAAATATTACTTGGACCCATGCATGGTGTTTTAAATTCCACAAACAATTCAGTTTGTTTTTGAATGTCTAGAAACTGAATTACTTCATCTCGCAGTTCAAACAATCTTGTCAACATACCTTTTGAAAGCCAGCGCACTTCTGTATCAATGTCTTGTGTTCTGTGCCCAAATCTTCACAGAGAGCCGCAAAAAGCCACGTGTTTAATGCACTCTTTTTAATATAATTAACTTTTAATGCATAATTTTAAGACGTCGTAGAGTTCGTTTGGAAGTGTTTTCTGCCAAGGCTGACGGTGTATAAAACAGTGAATGGTAATTACGTTGGGATTTTTTTCTTTGACCAACTGTACGAATCCTGAACGAGATCCAAGCATTGCCGGAGCGCCGTCTGTGCATACGCCTATCAACTTTTTCCATGACAGTTCATGTTTATCGAAGAATTCAGAGATTGCTGTCATTATATCAATTGCGTTCGAAGTTGTCGTTAACTCTGTTGAAAACAGCAATTCGTCTTTAATTGTTTCGTTTTGTATGTATCGGACAAAAACTAACAGTTGACAACATTGCGCAACATCTGTACTCTCATCCAAATGTATTGCAAAAAAACATGATTCTTTCACGGCCTCAACTACCAGATTTTTTATATCTTCAGCCATATCATCAATGCGACGTTTAACAGTGTTGTCAGAAAGAGGTATTTGTGAAAATTTTTGTTTAGTTTCTGGTCCAAGAACGATATCAGCTGCTTTCAGTAAGCAGGGTTTCACGATTGTTTCTCCGATAGTATGGCTTTTTTGGCCTTTGCAATGAGTAGCGACAATTCATATGATGCTTCAAGCACTTTCTCAGATGACTGAGCAAAGGATCCAGTACTATCCAATTTCATGCGCTTCAAACTTTCAGATTTTGAAGCAAAAAAAAAACTCCTTCGGCTTGTCTTTTAAAGCGCTGTGTTTTGTTGACAAATGTCGTTCCAGACGCGAAAGTCTCATGGCATCATTGCTCAATACTTCATAACAAATAACACACTGCGGCTGGTCGATACCACTTTTATTCATAGAAAAAAAAACCGTATTTAATATAATCATCATTATACTTGCGTTTTTTGGCTGAGTTCATGGTAAACAAAAGAAATAACCGTTCACTGTCACTACTCTCTAACTCTAACTAACACACAATAGCAAGTCGCTTTGAAACAAAAGTACACGTGTTTGCAAGGCGCGAGCGGCGCAGGGAGTGAGGAGCGTGCGATACGTATGCGGGCGAGTGACCGCAGTGATAACCACCGCCCGCAACCGCGCCCCCCTGTAGATGTCTTGGCGCCTCGCTAGTGGGGCGCGCCCCACACTTTGAAAATCAATGCCCTAGTCACTAGGGCATTATAATCCAGTCCTGGGCAGAGTTGTGCTTGCGCATACACTAGGTCCTAGTGCAGGGATTGCGAACCAATGGCACGCGTGCCATCGTTGGCACGCGAACACGGCACAATATTTTGGGCACGCCATCAAACACAAAGTTCACTATGATTATTATATTACGAACGCACGCGAGTGATCCTAGTTGAATCGTGGACTACTATTGCTAATGACACATAGTTCATTTCATCTGATTTATATTTATGATCTTACAACCCCAATATAAGTTATTTGTCATTTGATCTGCCACAACAGAAGTCGCACTGATGTTACTTTATTTTGAATTACGCATATAACTGAAACATTTATTATTGTGTATTATAATAAATGTCTCAATTCAAAACTCTTTATTCGATTTTTGTAGTGAATAAATAGTTTTGAGTCGATTGTATTCAGTACTGTTATTTTCCCAATAATCACGAAGTCAAACTTATTTTAGGGCACGTCATTACCTAATTAAATATTTCTTTAGCAAAATGGCACGTTGATGCATAAAGGTTCTCCACCCCTGCCCTAGTGTACGCGCAAGCACAAGTGCACTCTCTAATTACTCACCCTCAGTCCGATAGGACGGTAAGCCTTTACGTGCTATCCGATTCACGGTGATAAGGCACCGCCAATTTTCAGAGTCCTGGCAGCTACTTAGAATTTTATAATAGGAAAACTCAATATCTGATTTTTTTTATTATAAAGTTTTTGGCCCGACCCGGGATTCGAATTATGACCAGAAGTCGCGTTTACGACCACTGGACCAACGAGCCAATCAATCTCGCATGAATTGCATCATTAGGTATTGACAGTAAGAAGTTCTCGTGTAGTTGAGCACGTAGACCGCAAGGTGTCGTATTTCTTACTAGACAGCAAATGCCTTGCGCATCATCGAAGGTTAATCGAAACGTGTAACTGAGACCTATAGCAAATACAAATAACACCTGTTAAAATATCAATTTTACCAATTTATCCATGCCATTTACACATTATTTATAATTATTCAATTGTTACATATATGCATGTAGCAAAGGAGTGGAAAAATTAACCAGCGTCAAACTTCCATCTAAACACAACTGACTTCAACGCAAGAGTGAATAGGCTTTTATCAAGCTATGCTAGTGCACATTAACTCCTTAAGATTCATTACCATTTACCAACAGTTGGAATTGCGTTTGTCATCTATCAGGATTAACGTAGAATACCTTGTGATGCCTTCAAGAACCTAAAGAGGTGTGTCAGGATCACGCCAAATGGAAGTCCTAAGTTTCTGCCTAACTCTTTTGGCAACATCTGTTAGAATATATGCTTATGTAAAATAATATATAACATTTAATATATAGTAAAAACATAAACTAGCATATGTATAGGTGTTTAATGATAAAGCAAAGCATAGTTATTGTTGTTACTGACCATCACATACCTACGTAATCATAGGGCCGTGGGAATAATACGCTATTCTTAGTATCGTCATGTTTTTCCTAGAACCTTTGCGTCACCACGATAGTGCTAGCTTGTACCACTCAGACAAACGTTAATTATAAGTGTGGCTTTCAATGTCACTAAGTGTACGCTTTTTAACTTCGCTCTTATCTTTGTGCAATTAAGTGCATTAGTGTTAAGTAGTTGAGATTATATTAATGACTGACCGTCGCCCACTGCTGAGTTCGATTTCGAAATATGTTTTATTTATGTAGGCGTATGCAAGTCGTAGCGTCGAGATACAATCGATCACTATTTCGCTTCTTAGGTGGCCTAAAAGTTGAATGGAGTAACGATCTCAACTATTCAGACCGGCGACATGATGACGTATATACAGCGAGGCCGTGAGGCCAATTTTAATCATGATTCCGTTCGCCAAGTACCAAGTACAGTACTTCTTACATATGTTGGTATTTCTCAGAAAAAAGTTGATGAACTTACATAGACTTTTATTCCTGAATAATTAAACTAAATTCTATATAAAAAATATCTGAAAAGCGGTTAACCGGTAAGCCAAGCCTGGAACTTCCCGTTTTATTCAAACAAACCATTTTTTAGAAATTTTTGAATAGCTATAATTTTTGAACGCTTCATTCGATTTTGACTTACGTAGCGGCAATCGACGCAGTTTTTTAAGTACAAAAAGTGTAATTGATGTCTGGAATTGATTAGTCAAATATTTTGAAAGTTATTTAGAAAAAACTTCAAAATATATATTTTTTTGGTTTATATTTTTTAAATATAGTTCAATGAAACTTTCGAAGGGGAGACGGCTCTAATTCGGATTCGTACTTGCAAAATTTTATCAGCGGAGTAATAGTGAAGTTCAGAAGTGGAGGGATGAAAACTCGCATTCAATCGGACCGAAGCTATCTTTACTTGTTTTTTGTCAAAGTGGGGTTATATCAGGAATGGTCTGGTGGACGTAAATAGATGATCTGGTACTACATAATTGTATTTCAGAGTTTACCAAGTTTGTGAAATTCCTGCTCAACCGGCAAGTGCTTCAAAAATTTATTACAAATTTTGAACCGGAAAAACATACGAAGTAAACAAGTTAAATAAAAGCTTGTAATTATACCGGTCCACATTTGACAATAATATGGTTCATTTTATTGAAAACATTGATAACGGATTTAATTAGTTGTAATTACAACTCTAAGTCAGGTTAAGTACCATGTGATTAACGGTGAAGGAAAACATCCAAAATAAACAACCATATCTGAGATTGCGCTACCATCATTTGGGCAGCGTGGCGGTATAAATACATGTATTTGTGTGTGTGTGTATGTATAACGTTTAGTTTATCACAAAAACGTTTATACGAAAGTTTTATGCGTTTATGAAATTCATAACTCCACTATGCAAAAGGAGTCGTAGAAATATAATATTATAGGCGTTCTATAGAGAACCAAATAAAGAAATGTGTCAAATTTTGCAAATTTATGATAAATGATTGTGCATTAGTGGAGGGTTGACTCTAGGGTTGCCACCTCCCGTTTAATGTTTTGGAGGATTTGTTAAGATTAACTAACCGACATAGGATGAAAATAATTATAGTTAAAAATAAGATTGTTGTCAATAAAATGCTGCTATGGTATTCAGAAGCGACATTTATTTTTCTCTTTACATAGCGCATCACTTTAACGTGGTCGAAGAGTTAAAAAACACAGGGGAAATGTCGCATACGCGCGATATTGCCTTGTCCTCTATTAAGGATTTCAAATTAACGGACGAGATCAATTTTTCGATGTGAAATAGAGGACGATTTTTATAATTATCGACGTCTGGCAACATAATAATAGGTAGAAATGCAGACTAAACTTCTTTAAATACCCTTTGCATAATGATTTCTTATAGAAATTTATTTGAAGTGGACTTAACGCATTGAATCGTCCATCCGTTCATTACAGCTTATAAAAGTTTACTGCTGAACTTAAGCCTCTCTCAAAGATTTCCTTTTAAGTGGAATTTTGCCTTAGTTGCCACGCTTAGCCAACGGGGTGGCAGGCCTAGTTTTTTTTAAAATTGTGAGTTATCATCATGTTGATGATAATTTGAAATTATAAAAATCTGCTTCCAATCTCCTGTTTCACGTTCCCTCTGTCGCCGCTTATGACACCCAGGGGACGAGACGAGGTGGTGAGATGGTTAATTCTATAATGACATACACACTAATAAAAACGCTCAATCACTCATCGAAACTTAACATTTCGTAATTTATACATGTTACAATATAAAGTATATATTTATAGATCAACGTCATATATTACGTTTATCACACCGATTTTGCTGGACAGGCGATTGCGGGGAAAACCCAAGCCATTGTATCGAATATATCAACACATGTGTCCGTTGATTGATATGTACGCACAAAAGCCTGAACTCGTGCTATTAGGCGTGCAATAACTAACGATGCTCGTGTTTCAAAACATCGCTCGTTTACGTAGATTACTTCAAATAAAAAAATACTATCTTTTTAATAAGAATAAGGGTAACAAACGAGCACGTAGTCCACAGGATGTCGATGCTGTGGCCCATAGATATTCTACATTTATCTACGATTAAGAGGGTTGTGAGGTGCCGATACGCGGCGCGAATAGGTATTTTCAAAAATGTTATCTGTTTCACATCGCTCGCTCCGTATCGCTGTATCGTGCGATAGAGTTGCAAGTCTTGGAGGCAATTGCCTACTTTCCTTTTTGAAATATTGTTTCGGCCGATAACGTTTTCACCCTCCTAAACCTTTACGAAATTAGACAATTTTCAATTTTGATTCAGTACATCTTAATCTAGGTCTGTACGTCTTTATTTTTAGTAATTCAGTTTAGATAAATTAAAAAAAAATTAAAACTTTCCAGGAAGTTTATACTATACATAACATTTATAATACTAAAAGTTTATAATATACTTATGTCTCGTTTCCATTAAAAAGGGTCTCCGGTACTCTACGCTCACCTTACGAAACAGCAGCATTGAGCTAACTTTTAACCTTGGTCAGAATACAAAGGTTAAAAGTTAGCTCAGTGCTGCTGTTATGAGTGTTAAAGAGTGTGGTCCTTCTCCGGTCGTGCCGACCCACTCGTGCTGCAATGATAATATAGTTACAGCGTGGTTCTACCGCGTATAAATGAAACTTAAAACATGTCCACCGTCGGAAGCAGGCTTTCATTTTTTATCAAGTAGTCACTTGCGGAGTAGTTAGTCCGACGAACTATTCTTACGTCCGTTTGCAGACTTCACGTGCTTATTATATTTTATTATTAGACGTACAGATTACAATCAGTACAGTAAATTATTGCAGTTGTCAGTTACAGCGGTACCGACGGGATTCGAAGCTTAACCCCCTACTTACCGTGGCTTTTATTTCGAATCGTTGTGTCCTAAGTCCTAACAAGCAGCACCTTGGCTGTGGCAACTGGCAACACTAATGTATTTGTGTGTAGATATTGTTGTCGTTCTTTTTTTGGCAGTATTATTATTTTCGATATTGTTGATCGAAGATTCATGTAGAATGCGCTGAAATGTGAAATCATGTTTTTATTATAATCCTTACGTTCAATAACCTTCTTTTCAATCTTCGAAGTTACTTGGAATTTAAAGATTATCATTTTCTCTTAATTTTATATTAAAAATAGTCTTATTCCTCCTATCCCTATCCAGACTCATTTTCGTACGTGTTAGTGCCACGCTGTAGCTGTATTTTGGTTGCAGTACGGATGAATCGACTCGACCGGGGAAGGTCCACGCTCCCACAGAATACCAGCGAAGACCAGAAACCATTTTGTTGGTTATAAGTCATTTCATCTGTGCTGAGGGGTGACAACGCATCAGCATTTTTTGAATCACGCAATCTGCATATTGAATATGTAATTATCTAGACAACCGTATCAACTTAACGATTCTTATAATGATTTCTTATATTTACGCGAACACTACACATTTAAATAATACTAGTTTTTACGGATTTACCGCGATAAAATCCGTATAAACTTGTATTATTTACAGATTCTCGTTTCTCACTCTTCTATAAAATGAAATCCACTGAGCAAATATAAGACCAAGTACAAGTACGTATGTAAATACTCAGAAATTTAATATTAAACAGAAAGTCAAAGTTTCAAACAAATTGGGGTTCGTAAGCCACTAGAGCTCCATAAAATGAAAGATTTATCGAAGGGGGGATCATTCGGAGTTACGTGACCATACTAAAAAATAAAAATCCTTAGTAAGGTAAATTTTGTTACGAGAACGTATTATTTTTTATGCTTAGCTTGTCAAGCTTATGATTTTTATGATGATACAGCGAATACACTGTGTAAAAAATGCTACGCGTTAATGTAGATCCTCCACGAAGAATCGTTATTTAAAAAAAACGTTACACTACATTAGGATTTTTTCAAATGGCAGGAGGAAGTTTTACATACATAAATTGCACAAAGACAAACATCCAGACCCGGAACAATTATTTTTAGGCGATATAAATAGTTGTTTCGTCTGGGATTCGAATTAGCAGCCCTCTGCGAATACGAAGTGTGTGCGTGCGTGCGTGCGTGCTTGCGTGCGTGCTTGCGTGCTTGCTTGCGGGCGGGGCGTGCTCGCATGCACGCTTTACAGATTTGCGAGTGTCCCAATGAAAGTTTTCCTTCTTATTTTTTTTTCATTGTAGCCTATACCAAAATTGCGCTGCCAATATGCATATTGCATAGGCCTGCACCATAGATTCCCTCATATATGGGATATCCTTTAATATTAGTTAACAAATTAATAAGCAGAAATCAACAGTCACTTTTATTTAACATGTTCGGACGCTTTACTCAGCGTCTACTTCATCTAGAAGGCTACCGACTTTTGCTAGTCATGTGCAAAAACAACCGCTCACTCGCTCGCATAGATCCCATCGCACAAATCCTAATGTAATCGAAAGTGGTTTAGGCCATCAACTATGATTCACTCGTATGTAAAAGTGCTGTGAGTCAGTAGTCGACTCGCAGGTGGATTCGTCCAACGTATTAAAAATTACGATTATGTTGATTTTTTGCGTAGGTTTATGTGAGATATATCTAAGCGCATATTAATCGTTTAGTTCTATGTGTATTTTTAATATTAAAGTCATCATCAGTATCATGACTACAGCCATACAAGTCTACTGCTGAACATAGGCCTTGCCCATGGATTGCCATAAAGCACGGTCTTGAGCGACCTGTATCCATCAACTTCCTACATGTCTTACCAGGTCGTCACTTCATCATGTTGTCCTACACTTCTCAAGGCTTCCACTCGAGATCCTTTCTTCCGCATCGGTTATCGGTTCTTCAGACTAATGACCGGCCCATTGTCACTTCAGCTTAATGGTTGGTTAGAGTTCGATGTTAATGGACGTTGGATAATTTAAATATCTGATAATTTTCTTATTCTATTACAACGAGCCATTTGCCTGCACTGTCTTTTCGTGGTGCTTCAAAATTATAGAAATAGTTTCACATTATGTCTATACGTAAATGTTGCGAGAGGCATTTCCAGCTTAAAACTGTCTTAGATCGTATATGTATGAGACTAGCTGATCTCACACATCATTTATGGCGGTTCGGTTTCATAGGTTTTAATTTTATTGCGCGGAACTCTAATTGTTTTTCTAAAATAAAAGAAGCCTAAGTTACTCTGTATACCATCAGCTATCTTACCAATGAAAGTCCCGTCTAACATCGGTCCAGCCATATCGCAGATTAGCTGGAACAAACAGACAGAAAAACAAAAAAAATTAAAATTGTGTTTTTTTATGTACCGTATATATGTACTTTCACATGCATTTAGTAAAAAGATTTTAAAATTTATTTTAGTATTACACACACTTCAATTTTGTTTATTTGAATAGATTACGATAATTATGATTGCTTATTAGTTTCGTTATTTGTATATTTTGATAACCTATTATTGACGAAAATTACGATATTGGCTCAATGAAGTAATGCACCTAGGGTGCATTACTTCATTCTTTGGAATGGAAAATAAACCTGCTGTTTTCTTAGCTCACTAAGAGGCCTCAGCGCTTCGGTGGTATTGAACAAGATTTAAGTAAATGTACTGTGTGTTACTAATTAACACTACTTAAACTGTCCAATGTAATTGAGCTTGTGAGAACTGAATTCTACTAATGCGAACAGGCGCGTTCTGCAAGTCCTTGAAGTAGTTTTTACTTCATACATTTATAGATTTTTCTCACTATTTTTCTTAAAAACAACAATTAATACCTCCTACACATAAAATTTACATTTCATCTTAATTAATATCAATTATTTCTGAGAATTGCTATTAAACTATCAAATAATACATATTATGCATATGAAGAAGAAGCCAGTCGTAAAACGGGTTTCATGGATCGATTATTAGGCAAATATTTGCTCATTTTCATTTTCACAGTATTATTATTGGTGCGAAATATTTAGTCACGCGATTATAGTCCGAAAAAAGAGTTAATTTTCTTAATAGACATTAAACAAAGTCAAGTTAAAATTGCAACAATATGTTACAAAGTAGAAATTGCTAAGATCCGCATAGAAATCCAATTTGTTGTTAAACCACGTTAACATATGACTTTGATTCTGGCTTCAATATTATAATTTTTTAGACTACTAGCAATGCTTATATTTTGTCAACTACTTTGTATACCACCCATCAAGTATTCCTGTTACCCCATACGGTTTTAACGTAGCACCCTTCAAGCACCAATGGTTTGTCACAACAGAGAAATGACAATAATAGCATAGCTATACGTGATAGAATCATGCTGCAGCTATACTTTGGTTGTGGCACAAATAAGTTGGCTCGATCGGGGAGGGACAACGCTCTTACAAAAATCAGTATAAAAAAACAGCTTAATGCGGCTTTGCTTCGTATGGTGAGTGTAGAGAAACGGAAACCCTTTTTATTGGAAACGGAGGCATTCCGCCTTAGTCCTCAAAGGTGACAACGCTTTTGCGCGTAAATTCTTAATTGACGATAGACGTAGATGTCTATGGAACATAGCATCCACTCACCATCAGGTGGACTGTGTTCGTTTGGTCACCCTTATTCTATAAAAAATATCTAATTATAGACTTTGTTGCGTGTCTTATTACTATCCTGTTTGCGCATCGAATCCTTTTAAACCTGGTATCTAGTGCTTTTTGTTAGCTGAGTGCCTCAGATGAGTTCTTCCTTAATCCTTTTACAGAAAATAGATTACAATTAATCGGGATCTATTTTACACAGTGAACGTGGAACAGTCGTATACATTTATGCGGTGCCAAATCAGTCAGAAAATGTCTTGAAATATGAACTATTGCTTATAATATTATTCTTATACTATTGTTTATAAAATATAAATATACAATAATATTGAATATAATGGGTTTCATAATATTTTATATCCATACATATAGTAAAAATGTATTACCGTTGTCTGTACATTATATATTTTTGTAAAACTTTTGAAATTTTGTAAATAAAACACATTTTAATGTGTTTTATTACTTTTCATAAATACATAACACGTATAGTATTACCGTATACACCGACTAGCCCAACGGATTAGTAAGCATACCAATTTAATGTTCAGCATGACTGTAAGGGCTGTAAAACATAAGTATGTGATTACCTACCAGTATGTCGAAAACTAATAACTAGGTAGTATAACCCACTTTCGCAAACAACCACGTGTTTAGACTACCTTAGTTTAATTAATTAACAAAAAATTTCAGTGATGCCCTGTGTTAAATTAACTAATTAAAAAAAAAAACTGATGGCGTCAAGAGATGCCTTCCGCACTAAACGCCTCAGAAAACTAAGCTAATTTCTTTAGTCTTTACTTATACAGAAAAAGAGCGTTAAAACACTACATCATCATTACTCCTAGTTTAGTGACACCGTTTATGGCCAACGACCCGACTTCCGAAAACAGTACTCTTTATGATGGTAAATATTGACCGAAACAATTTAGAGGTGGCGCGGCCGTTTGACGCTCCCAAGTGTAAGTTGTTTCAAAAATTATTTATGATTTTTTTAATAATAAAAAAGGTTGTATATTTTAATATGTAAAGCAGCTTCATAAGTGTTTTAAATAAATGCGTTGTTAGTGGCAGACGTTTTGTAAAATATATAAGATTTCATATGAATGAACCTAATGTTAAATGTTGCTGTTGAATGACTTAAAGTTAAAATAATTCTCTATATCTTCTTAATATCTATCACTATGAGACTATCTGTTCAGAAGTAAACATTTGATGGGCTTTAATGATGATAATGAATATCGAACCAAGTACAAGTACTTCCGAATAGGACACTAATTAAAAAAATTACTTCTGTATCTCGCTAAGATTAAATTTGAACTAATCAAAGGTCATCTTGTGTCATTTTATGGCTTTACAGCTCTGTCGCCACATTAAATGTAACCGCCGTTAAGTCTTTACACGGAGACATTTTGCAAACAAATCAGACGTTTTCAAGAGCTTCTGAATCAACAGTCTAGCTGTAGCCACAAGGAAAAGACGACTCGACATCTATTTTTTTTACTTACGTCTTATAAATTGGTTGGGTGCATTATACATAGTTGTTGCCGTGTAGTGGCGGTTAAGAATATCCACTACCCCATATCTTTCCGTGGGTGTCGTAAGAGGCGACAGAGGGAGACAGGCAGGAGATGGGCAGCAGCATCTTCCTGATAACAGCAACTGTACGACAAAAAAAAAACTGCGGTTGCCAACCCGCTCGCCAAGTGTGGCAACTATGGCAATATACCCCCCCATGAACAATTACACAAATAGACGGCCCCCAGTCCCCGGCGGCCAAGCTATTCCTGGCTACGGTGGCGACCATGGTAACGGCGGGGCAGGGGGTGCTAAGAATCTCCGGTGGAGGTTCGGTTGCCACCTACGACGACTCGACCTGGCAACATTTAACGCACGCACACTGAGGACTGACGAGAAGATCCTGGAGCTGGAACAAGAGATAGACAAGTTGCGCTGGAGTATTATAGGATTATCCGAGGTCCGAAGAGAGGGGGAGGACACGGTGATTCTCGAATCCGGCAACTTGTTCTATCACCGGGAGGGCGACCATCAGTCCCAAGGAGGTGTCGGATTTATCGTCCACAAGTCTCTCGTCAACAACGTTGTAAAGATTGGGAGTGTGTCGACGAGGGTCGCGTACCTGATACTCAGAATCACCAAACGGTATTCGCTGAAGGTCATACAGGTTTACGCACCAACCTCGGCACATTCCGATGAGGAGGTGGAGGAAATGTATGAGGATATTTCCAAAGCCATGCATTCCTCCAAAACCCACTACACGGTGTTGATGGGAGACTTCAACGCAAAACTAGCCACAAGAGAAAACGGTGAGCTGAAGTTAGGGAAATTTGGAGTAGGGCAGCGGAACCGAAGGGGCCAGCAGCTGGCCGACTTTATGGAGAAAGAGGGACTCTTTATGATGAACTCTTTCTTCCAGAAGCGGCCTCACAGGAAGTGGACCTGGTCGAGCCCCGACGGTTGGACAAAAAATGAGATTGACTTCATTATGACGACCAGACGCCAACTGTTCAGTGATGTCTCAGTGATCGCAAGGGTTAAAACTGGCAGCGATCACCGAATGGTTAGAAGCACACTGAACCTAAACGTTAAGTTGGAGAGGTCTCGTCTAATGAAGTCAACGCTCCGTCCCCCCTCGTGCTCTAATCCAAAATCCCGAAAACTTTCAGCTCGAGTTACACAACCGCTTTCAGTGCCTACAAGATTGCAATGCAGTGGACGATATGAATGACAAGCTCGTGGAAACTGTCCATGCGGTCGGAGCTAAGTTCTGCAAGACCCGCCGCAGAAGAACACAAAAACTCTCCGATCACACTCTTAATCTCATGGCTGTTAGACGGGAGATGAGGCTGCAATCGTCAACAGATTTGACAGCATACAGGCAACTGAACAGACAGATCTCCAAATGCATGCGGCGAGACTTACGCAACTTTGATACTGCTCGTATTAAAGAAGCGATCGAGCGGAACCAGGGCTCCAAAGTCTTTGCCAGAGATCTGTCTGCCCGTAAGAGCCAACTGTCAAGGCTGAAGACTGAGTGTGGCAGCATCGTTTCGGGGACACCTGAGATTTTGAGTGAGATTGAGAGGTTCTATGGGCAGCTGTACACATCATTGTTGGAGCCACACGCAAGTGTGAGTAACGATCCAAGAGCAAGTCTTATCCGACACTATTCCGATGATATCCCGGACGTCAGTCTAAGCGAGATTAGAATGGCTCTCCAGCACCTTAAAAACGGCAGGGCCCCAGGCGAGGATGGAATTACAGCGGAGCTTCTGAAAGCGGGTGGAACACCGGTACTTGAAGTCCTTCAGAATCTCTTCAATTCCGTCCTCCATGGTGGCACTACTCCAGAGGCGTGGAGCAGAAGTGCGGTGGTCTTGTTCTTTAAGAAAGGCGACAACGCTCTCTTGAAGAACTACAGACCGATTTCCCTTCTGAGCCGCGTCTACGTGCTGTTTTCGAGAGTCATTACGAATCGTCTCGCACGCAGACTCGACGACTTCCAGCCTCCCGAACAAGCCGGTTTCCGAAAATGCTTCAGTACCATAGGCTACATACATACCCTGCGGCAGATTGTACAGAAGACTGAAGAGTACAATTTGCCACTTTGCCTGGCGTATGTGGACTATGAAAGAAAGCCTTTGATTCCGTCGAAATTTGGGCGGTGCTGCAGTCCCTTCAGCGGTGCCAAGTTGACTGTCGGTATATCGAAGTGCTGAAGTGTTTGTACAGTAGGGCAGATGGCTATCCGAGTACAGAACCAGAGCTCGAAACCTATCCAACTGCAGAGAGGTGTAAGACGGGGTGACGTTATATCCCCGAAACTCTTCACCGCTGCTTTGGAAGACGTTTTCAAGCTACTGGACTGGAAAGGATACGGTATTAACATCAATGGCGAGTACATCACTCACCTTCGATTTGCCGACGATATAGTCCTTATGGCAGAATCGCTGGAGGACTTAAGCACTATGCTCAATGACCTCAATAGTGCCTCCCAACGGATAGGTCTTAAGAGGAACATGAACAAAACAAAGATCATGTTTAATGTCCATGTCACACCTATGCCGGTAGTTGTTGGGAGCACTATGCTCGATGTTGTTGACGAGTACGTTTACCTGGGACAAATAGTCCGACTAGGTGAGTCCAACTTCGACCGAGAGGTCAATCGACGGATTCAACTCGGCTGGTCAGCGTTTAGGAAATTACGACACATCTTCTCGTCAGGTATACCTCAATCTCTGAAAACTAAAGTGTACAACCAGTGCGTGTTGCCAGTGATGACTTACGGATCAGAGACGTGGTCCTTCACTGCTGGCCGTATAAGGACGCTCAAGGTCGCTCAGCGAGCTATGAGAGGGCTATGCTCGGAGTTTCTCTGCGTGATAGACTCAGAAATGAGGATATCCGCAGTAAAACCAGAGTGACCGACGTAGCCCAACGGATTAGTAAGCTGAAGTGGCAATGGGCCGGCCATATAGCTCGAAGAACCGATAACCGATGGGGAAGAAAGGTTCTCGAGTGGCAGCCTCGTACCGGTAGGCATAGTGTAGGGCGACCCCCCACTAGATGGAGTGACGACCTGGTAAGATATGCAGGAAATCGATGGATGCAGGTGGCTCAGGACCGTGTTTTGTGGCATTACTTGGGGGAGGCCTATGTTCAGCAGTGGACTTGTGAAGGGCTGTGATGATGATGGTGATGATTATACATAGTTGTAGCAAAAATGGGAATATAATATTCTTACTTAAGGCGACACCGTGAAAAATGCATCTCCTTTCATCGAATAGTATAGGACTATGACACCACTAACGAAAGTGGAATTTTGATATAGGTAAATTCATGTCTTTATCTGGAATTTGATTGTTCAAAAACACGATTGTATAATTTTGACTAGATCATAAATCTATATGCTTGGGAATCACTCAAATATATTCATAACATCAATATTCATAATTTACTTGCTCATTATTTTGATTACTTAATCAATAATTTTTAAAAAATATATTTTAAGATTGTGACAATTTCTAAGCGCTTTTAATCGTCGCGGGCGCTACGCTATTTTAGATCTTATGACGGCGTTTTTTCAAGTTTTTATAGAAATTATGTATTCACTCGGATCAGTACGGCGATAGCCTTTTCGATGTGTCGTCTTAATCTCCTATTATCAACAAAACTGAGTAAATTCTAATGAAAAAAATCATTCCAAATACTCATGATGAAAAGTGCATCAGCTACTAGGGTTGGCTCATTGGCTGGCTTTGCACTACTCACCAAGCCATAGATTATGAGTGGTAGAGCAACTCGCAGTTGTGATTGTAGCACGAATGGCCCAACTCGACCGAGGAAGAATCACGTACTTACAGAATATCAGCGTGAAATAGCGTTAATGGTGCTGTTTTTCGTATGGTGAGTGTAGATAACCGGATACTTTTTCCTGGAAACCAGGCATTCCATCTTAGTCGTCACGGGTGCCAACGCATTTGCATTTTGATTCTTAATCGTAGATAGATGTAGATGTTTATTGGCCACAGCATTCACTTACAATCAAGTGGACTGTGTGCTCGTAAAATTCGAGGAGTTGTGAAATTGTGAAGTTCGCAAACTCGCACCGAAACGGCGCAGTGAATTTACTGATTTCCAAGTGGGACGTATGTTTTAATATACACTGTAAATTTACTTGTTTGTGATAAACCGATACAAAATGGTAGTACATTTATTTCAGAGAAATATGTAGATATAGCAAGTGATTAGAATATGCTCATAGCCATGACAACACGCTGCGCACTCACCTCAACAGTCAGGTCCTTCTGGACAATACGCCGATTTAGTATTTGAGTCAAACTCCTGACGGCTCTAATTTGGCACCGCATAAATTCTTTTATTCTTTAAAATAAAAATCAGCTAAATGGGATACAGTTTTCACTGTCGGAAGATCCATTAGCTAGGTTCGCACATGCCGTGGAACAAAGAGGTGTCTGAGGCGGACTTAGAACAAGAGTTTCGAAAGTTAGTTCAGACGCATGAAACTTTGTATACATGCTGGTAGAGAGTTTTTTGATAAAAACTTAAACCATAGAACTTTTTATAGCTTCATAAAACTTTCTTCTTAGCCTACGTAGATAAATCATCTGAGGTTTCATCACCACATACAAGGTGACACTGGCCTATATTTGTTAAAAAATATCGCTGAATAAATAATTTAATTTCTAATTATTAATTTAGCGTTTTTTTTTAAAATATTTTCTCATTATAACGTGTGAAACGACGATATTGTTACTAACGGAACCCGGCGGCACAGCGGTGCTAGGCAGGGTAACCTTGAACAGCCGTGCCTAATTCTACCTGGTACTGCTCAAAGCCGGTCCGCGAAAATGTTAGTTCGCCTTGCTAAGTCGCCTCGTTTAGTTTACTATCTAGAGTTCCGTACCCTTTTAAAGCTATATATTAAGTTGTTTCTTTCCTTAAAATATTTAAGAATTAAATTTTTAATTTGTTAAAAAATAGCGAACTGCCCCGGCTCCGTCTAGATGTGATCTATTAATTTGGTGTTATTTAGGTTTAAGATTATCAAATAATATCAATTTTAGGTTTTTTTTTAATAATTATCAGTTGTCAAGATCGTACGTAACTCGATCGTGTTTCTCGATTCGAATTGGCTCGGGTAAAATCAATGTAATAACGTAAGAACGCATTCACGCACACAAAAGCACCTAAAATATTTTGCAACTTTTTTATAGAATAAAGAACACAAACGAGCACAAACAGTCCACCTGATGGTAAGTGGATGCTGTGGCCCATAGACATCTCATACATATCTATTCTAGTCAAAATGCAGTTGCGTCACTCCTGAAGACTGAGATTGAATGGCTCATTTACATTAAAAGAAAAGTCTCTGATTCTCTACACTTACAATACGAAACATAGCAGCATCAGACTGCTATTTTACTGGTCTGTGAGAGCGTGGTCATTACCCGCTCGAAGGCTCGAATCGAACCATTCGTGCTTAAAAAAACCAAAAAGTTTCACTTATCCTATTCATTTTCACTTAACAATCACTTAAGGCCCTTTTTTGGTTTGACCAAATTTCTATACGAAGGAAGTTGCGATTACTTATTAATGGCGGTATATTTCATAAATAACGATTCTAAATCGCCTGGGCCGTGCAAATGAATCCGGACTGAAATCATGTTCGTCAGACTAAAATTCGTTTACGGTGACCAGTCTCAATTGAGACTAAACATTTGCGCAAGAGAGTGCTATACTGCACGAGTGTGTGCACAAGCACATTAGCACTCAATTCGACGGCAAGCCGACACGACCGGAGGGAGATCAGGCGCAGAACCAACGGCTTAACGTGTTTCCGAAGCACTAGGATTAGAGGACCTTGCTTGCTTGCTGCCTTGACCCTGTGCTGGAGATTTTCTTGACAGAAAACCCAATAACTGATTTTTTATTCGTTCCGGGATTCGAACCCGGAACAACAATGAGAACAACGAGGCAGTCGGACTAGATCCATAAGTCACCAAAAAACCATAAATCTTTCTTAGGAAGAAGCCTTTATACCGCTGCGCTGTAGAGGATTAAAAAGATTGATAAGGTAAGGTAATGGTATCTATATATTATTTTATATATATTAGATAATTTTTAAAGTGATGTACAAAACACGTTTTTTTCTATTTATGATAATACGTAATAAACGCAAGGTCGTGTCTAGGATATCACTTAATTTTAGTTTGGTATTATTTCATATTGACGCGAACACTACACATTTATTAAAACTACTTTTACAGATTTTATCTATATATTTTAATTTTCGACTTTTAGTTTGCTATACTGGTTACTATTTAAAAGGGAACGCAGTCCAGCATAATGTCATCTCCTGTTTTATGAAAATATTTATCTCAATACTTTTGCTTTTAAAACTTAAGTTCAAATTTATTTGAATAACAATATTAATTAATAATAATAACAATCATTCGTGGAAGCTGTTAACTCTAGACGCTGTTATGTTTTTTGATCACGTGATCAAAGTACTGAGAGCACCTTACCTCGAAAGCGCCAGTAATCACAGTACAAAAATGGCGGCGATTTATGACGTCCATATATTTCCCTAGGGTACTGCGGCAGTATACTGGCGGTCCATAACGAAACGAATTTTTCACTAATGAGAGCACTGAGCAGTGCTCACAGTGTGTATCAGAACACACCCTAAATACAGCAGCATAATGCCTAGCTCTAGCTCGTATAATAATTAGTATTTTAACACTCTCCGAAGGCTACTGCTTGTGTTAGTGAGTGCAAAGCTGCAAAGCCGACCAAGCCCGCACTGCTGATGCACTACGCATCACCGCGCATAGATAGGTAATTGTTAATAAGAGATTCATTTGTTATATTACTAAAATAGATAAAGTTATACAAAAATAGATGAATGTGGTTTTTATTATGTGTCATGCTTAACGTGACCATTTATTTTTTGACTCAAAACGGGACATGGGTTTATTTAGGTCAATTAACAGGTAGAGTCAGAGTCAGTCAATAAAAAAAACATATATATATATTCTGAAACGTTTACTTATATTTATATTTATCACAGGAACAAATTTGCTTTAATATAGCTGGTGGTGATATTAAGTAAGATTGAAACTATTGGCACCTTTTTTTTTATATTCACCTAAATTATCAATATCGCCTTAAGAACTGAAATTTGTAGTTCGTCAAAAACTTCTGCGTCTTTATTACAGTCAATATATTCCTTTTCAATCAATATATTCCTTTTCAATTAATACATCGGGAGATTTTTGAACGTCTTCCCATGCGGGAAACTTTTTTTAAATCTGCCCAATAAAATATCTCCATTTCTTTATCAAGAAAGCAAGTCCACTGCTCCAGATAATCACGGCTTGTTTCATAAAATTTTGTAGCCCCCCTTTTCAACAATTCTTCATGTATGTCAGTAACAATATCTTTCGATTTCACTTTTAATTGACGGACCGTACTTCCATCAAAGAAGAAGAAACTGATTGGTCTGTTTCAGAGTCAAATTGTGTTTTAGTTGATTGATTTTTTTTGCAGCTTCAATAACCGATACAGTTTGAACTTCAAGTTTCAATACAGGTTGATGAAAACTTGCTGACTGAACGTGTAAAAAATAAAGCCATAATTCGGATGTGGGATCTTCAAAAAAGTTTTTTAGTAACAACACAAATTTTCGCGCGGTTTCAGAAAATGGGACAATTTTGCGTCCCAGAGTTCATTTCGGGGACACCGGGACTCGTAACCATAAAAAGGGACAGTCCCGTTCAAAACGGGACGTCTGGTCACGTTAGTCATGCTATACCTATACGTTGAAAACTTCTATATTTTAACCATAACCACAAAATAAATAGTAATACTACGTACAGAAGTTACTCTCTTTCTAGTTGCACTTGCAAAGAAGTTAAAATATGAATTGATAAATTATTTGCTGGTTTTATCATTATTCATTACTATAATGTTAAAAAAAAACTTTTAAATTCACTAGTGTACATCGTTCGCCTAAAACGCGCTAGCCTTTGTTGCGATGCAATCTGAGGTAACGCGCGATTGTAGGCATTTATTTCACGCAGGTAGAGAGAGTGACAAAGGCCTGCCGAAACGTCGCCGTGATCGAGACTAACTGAAAAGATGTAAAGACGTCATTATGATTGATACAGATTCGGAGATTTCACCTAGTTCAGAATTAAACCACTTAAGAGGTGAGAGTAAGTCAGCTCAAATTCTAATTTCGCCCCCACTTCCCCCGCGCGTCGTATGCTATGTACCGACATGTTTGTAATCACTAATACTCTAAGTAGATAGGTCGTTAGATACTTATTTCATTATGTTTATCATATATATGCCTGTTTCTTAACACCAACCCAGTCGCTTCTTATTTTTATAACGGTTATTTCCCATTTTAATTTTACGTCTTCATGTTGCTTAATGTGTTTTCTGATCGTAAGCGACACAACTTCTCCTTTCAAAAGCCAGAGCAATAACGGAGCGACAGGAACCAAGCTTACGCGCCGATAGTTTAGGTAATTTCTTTTTACAGTGAAAATAATGATATTTTAAAAAAAGTAAATAACATAAGCACTGCTTTATGGTTAGTTCAGTTAGTATGCAAAGTTTCATGATCTTATTTAAAGTATTTTATGAATAACAGCGGTTTATTGTTCAGTTTGGAGGTAACTTTGGATTTTTTTTTCTATCGAGAAAATTTTACGGAATCGTGTTTTCGTCTAACATAAACCTTAACATTAATCCTCAACTTTACCATATATTTATTTCAAAATTAATGCTGCAATACTTTCGGCATAACGGAGGATCTTGCTAAGCCATTTGAGGTTATATTTCCCCTTAATATAATTAATTCGTACACTACGTCCTACCAAAGCCCAAACTGAAGCACATAGCTAAAGCTGAACTTAAACTCTAGTTGCCACGCTTGCGTGCAACTAGGTTTATTTAGTTTATGCGGGTTTGCAACTGCAGTTTTTTACTGTATAAATTGTTATTAGCAAGATGTTGCTATCCATCTCCAATTTAAATCCCCTTTGTCGCCTCTTACGACACCCGGGATAATAGGAAGTAGATGCGGATTTCTTTTCAGAACATTTATTTGCCCAATTAGAAACCGATGGGATTTTTTTTAAAAAAAATTACAATGTCAATGGTCACAAAATATTTACAAAATTTATTTTAGAAACAGCTTAGAAGCGACCATCTATTTATATCATAATAACCTTTTTTATACAGTTTTTGTTTCATTAAATATTTAATCATGGTAATACCTTGTATATTTTCTGGGACTTTGTTGTAATAGCGTCATACATTGTCCCAGGAATGAATTACTGACTCTATGGAGTCGAGAAATTCTTTGTTTGTTCCTAGCGTTTACAGAGTATAATATGTCACTTTTTTTACTAAAACTACATTTTTTGTGTGAAGATAGGTACATCAAATTTTCATGAGAGACCAAAGTTAATATATTTCTTTAATTTTTTTTTCTAAGAGACTCTCTCGGTTTAAGGTTGTGAATAGTTCTTATGGCCCTCTTCTGCAAAACAAAAATAGTTCTAATGTAATATAATACCACTGCTAATTTCGATTAAAATGAATATAAAACGTTATCATTTAATAGGTTTATTTAAAATATTTGATAGACTATGTGTTAGATTAGAGCAAATCGCCGCATTGCGGCAGCACTGCAAATGGATATCAATGCTTCATGTTTAGATATTCAGACTAGCTTCACTACTCCAGCTGTTTTGTTTATGGTTCTTTATGGCTGAGTATGAAAGTATTATTTAAATTTATATTTTAGTATTATAAACGAAATAAGAAATAAAATTTTAAATTAATGAAGTAAGCATCAAATGTTCAGAAGTGTTTTATATATTTTTTTTAAAATGATTTAGGGCCGATTTTCCAATCGTCCAATAAAATTAAAAAAGTTAATAAGAGGGGGCAAACAGGCATACGGTTCACCTGATGGTAAGTGACTACTGGCGCCCATGAACAACTGCAACGCCAGGGAAATTGCAAGGGCGTTGCAGGGCTTTTAAAAACAAATAGGCTCTTTTCTTGAAGGTCCTTAAGTGGTATCGTTCCGGAGAAATGGCCGGTGCTAGCCGGATAAAATACAATTATAAAAAAGCGGTCTAGGTGCGACCTTTCAGGTACTACCGCACGACTAACTTCCCAGTGGAAAGAATAAAAAAAATATCATATGTTTTAATATTTTATACAATTTTTTATGCGGCACAAAAAACGACTTGACCGATTTTGCTCACATTTAATGAGGTTTAAGTTATTTATGTTTATATTAACAACTAAAAATAAAAAAAAACTGTAATGGCCAACTCTGACAGCTGTGGAAGATATCCCCTTTGAGGCAATCTATGGGGGAGGCCTGTTTTCGGCAGTGGACTTTAATAGCAGATGGACCCGGGTTGTTAGCGATTTACTGCGCTTAGCTTCTCAGCTAACATAGATCCGTAATATTTCATTCGATAATTACCTTTAAAATACTTTTTAAAGAAGCTTTCATGAATGACAAAACACTTTCGGACTTAATAATATTCTAAGAGGTACTTATTCTTCACAAACATAAAACATAATTGCGGTTATGGCTTTGTTTCCAGTAAGCTCCATTAAATTACAATATCGCTGAACACGTAATTCGCTTTTTACACAGTCGGCCATAAAGCAACACACCTTACTCTCCACTCTTTAATTAGTTAACAATTCTCTAGAACAATATTTCATATTGTAAGTGGAACAGCTATATTATGGTTGCAGCACGAATGGGTCGGCTTGACCGAGGAAGGACCGCGCTCTCACGGAATACCAGCTTAAAATAGTAGCTTAACGTGGCTGTGTTTCGTATGGTTAAGTATAGAGAACCGGAGATTCTTTTTACTGGAAACGAGGCATTCCATCTTAGTCCTCAAGTCTAACAACGTATTTTCATTTTGATTCTTAGTCGAGGATAGAGGTAGATATCCATGGGCCACAGATATCCACTTACAATTAGGTGGACTGTACTCGTTTGGTCACCCTTATTCTATAAAAAAATCTAAGTTTATTTTAGACTGTAGCATACTTCCTTTAACGTAAGGTGGTGTTTTTTATTTTTCTTATTACGATCCTGTTTGCGGATCTAGACCTTTTAAGTTGTTATCTGGTAACTAGTGCTTTTTGTCAGCTAAGTGCTGCAGATGTGATCTTCCTTGATCCTATTATGGAAGATGGATCTTTTTTATCAGAATCTATTTGATAGATGATAAATGACTAGTAAACGTGGAACCCTCGTATACATCTTAAATAGTCAGAAAACGTTATGAAACATTTCATATATAATTCTATCCTTATACTATTGCTTATAATGTATAGGTATAATATGAATAACATATGAATGTATATGTCATATACATTCACGGGTGGAGGGTGTGCTCGTTTGTCACCCTTATCCTATACAAAACAAAAAAAAAACAAGACCAGAGTGAACTCTGTCAATAAGTCATACATAACTCACAACTTAGTCGTAGCGCCGATACCGGCCGTAATGCGCTTGTTTCCGACACTCGTCAATCTCGTTCAAATAGAAAACTGGTCTTTCTCGTGTTGTTGATAACGTTGTAAGTTTGTATTTCCGCCTTATTACGAAACGTGAATTATTAATAGTCTTCAGCTTAACTATGATTTAAGAAGAGTAGTTTCAAGACAGTAGTTTCACAGCTACTGTCTTTGCGGAATTTGGAACACAACATTTTAGTCTGCATATTCCCGCGGGACTTACACTTACAGATTATATTGTTACGTGCTTAGGGTTCGTGACAATAAAAACTGCCGATTGAATTACCAAAATTGACACTTTAATTACTGAACACCACTTAAAACTTAAAACACACTAATCACACTTTCACTTTATTTCGCTCCAAAGTCTTCGCTTGATCGCCAATTCAATACCGTCCCGGTCGCGCTCCTTACCGACTTTATATGGGATCTTTTCCACCGAAAACATCTAGAATGTAAGGAGTAAGCTCTTTTCTTGGAGGACTATCAGTCCGGAAAAATCGCCGGTGGTAAACGATTCCACAGAGGGGCCGTACGAGAAAAAAACTCTTAGTGGAAGGTACAGTGGTGAACCTCCAAACTTTCAGATGGTGTGGGTAGATCGCGAATTTTGTCGCGTCGTGCGTTCGTGGAATTTTGCGGCTGGGATTAATTCGAACAATTCTTCAGAGCACTCTCCGTAGTATATGCGATAGAAGATGTAAAGAGATGCAACATCTCTTTGCAGCGCCAGTGAATCGAGCCGATCGGAGAGGACTCAGTTGTCGACTATTCGAGACGCTCTACACTGAATGCGGTCAAGTGGAAGGAGCTGGCACTGACGAGTCCCGGCCCAGAGATGGGAACAGTATTCCATGTGAGGTCGAACATGCGCCTTGTAAAATTGCAGGCGGTGTGCCGGCGTGAAATACTTTCCCGCTCTGCTGAACACGCCAAGCTTTTGAAAGGCCAATTTGGCTTCCTTTTCCAAGTGACCACGAAACTGCACATCGCGCAATATGTCGGCGCCGAGGATTCCGATACTGGCTGAGGAAACAAGGGGACTGGAACTGAGGGGATACGACAAAGGGGTTATTTTAAGCAGTAAAAGCGCAAACTTGTGTCTTCTGGAGTTAGAACTGGAATATATTTAGTCTCCCTCAATCCGAGACTTTGTTCACCAAAGACTCGACTTCAGACACAAGTTCGTTCCGGTACTCGGCCACGTTTTCCCGAGAAATATTGGCACGGCCGGTGTTAGTGGCTGTCTTAATCATAATGTATAATAAACGTACTGATCTATTTTCCACAGTAAAAGAAAATGTACTCGTAGTATTTTAATTAAGAACTACATGTTCACTTACCTTGTTCTGATCGATAAAACTGACTTTCGTACGAGGACGAAGCCTGGGCTTGCCTTACTTGTGGGTCACAGTACACATGGTGTGTGCGGGGCGTGCGCAGTGGCGCGCGGGGCGGCTGGAGCCGGCCAACGCGTAGCTGGGCCACGAACGGGCGCAGCTTGACCACGCTTGTGACCATAGCAATTAATGTTGCCGATTTGCAACATATCATTGATATGCAGAAGTAACAGCGTCGGTGATAGCACGTAGCCTTGCAGAACACCAGCATTAATAGGATTGTAATCGGAGCATGCACCGTCTACTACGACCTTGATGCTCCGATCTGCAAGAAAGCTGGTGATCCCTATTTCTCGTTAAACCCGCACGAAAGAAGCTTTGAAAAAAGCGCTTTGTGCCAAACCCGATCGAAGGCCTTCGTAATGTCTAAACTAACCGCCAAGGCCTCCTTCTTGGAATCGACCGCTTGCGCTCATTAGCAGCAGTGCAGAAACTGCAACTGCTGTTTTCTGGTCTGAAGAGTAGAGAAAGTGGGTACAATAACAGGCTGTGGGGCATTCCATCTTTGACTTTCTTTATTTGCAGGTCTATTGTCACAATGCATGTGGACTGTCATTCGTTTGTCACTTCAATTATTAAAAAATTAAAAGCTACCTCGCACTTCCTTAAAGATTCAGCTATACTGAGAGAGTAACACTGGGCTGAGGATTGACAAGCGAACAAAAAATACCTTTCCTCCAGATGCTAGTCTCAAATTTGGTGTCAGGGAGGGGTTATTCACCGTCGGCGGTTTGCTGCTCATGATTTTTTGTTTTAATAATGATTTGAAGTGGATTTGATACTTAAACTGGTGTAGTTTTGTGTATTAAATGTCTCCGCATGTGAAATTTTAGTTACCACTGACGGTAAATTAAAACTTAAGTTTATATAACCCTTTGATGATATCTATGGGCCATGTCATCCACTTACCATTAGTAGGACTGTGTGCTAAATTTGACACCCTTATTTGAAAAAAAGGGCAATGTTGTATTCATATGCCATTTAATTCGTTAAAGGCGGTAATTACGTTCTATTAAAAGTTTAATTTTTGAACAATCCTATATTAAGAAAGAATTTCCGCACATGTCTAAAGTAGTTCTAAATAGAATTCAGTTTCTTCAATGTAATAATTGTTTCAACGGTCGGCCGTTTTTCATTGTTTCGTGACGCTGAAGTTACAATATTGATTTCCCCGTATTGCGTTTGTAGACACTATGGGAAATTGGCTATATTTCCATTGCGACCTTCAAATATCGTTAAATATCTCAGTTATGTATGCAACATAATCAGTTCACAAAGGTAATAAAAGCTTCTGTAAAAACAAATATAAAGGATCACAATTTGATTGATTGCTTTTTAATTTGATATTCGTAAAAACCATAATGAAAAATGAACATAGAATATTATGTATAAAAAACCACGTTGGTAATAGCTTTAGAAGTCATTGTCAAGATACAGTGTACAGAAGTAATTAGGCCGTATACAAACATAACGAACATACCAGCTTCTTCTAGCATACAAGATTTAAACTTGACTGCACTTACCACACCGTTGAAAATGTAACAACTGAAAGGTCCCATTATTCAAATATCTGTCAAAGTCGTTATAACCTTGTTTACAGTTGACAATATTATAATTGCAAATAAATGCCTTTCACACAAATACCAGTTTTTGCCAAACACGGCGGCGGCGCGGTGGTCTGCTCGTGGGAAAACGTCGACGTTGTCCCGTAACTCGAATAAGATATCCGTTAATAATGGTTTATTATAATTAGATGAATTTATATCTTGCTTGTTGTGTGCGTTTACGTAAAGCGGTTTTATCGGAATGAAAACTGCAAAGAATCTTCACTTTCCAGTTTCAGTATAGCACGTATTATCAACATACCTTTTGGAACTTGGAATAGACCCGCCATACGGAGATCCAAGTTTAACGGCCCTAGAGTCCGATTTCACTGTTTTTAAAACAATACCTATATAGTTTACATTTGTTTTTAGCATATCACAAGAACGAATCATGATCATATATCGACTACACATCCATTTTATTCGATGCGTAATTTCAACGGTAATACCTTATTAAGTTCCCAAGAAATCTATTGTGTTATTTAAAAAATTGAGTTTATTAACTTCCAAATAAGAAGTTGAATGTAAGAGCAGATCACAAAGCACCCACTCTTGATTGATTTCATTTTTACATTTTTATTTAATTGTACGTACATTGTACATATGGTTTACTGAGTGTCGTAATAAGTGACAGAGGGAAAAAACAGAAGATTCGTAGCAGTTTCTGATAACAGTTGAAAATAATAAAAAATTACCAATCCGCCTGCCAAGCGTGGCAACTATGTAATTATCCATCTATGGGGGAGGCTTATGTTAAACAGTGGACTATGAACATAGGCCTGTGTAAATGTATGAATTAATGAATGGTACTTTTGGCGTTACTAAGAAGGTCGCAGCGAAAAAGAGTGCACAATATAAATCTAAATTCATTTATTCAAAAGTGTCACTTGACTGACGAGCGTTGAGCCGCTTCGTTGTAACCGGCGCTGGTCCCGAGCCGCCGGCAAAGAGAGACATCAAAAACAATCATGTCAGCTAGTGTTATGAATTTAAAATGTCGCTTGATTTTTTTTTCTTACTTAGAATGGCTTTTCGACGGCTCTGTAGTGTAAAGCAATTGCCTTAGCAATGAATTAGGTTGCTACCTGCCGCGGATTCGAATCCTGTTAACATAAATTATAATAATAAACAAGCCGAAGATAATATACTGTCTGTGTGTCTGTATATTTCTGTTCTTGACAGCCTCGCACAGACGAATTGTAGAACGGCTTCTCACTACATGGAGAGAAGACCTGAGTGGTAAGAAATATAAGACGATGGATGTAAATAGCTAAGGACTGTACTGAGCATACTTTGTGCCATTTCTTGGGGCCTATGTTTAGCAGTGAACTTGTAATGTTATAATTAACGACAAACTGTAACTTAATATGCAAGGGTAATTTTTCTTTGGTTTCCTTTAATTTTCCTATATAAAAAATACTACGTCTATTTCGTGATCGTAGAACGTGATCTCGTGCAAATACCCGAGACGCTAACAGTCGCATTGTTAGCGAGTTGTGAATATAATCTCCTGGTAACATCGCGTTAACCTCCTCGATCCTGACGCCCCGTATAGGGGACAATTTTGTCAGTGCCTCCCGCTGTCGGCTGTTGTTGTAAACGTTATAATAATTGATTTAAAAGCTTATATATAGATGGCACTTTTCTACAAAATTTACTTTAGGCCCACTATATGCAGGAAAGTTGTTATTTCGCCAGTTTGAAATCGCGTGTTAACAGACTACCAAAGAAATGGCTACCCGTGGTAAGTTTTAAACTGTTTTTTATTGGAATAGCGCACGTTTCTTTTGAAATTACTTTGTATTGTGATAATTAGGTTACTTGACATATTGTGAAAACTTTTTTTTCGCATTTCGATAAATGATATGACCGTACTGATTGCTCGCTTGTGGATGTCCCGCATAGGGGACTTTCGGTTTTGGCCTTTACATATGTATTTAATAAATACATTGTAGTTAAAAGTTTCTTATTATTTTCTAGGCTTATCTTCAGAACAGATACAGTCGGCTTTAGAGCTGAGAGATGATGACTCAATCATCGAAGGTATTTCCGATGAGGATGACTCGATCTCTCTTACTGCTCATGCAGAAACTCTCCAAGAAGGTGGAGAAAGCTCTAGTGAGTATTCAAGTGATGATGAAGTACCACTCTCCACATTTTCTACTCCTCAGCCTTCTCAAATGAATCGTCGGATTTATTGGAAGCACCTAGACGACTTCGCACCATCTCCACCCGGAGTTTATCATCTTCCTCTAGCATCCAGTCACGTTAGAGTTTTACAAACACCGTTTGAATATTTTACCAGATATATTCCTGAAAAAAATATTCGAAATATTCAGCTCCTTTTCAAATCAAACTTATTTACACAAAACAAGGAAGAATTTAGGTACAACAAAAGATGAAATGAAAATATTTTTGGCATATGTATCGCTATGAGCTATTTGGGTTTGCCAAGAATTAAAATGTATTGGATGAGTAAAACTAGGATCCCAATGATAGCTGATCGTATGACTAGAGATCGTTTTTTTTGGATAAGGACTAACTTGAAACTAGTGAATGACCTTGATGTCGATACGGCTGCCAAACAAAATAAGTTTTGAAAAGTGCAACCCCTAATTGAAACGGTACGAAAAGCTTGCCTAGAAAATCCCAGACCTCAAGAAGTCAGCATTGATGAACAAATAATATCATTTTGGGGCCAAGTATCAATGCGGCAGTTTATCAGGGGAAAACCAAACCCTTGTGGGCTGAAGAATTTCGTTTGTACCAGCTCGGGTGGTATACCCTTAGATTTTTTCTTGTATGAGGGCAAGGGTGATAGCATACTACCGACTGGTGAAACTGAAGGTCTGGATATTGGCGGGAAAGTCGTAATGAGATTGGCTAATAATTTACCTGAGGGTTCCAAGCTATACATGGATAGATATTTTACATCAATTGAGCTGTTAGACAAACTATACACAGGGAAAAAAATGCAAGGAGCGGGCACTCTCAAGAAGTCAAAAATCCCTAAAGCATGCAATTTTAAAACTGATAAGCAGTTAAAAGATCAGGGACGAGGTTCTTCTAACCAATTAGTAAGGAATGATGGCGTAATAGCTTGTTTGAAGTGGTTTGACAACAAACCTGTAGTTATGGCATCATCTGCAGATTCAAAGTTACCTGAAAACAAATGCCGGCGCTGGTGTAAGAAGACGAAGCAATACATCGAGATTAATCGGCCTTATGCTATTCAGCAATATAACGAAAATATAGGGGGAGTGGACATGCTGGATAGGGTTATTAGCTTCTATAGAATAAGCGCACGCTCAAAAAAATGGACGGTTCGATTGATATTCCATTTATTCGACTTTGCGGCAGCTGCAGGATGGTTGGTGTACCGGAAAGAAGCCCAAATGTTGGATACTCCTAAAAAGGACACTGGATTACTTGGAGTTCAAAGCCGAAATAGCAAATTCTTTGCTCTATTTCACTCCAGCAAGAGAGCAAATACACCTGTACGAGGAAGTTGATGATGTGCCAGCAGAAGCTAGTCAAACTAGCCGCAAGAGGAAATATGTCCCTCAACCCCCATTGCAGCTGAGAACAGCCATGGCAGGTCATTTACCAATGATTGATAATGAGTCAGGTGATCACAGATGCCGCTTGCCAGGTTGCAAGAGCAAGAAAGCAAGGGTATACTGCTCAACTTGCGGCATGCATCTATGTTTAGTCGCAGGGCGGAATTGTTACAAACAATATCACGAACAAAATTAATTTTTATTTGAATAAATACTTCTTTCTTTCACTGAGCTTTAAGGTTTTATTTATATCTTTTTCATAACACTAAAACCGAAAGTCCCCTCTAGGGGACACGTAATAAAACAAATATATAAATAGAAAAAAATACAAAGTATATTTTTGTTGCTTTAAAATGTATTTCTAAGTATGCCTATCAAAAATTGTATCAATATCTATCAAAACAACACCTCAGGACTGAGGAGGTTAATTGCCTAGGCAAGGATGTTGCCCCCATTTGACTGAGATTTATTATCTGCTAAATTTAGAATGAAATTAAATAGCAAGTGATATTTATGTCTAGGAACAAGTAAAATTATTTAAAATATTCATATATAAAGTTATTTGTACGGATTTTATCGCATTTAATTTTACTTATTTTTAATTCCCGACGTTTCGAGTCCTTTGCAGCATCCACGGTCACGGGGGACTGAGGTGACTGAGTTCCCGATATCAAAGTTAACCCGGATTACTTTCAGCTTTTAAGTTATTACTTTTGGTCCGATCCTTTTTCTTTTGTTTTTAAACGTGGTAAATTCATGCTGCAGCTATAATATGGTTCTAGCGCGAATGGATCGGCTCGCCTGAGAAAGGACCACGCTCTTACAGAATACTGGCGTAAAATAGCAGCCTAATGCTGCTGTTTTTCGTATGGTGAGCGTAGAGAACCGTACACCCTTTTTACTGGAAACGGGGCATTCCATCTTAGTCCTCAAGGGTGACAACGTGTCTGCATTTCGATTAGGAATCGTTGCAATAGGTGTAGATGTCTCTTGATGTGCTCTTTTGATACCCAAATTCTATTAAAAAAATTTTTTTACGTTATCTGAACTTTAAAAGTTGCTTGGTATTTTCCATTAAAAATCTACAGAAATAGAACCGCGGCTCGGGATTTATTGTATTGACCTCTCTAAACTCTTATTTATTAGTAAATTAAACATGTATTATAATCATTAGAAATGTTGCAATTTCATGAGCCACAGCACCCACTTATGTTGTGTTCTCGTTTGTCAACGTTATTGTTTAAAAATTTAAATAGTCACAGTTTAGTTGAAAAAAATATATTAAGTTATTTGTACTAAGTACCAGCGGCGCGCGCGATTTCTCATTTAAAACTAATTTTAACATTCTTTTGCCGCAGTTGCTTCGAATTTTGCCTTCATAGCAAAATTCTGCATAATGTAAGGAATCGTACAGTAAATAATGAATACTAGAAGAGGTATTGGGAATTGTGTAAATGTTTACTTATCAGATCCCGTAAAGTTATCTTATGTGTAAATATTTAACTTGACAACATTACAATGAATTGAAAAAAAAGATTTAAAAATGTTATAGCAACCCTATTTCTATAGTGCTCTAATCTACTGTAGCGGTACCTCACGGCTAAATGGCTTCCCTTGACTCGTCCGACCGGCCACGGAACCGTTTCAGGTGCCATTTCAATTTAGCGATAGCGCTTATTGCGACTAACCATTGCACTCGGCCCAATGTGTTGGCTGTGGCTCCAGAAAACTTTCGAAGCTTGAGTACCGTATGCTGACGTTCCCAGAGCTTTCTAAATATTTCTGAAGGAAGTTTATGTAACGCCCATGAAAAAAGGGTGTGGATTTCTTGTTGGCTCTTCCCAGGACATAGTTCATTCTTGAAGCACTGATAAAAGCAAATAATAACTCAATACGAAGGGTGTTCAATGTATTCTCGTTATTAAGGTAATTTGCTAATAATGTGGGTAATTAAAAAAATCACTAGCTAACGACACTACAACCTCAAACCTTAACCTCATAACTTCTGTAAATTTCAGTTATAGACCACGTGAATGACTGATTCGAAAATGATAACAAAAATCGAACACCTGTGGTGATTGAACAAGAAAAAACTCAAAACAAAAACATCCATGAAGAAATGGTGGCCGTTTACCAAGACTGCTCCTTCAATGTCAACTGTACAGAAGTGGTCAAGTGAATGAATACAAAAGAGGCAGGGAAAGTATCGAAGACAACCCTCGCCCGGGTCATGGCCCGGGTGGGCCAATAACAGCGGCCACAGAAGAAAATGTGAAAATTATTGCAAAACTTGTATTAGAAGACGGAGGAGTAAGACTTAAGATGTTAGCGGTAAGTAGTAACCTATCCGTTGGTACCATACACAACATATTGCGTGACTATCTCAACCTCACGAGTCATCGTAAGATGGATGCCGCGGTGCTGCTCACTGCGCATCAAAAGCAGGCGCGGGTTGACTGTTGTAGGGAGTTTTTAGAGCTTTATCTTGACGACCCAACAAGTGTTTTCGAGTTATAGTTTCAGGAGATGAAACGTGGGTTCACCACTATGACCCCGAGTGTAAACAAGAGTTTATGCAATGGGATGAGAAAGGATGAGACACCCACAGGAAGTTCAGTCCCTCCATCGGCCGGTAAAATCATGGCAACTGTGTTTTAAGATTCTAAAGAGTACTATTGATCGAGTACACAAGAAAAAGATAAAACCGTCAACGCAGACAAATGCTCAGCCACTTTACGCAGTTTGAGAGAAGCAATAAAAAAAGAGAGGAAAGCTGACCAAGGAAGTGCTACTTCTTCATGACAACACAACGGTTCATATGGCGCGGCTCTCCAAGGCACGAGACTGCGGGTTTGAGGAAATTAACCACCCACCATACAGCCCAGATCTAGTTACTACTTTTTATTCCCAAACTTAAAAAAGACCTTCGGGAAAAGCGATTCGATGTCGATGATAATGAACTCAAGTCCGCTGTAAATGAGCATTTTTCAGGTCAAAACGAAGAATATTTTTTCCAGGGAATAGAAAAGCTTTTTTCACAAACAAGTAAATGTATTGATGTCTTAGGAAACTATATCGAAAAATAAAAAATATTTCATAATTTTATCTTTTTTTCTAACATCGGTACTTCTTCATGACAACACAACGGTTCATATGGCGCGGCTCTCCGAGGCACGAGACTGCGGGTTTGAGGAAATTAACCACCCAACATACAGCCCAGATCTAGTTACTACTTTTTATTCCCAAACTTAAAAAAGACCTTCGAGAAAAGCGATTCGATGTCGATGATAATGAATTCAATTCGCTGTTGACATTCATTCAAAACGAAGAATATTTTTTCCAGGGAATAGAAAAGCTTTTTTCACAAACAAGTAAATGTAATGTAATGTAAGTAAATGTATTGATAGATTGATGTCTTAGGAGACTATATCGAAAAATAAAAATTATTTCATAATTTTATCTTTTTTCTAAATTGGTACCCATATCGAGAATACATTGAATGCAGCTCGTATATAAACTTATATATAATCTGTTGAATAGAAATTATTCCCTTATATTTTTGGTATTAGCCACTGGAACTGTAAATAGATCTTGATTTTTACTTCACATTTTACAAAAATCATACATGTAGATTCACTTTATTTTGGATGCAGCAGGAATAGACCGTCTCGATTGTGATAGGACTCCAGCGGAATATCACAAGAGGAAAATGACGGCATAGCGCTGCATTTGCTGTGTTTTCCAAACATCATACACTTTTAAGTACTGGTAACACCAAATCAATCCTATCTTAGCCCTTAGCAGTGACAACGCGTCTGGATTTTAATTCTTAATCGAGGATAGACTATGTAGGTGTCTACGGGCTACGGCATCCACTTACCATCAAGTGGGCGGTATGCTTGTTTGTCAACCTTATTTGTTTTGTAATTAATATGCCTTTTCTAACTACAATGCAATAACTTTTTCATTGGAAATTTTTGTTTTGATTTTGAGCTATGCTACTGTAGCCGCCACAATTCGATCAGCCTAGATTGCCAACGTTTTTTATACATCAACTTAGTGTTTTCTAGGTTAATTACCTTTTAAACGTTAAGTAATTAGCGACGAAAAATAAATTTACGGAAAGCGCGTAGACCCTGAGCTCTGAAAACTTAAATTACATTTACACAGAAAATAACATAAAAAATTACATAAATCTGCAAGTGAATCTTATTTTAGGACGTACATATAAATTTTATTTTCGGAACAAGTGAGCTAGGTCCTGCTTGACATCCGTTCGAATGACAAAAATAAGAGAACTTTGAAATAGGGACCAATTGTTGCCGCTGGACTGGACATATTTTTTTTCGAGACAATTAATTATTTGGTTATTTTTGTATATGAAGCTTTACTTTTATTATGGCCACCGTAAATCACTTATTTGCAAACCATAAGTTTTATCGCAGTCGCATGTCTGAATATTTACATCTGTTATATTACATATGAGATGTTACACCGTCCCATATTTCTTTTCCAGTGTTGACTGGTATAGAACGGCAAAGGTAATTAAGACCGCCTTTTGTAACCCCCAGTAGAAGGAGTATTTCAATAAAGGGCAAATAAAAATATAAACAGCAACCTAGCAAAATAATTTTAATCTTATTCGCTAAATATTAACGATTCTACTGATTCTCCAGTCATATGTGCTAGGGGTCTTAAGTAAGGTTGTAAATGTTTGTTGTTTGGGTGTTAATGAAGCTTGGACGTAAGGGATCTGAAGGTCCCGATGTAAAGGAACTGCTTAACAATTGAATATGAAAATCATAAACATAATTTAGTACAATGGAAAACCGACATTCTTCATTAGTAATTAATGGACGTTAGATGCAAGTGAGTTTACTCTGAACGCGAACATGTTTACAGCCGAGCGGTTGTTTATGGACACATGAGAGTGCGCGTTGACGGGGACGTAAACTATGCGCGTCGTAAAAACGTTGCCACTATGCCTCCGCTGTTTATCTTAGACACAAGTGATTAGTAAATCATGCTATTAATAAAGTGTCGAAATGGTTTATGAGAGACGCTGGGAAAATTCAAGTTGCTACTTTTTTGTAATATTGTTACGCTATAACACTGTTACGATTATAAGGAAGCAAAGCATGAGATAGGTAGCAGTGTCCAGCGAAGCGTGGTAACTATGGCAAATGAGAGAGAGAAATATATTCGTTATCAGTCACGGCGGCCTGCCTCAACGAAGACTAGCTCTATCTCGCAGGCCAGGATTAAAGTGTCCGAATGTACGCGCAAGCACAAGTGCACTCTCTGTTCCCTGACTCTCATATTCCGACACGACAGGAGTGAAATCGGGTGCAAGACCAACAGCTTTAAGTTGGCGGTGTTACATCCCCGTGCCTCAATAAGCACGATTGAGGCACGGGGATGTAACACCGCCAAATTTCTGGCTCCGGACTGCTAATGAGAATTTCTTGTCAGAAGAACCCAAGGACTGATTTTGACCCGACCCGGGATTCTAAGATCGGACCTTGTGACCCGCAGTCGTGTTTACGACCAACCTAACCAACGAATAAGTCAAATGGAAAATCCCCCTATAAGGCAATCTATGAAGGAGGCCTATATTCAGCAGCGGACTTTTGATAGGCCACAGAGGGAGGCCGGCACAGGAGATGAACAAGCAGCATTTTCCTGATAACAACTTAATAAAAAAAACTGGGATTTCCAAGCCGCCTGCCAAGTGCAGTAATGACCAATTCCCCCAATGATATAATCTATGGTAACGGTAACAAAGAGCTCAGCATAAGTGAGCATGTTCCATCAAGAATTTATGTCCTCGGACATTTTGATTTTATATATGATTTTGTTGTGAAATATACCTTAGAAATATGATTTTGTTTGTGAAATAAATTTTAGAAATGAACTAGTACTCTATAGAAATAAACTAGAAGAAGAGTGTGGTTTGCAAGATGACGTTGTGACCAGGATTAAGAAAGGAATGCTTCGGTGGCTTGGTCATGTGGAAAGAGTGACAAAGAAAGTTTATGTTGCAGAAGTGAATGGCAGAGTCGGAAAGGGACGTCCTAGGCAAAAATTTATCGACCAAATTAGCGATTTATTAAAAACGGGCTAAATTAGGAGTACCCTTAACAGGCGAGCATGTATGCGTAGGTATATGGATGTAAAGGAGGCGAGAGAGGTGTGTCAGGATCGTGCCAAATGGAAGTCTGTAGTTTCTGCCTACCCCTCTGGCTGACAGGCGTGAGTGCTTATGTTTTTTATATGTATGTTAAATAAACTATATTCGTCACTGAGCTATAACTGCTTTAAACATGAGTAACTGTCCCGCGTGGGAGGCGGGACGTTTGCGCCTACGATAGGCGCCGGCGCGACCGCAAGTGTCACTGTTTTCCCCATAGATGCTTATATTGTGCTGAATTATTAATAGAACACGTTCCTTTATCTGAGGTTCGGATCAATAAACAGCCTGAGGCAGTAGCCAAGCCATTTAACGCACAGTTGTAACAAGTGACTTCATTATCATCATTATTACAACCAATTACAAGTCCATGAATTGCCATAAATCAAGGTTCTGATCCACCTGCATCCATCGACCTATTTCTTACCAAGTTATAACTCCATTTAACGAGAGGCCCCACTACAACCTTTATCTTTTATCTGTTGTCAATTCTTCGAGTTATATGTTCGACCATTGCCATTCAAGCTGATTCGTTGGGCTATGGCAGTTACTGCACTGTCTTCGGCGGATATCCTCATTACGCAGTTTATCAACCAGAGGAACTCTCCATAGTACGTTAAGCGACCTTGAGTTTCCTTTTACGGCCAGCAGTAAAGAACCGCGTCAGCAAAAGTGACTTGTTTTTTTTTTTAATTGAGCGGTACGATTACTCGTGTCAATAATAGTAACAAATAGATAACACTGCGGCTGTATTATGACTCTAGTATAGATGGTAAATCGCACTCTCTTAGTGTAATAAATGCTTATTCACTCTTGCAGTGAATCCAGATTGTAATTAGATGGAAAGACAGACACGGGAAAATTATTGTACTCCCTTGCTGCACGCATTACGAAATACGAAAGAAACTGTTTGATTTGAATGCGTGGGAATATCGATAACAAACAGATGAATACCCGCCGATCGCTTGGTTCTTCAACGGTCCAATTCTTAATTGGTAAATAGATATCGATTTAATATGTAATCGAACTACGAATTTCCGAATACGAACTTGTATAAAATACCGTCTTTATCAATTAGAAAATTAAATTGCCAGCTGTACTTGGCACTTTAATTAAATAATTTATTTATTATGTTAGGTATATATTTATTCCATCATTGAACCATCTTCTATTTGAAGAGCCTATTGCAGCAGTGTGACTGAAACTGGCCAGTAGGATAACCTCACCATTATTATAATAAAGTGAAGTTACAGCTTTTTTTTTCAGGTTTCTTTACGATAATTACTTCTCCGCCGAGCATGTAGTAAATCAGCTCTTAAAATTGCAACTAAAAATTTCGGTGGTGTAAAATGGTAGTTGAACCCAGGTTGCTCGCGTGATTTGAAATTTACAGCGAACGCTTGCCCCTGAGCTCAGTTCATTAATATGATGAACGAACTACATTAAAATACCTCTTATAATTTTTGACTAAATTTCGGACTCAATTGACAAACTTAGTACAAAAAAGTTTTGACTATGTCGCAGTTTCATTCAAATTTCCTTGTTTATACGCTTTTGACGTCGTATTTTGCAAATCCCGTTTGATATATTATTATGTATTCTATTGCTCTGTCTCAACGGTGCGGCAACTCGTAGTCGCTCGCAAATCGTAGTGCCTTGTAGGTGTGGCTATGCCCTTATCACGTCTGAAATCTGGATTCGTGATTGTTCAAATTTTATTATATTATTTTGTGTTTTGCAATTTACAATCACACATTTTTTATTTTGCGTAGGAAACAATTTCGACAGAAAATTATTTTATATTAATCATTTTATAAAAAATTAAACCTTTATGCTTGAAAAAATAACGATCCGTTTTTTAAAAGTATTATGGTTTAAATTCTAATTATATTGTTTTAAATTGTTAGGTTTTAATTTATAATTTTTCTTTTTTTTTTTGTTATTTATCATTTTCTTATAATTAGTTTTTATTATTCACCTTAATTGATCATGCTACCATTGTCATTACTATCGTCATAGACAGTTTTTTAAGTTTTCTCTTGAACATTCATAAATATGTTTACTTAAGGCAATATATATATATATATATATATATATATATATATATATATATATATATATATATATATATATGTAATGAAATGAATGATATTTCATTAATTTGAATTTGCTGCGCTTCGCGTATCTATGTTGTCTGTGGAAGATGGTAGAGGGCGCATCGAAGTGATGTGTAAACTATGATTCAATGGCGGATGACGTTTAGATTATTTTGTGCATTTTATTGTTATAAAAACTTGTAGAGAGATAAACCGAAGGATACGATTGAGGAAGCAATATTAGTAAACTTTAAATGTCGTTTCTTTGTATTTTCAGGTGAGATAGAAGTGTAATTGTCATAACTTGATAATTGTTGTAATATTGGAAAGACGTGTTAAATAAAACAAAACTTTGTATTTTCAGAGAAACAATTTGTGGTTTATTTTGAAGATCCTCAATAATATACCTTATAAAACGACATTTTTGTTAACTAAGAGAAGATGGACCGGCTGCGATTCGAGTTTACGATGATAGCCTCAAATGATGGCAAATCTAATGTACTAGCCATAACCTCAATATCTACAGAAGAAGGAAAATGTTATGTTTTACCCGAGGAGCTGAAGCCGGTGAGTCATCATACATATATTGTTAAAATGAACACTTTCACAAAAGTAAAAAATAGCATAAAGAAAAGACACCAAAGTAGAAAAGTATGGATAAAATTGGATGAAAATCTAAAGAAGACATATGTAGATGAAGAAGATGGATGGCTTGATAACAATAAAAATAAAAATATTTGATTTGGAAGAAGAGGTGGATGTATACATAGTAGAAAATGAAGATTTTGAAGATTTCATAATCGGATTGGATATGATAAAGAAATTCAGATTAACCCAAAATGAGAACTTGCAGATAGAACAAAAGAAAATAACAAATAAAATAGACAGAATGTCTAAAGATAACAGAAATGAAGATAAGAATATAGAAACATATACAGTAAATTTCAATGAACACATAGAAACAAAGGAATTTATAAGTATGACAGATCATTTAGATAATAAAAAGAAAATTGAGATAGAGAAAATTATAAAGGAATATACAACAATTTTTGCTAAGGACAAGTATGATATAGGATCAGTTAGAGATTATGAAGCTCACATAGATTTAATAGTAAATAAATATTGTAGTAAAAGACCATACAGATGTACAATAGAAGATAAATTAGAAATTGAAGAGCAAATATCCATGTTACTAAAGAATAATTTAATAGAAGAATCTTACAGTCCTTTCGCTGCTCCAGTGACATTGGCTTTTAAAAAAGGTGAAAATAGAAAATCCCGTTTATGTGTAGATTTCAGAGAATTGAACAAAATTGTTGTACCACAAGCTCAACCTTTTCCTTTGATAGATGATCTAATTATTAAAACAAGAAATTGCAAGTATTTTACTACACTGGATATAAACTCAGCATTTTGGGCAATACCTTTACGGGTGGAAGACAGAAGTAAAACAGGATTTGTCACACAAGATGGCCACTTCCAGTGGACCTGCCTCCCTTATGGCTTGAAAACATCACCAGCAATTTTCCAGAGAATTTTAAGCAATATTTTAAGAAAACACAATCTCACAGGATACTCTGTAAACTATATTGACGATATTTTGATATACTCGTCTACCTTTGAAGAACATATAAAGCACATAAGAAATGTATTAGAGGCAATAATTAAAGAAGGCTTTAGATTGAAGTTTAAGAAGTGTACCTTTGCTTCAGACTCGGTAAAATACCTCGGCCATATAATTCAGAACAACTCAGTAAGACCATTAAAAGACAATTTGATTTCAATAAAGAATTTTCCAACTCCTAAGACGCAAAAAAACATCAGACAATTTTTGGGAAAAATAAACTTCTACCATGAATACATACCAAGAAGTGCAATTATCCTAGATCCATTACATAATTTATTAAGAAAAAACGAGAAGTTTGTATGGTCAGAGAAGTGTGAAGAATCATTTAATCAGATAAAAAGATATTTATGTTCTCAACCGGTCTTGGAAATATTCGACAAAGACTTACCAATCAAAATCTTTACCGATGCATCTTTGGAGGGCATTGGAGCAATATTAAAACAGACACAACTAGATGGTAAAGACAAACCGGTGGCATATTTCTCAAAAAAACTGAACGAACATCAAAAACGGAAAAAGGCTATATATTTAGAATGTCTTGCTATGAAAGAAGCCGTTAAATATTGGCAGCACTGGCTCATTGGAAAACAATTCACTATTTACTCAGACCACAAACCTCTAGAGAACATGAACATTAAATGCAGGACAGATGAAGAATTGGGTGATCTAACATATTACCTATCTCAGTATGACTTTACAGTAAAATATATACCTGGTAAAGAAAATGTAGAAGCAGACTGTTTGAGCCGAAATCCGGTATTAGAATCAGAAGATAACAGTGAGGAACTATTGAGAATAGTTAATTTAATACAAATAAAAGATATAGTTGAAGACCAAGAGAAAAATGAAACAATAAAAAAAAGAAACAAAATTTAATACACAAAAATAAAATCTATTATAAAAAAATAAAGAAACAGGAAAAGATTATCCTCTCAGAAGAATTTAGTAAAAAACTTATAAAAAAGGTGCATGAAAATTTATGCCATATTGGGATCAGACAATTGCAGAAGAAAATAAGTCCTATATATACAGCTATAAACCTAACAAAAAATATTATAAATATTTGTAAAACATGTGAAATATGCATAAAAAATAAATCAAGATGTCAAAAAAAATTGGATTAATGTCACAACTGGGACCAGCTACAAAACCATTTGAGATAATGTCAATGGATACTATTGGTGGCTTTGGAGGATCTAGGTCTACAAAGAAATACCTACATCTTTTAGTAGACCACTACACAAGATATGCATTTATTGCGACTTCAAAAACTCAGAATGCAAGTGACTTTATAAATCTAACAAAGAAAGTACTAGAGACAGATGAGATTGGAATTATCCTGACAGATCAATATCCGGGCATCAATTCAAGAGAATTTAAGCAATATTTGCAGGAGAATAATATTAAACTAATTTTTACAGCTGTGAATACACCATTCTCGAACGGCTTGAATGAAAGATTAAATCAAACAATAGTAAATAAAATAAGGTGTAAAATGAATGAGAAAAATAATAAGAGAACGTGGACAACACTAGCAAGAGAATGTATACAGAAATATAATGAAACAGAACACTCCGTTACAGGTTTTGCACCAAAATATTTACTGGATGGTACAAATGTCAGTATTCTACCAAACGAATTTAAAACAATAGAAAAGGAAGACAAGTGGATGGCTGATAGAAGATTGGCATTAGAGAATACAATAAAATCCCATGAGTACAACAAGAAAATATTTGATGAAAATAGAAAAATGCAAGAGTTTAATGTAGGAGACAGTGTATATTTAGAAAATAGAAATAGACTGAATAGAAAGAAATTAGACGAATTAAAAATAGGTCCTTTCAAGATAATAGAGAAAATATCGAATTCAATTTATAGGCTTGATACAGGCAACAGAAAAGCAGAATCAACATTATTTCACATAACAAAATTACAACCTGTCGTAACAGAAGAAGATGAAGGAGAAGAAAACGAATATGAAGATTATTATTAAAAAAAAAAAAACTTATAGGTACATTGTATAGATATATTGCTTAGAATTTTCGCTCTTAGGGGGGGAGATGTAATGAAATGAATGATATTTCATTAATTTGAATTTGCTGCGCTTCGCGTATCTATGTTGTCTGTGGAAGATGGTAGAGGGCGCATCGAAGTGATGTGTAAACTATGATTCAATGGCGGATGACGTTTAGATTATTTTGTGCATTTTATTGTTATAAAAACTTGTAGAGAGATAAACCGAAGGATACGATTGAGGAAGCAATATTAGTAAACTTTAAATGTCGTTTCTTTGTATTTTCAGGTGAGATAGAAGTGTAATTGTCATAACTTGATAATTGTTGTAATATTGGAAAGACGTGTTAAATAAAACAAAACTTTGTATTTTCAGAGAAACAATTTTTGGTTTATTTTGAAGATCCTCAATAATATTACCTTATATATATATATATATATATTCTGAATTGAAAGCTCAAATAAATAACTCTTAAACCTGCTGTCTTATTTAAGATGCCTCTGTGTTTCTAAATACTAGCATATTAGCGTAATTACTAACTCCCATCCTTCCCTTCCCTTGACACTTTCAAAGTTTACTTGAACTATCTTAGATTACCTAGGGGTGCGCTAAATTGCTCGAGTGTTTTGTCTTACAACACTTATCTATTTTCTTTAAGACAGTTTGAGATAACCTATATTAATTACCGAAGTTAACTATAATCTGTGTAAATTCTGCTCAAAATTGTCCATTAATAATCCGGTCCGACAGATTGTATCAGCCCGACATTTAACTTAAAATTATTACTTAATTTCTGGTAATATCGTATTTATATGAAAAAATATTACTACTTGTTGATTTTATTTTGCTGGTGTTATTCAATATCAAATTCCTAGAGAATGAGAATTCTTCAGGTTAAGTAAGTAGCAAATTGTAAATATATAGTATGCTGTGATTGACTTTAAGTGATTGTGCACCTTCCGTAAATATTCTTTATAGATGTAATAATGTATCAATCGTAATTCTAATAATAAATAAATAAACTGGGTCTGCAACTTCCCATCCCTAAATAAAGATACGGACACGCCGCCGTCTCGCGAGCCTATACTAAGCGTAAACCCAACGTCGCAGTATTGTCTCCGACCGCTCCTTGACACGCCCGCCACTTCCCCACGTAGACGATAAATTTTCCCCGCCCGCCCGGTAATATTCCCCGGGGATTCTACGCGGAAATTGCTAGTGTAAACGGGAAATGCTCTTTGTAAGGAAACTACGTTCCCCTTTGTTTTGAATGTGTAAATAGTGTTTTTTTTTTTTCACCTGACTATAAAATACGTCAAGTATACAATTAGCGATTTTATATCACATAATATTTGAATAATATTTGGATCACCGTTTTTAATAGACACATAGTAAAGTTACAGCCTATAATATACGTCATTAATGTCATTGCTGTAAGGGTTTTAAGGGCAAGGAAACATCCACCGCGCTACGCTAAAGCGTCTTCACTTCACTTGTCTTCGAAATATTTTTTTTTGATTTCTCAGACTTTCAGGTCTCCTCAAGATGTTTTCCTTCACCGTGGAGCAGGTAGTAAATCAGCACTTACACTGCAATAAACAATTTGATTGGTGTAGGCGGCCATATTCACTTTGAATAGGAAAGTTGCAACCTATCTATAAACGTCCCAATGCTCGGCATTCGCCTTCTCTCATTTCTAAGATGGTTATGGATCAAATACGACGATCAAAAACGCAGTATTCGCTTTGAATATACATTTACAAACAATAATAGATATTATTGTGGTTCGTATGGTTGGAGTGAATTATGTTTAGTTTTTACAACGAAATTGCTGTTAATATAGGCTTTTATTTTACATGTCCTCTATTGGATATTTTCTCACTTGTCTTGATGAACTAAAATTTTTATTTTAAAAATTATGATAGTGTTTAAAATAGTTTCAAGTTTAAAGTTTATAGTTCAAATTATTGACAAATGAATAATGGAGCACGATCGCGAAAACCTTTTGGGAACGGAGACAAAAATCGTCACGGCGGCCCTCCGCGAAAGAGGCTCTCTCCGCCCTTTCTAGGCTCTTAATTAATTGGCGCCGGAGTGTTGCTGTACACCCCACGCGCACCTATCCTCGAACAATACGTTCGCGGTTCTGTGGGGATGAAACACGGCTAGGGATGCAAGAGCGATCACTTATCTCATCCTTAAAATTTTTTTAAACGTATTCATTTGGACAAATTGCAAAGTAAAATGCACGTTTTATAAAAAAAAAGTATACGTCTTTCATTTTCTTTTGCAATTGATCAAGTTTTCTACTTTATCTGCATCCTTTATGCAGTACACTAATAATTGTATATTTCCTTCTATCTTCTAGGTAGAGTATAAAAACACACAAATAATGTCATGAATCAACTTCAAGCAGGAAGAACAAGACTCTTAGTAGGAAGGATTTGCGGTTTTCATTCCCTTGGCGGGTGAATTAGCGATCAGTATACCAGAAGTCTCGGAGATTTAACTCTGTTCCCTGTCGCTGTTTTTTGTTTGACAACATCTACGAGATGAAATCCGCCTCAACGCTACCACCAAAGGTTAATTCATTAGTCCAAATAAGAATCTAAGTAGTGTTTATCATCATTGCAACCTATCAAACTCCATTACTACTGAACACAATCCTCCCCATATATTTTCCGTTAAGGGGATGTTTGCAATTGTTACCACGCCAGGCAAACGGGATAGAAATTGCAATTTTTATTTTTTAGTAGTTATTAGGAAGACGCTGCAGCCCATCTCCTGATTGGTTTCCCGCTGTCGCCGCTTACATCCACGGGATGGTATAAGATAGTGTGGATATTCTTACACTGCCCCTACACATTAAGGCTTGTTTATGTTATTAGAAAATTTGATTAGGCAGACTTTAACCATTAACACCTACTTTGAACATTAAATTTTCCTTTGATTCTCCTAAGTAAAGGCGACAATAGTTTTTGGGTTCACTAGAAATTTTAAAATAACTTAATGGTGTTACACATAAAAATGAAACCAATTTATTATAGAAAACTGCCTAAAGATTTCATGAAAATCTAACCGGAATCATGAAATAATATAATAAAATACTACATGAGAACTAGTACAAGTACTAGTCACTGAAAAATCAATACATGTATAAAATAGTTTCCACACCACTTTTGGTGCACTATGGTTTTCCGAAACTACAAAAAGGATTTTCTATCAATCTTAAAGTACCTATATAACTTATTGCATCCACATCTAGATAAACTGATGAGTAGGATTAGAAAAGTAACAATGGATATTTAGTTAACTTAGACATGTCGCTGACAAGACATTTTTAACGAGTGTCTATAATTATTGCTTTGGTACAACCAGTAATGTCATATTGTATTCCTGTATGGGGTGGAGCCACTAAAATAAAGTTTCTGAAAGTGGAAAAAACCCAAAGACGTCTGCTCAAGGCTATGCATTTCCTACACTATCGATTTCCAACTAATATATTATACACATATACTAACTTGTTGGCAGTAAGATAACTATACATTCTCAATTGCATACTTAAGTTACATAAATCTTTACCGTATGATCCTGTAATACTACTTAGAGGAGGAAAGGCAGAGTCGTTGCCACCACTACGGTAAAAGCAGCTAAACAAAATCTAATTATGTCGGTTAAGCTTTACTCTCACACAATGGTTAAAATCACTCAGCTACGCTGACACAGAAAGCTTAGTAGAAAATATTACTTGACAGTGGACACTCAAATTGTAAATACCTATTTAAATTGAAATAACTTAAAAAATTGACTTGCAGTAATTTTTGATTTGCTGCAGAACTTTAAGGTATTCATATATTCATTTACATACATACATACATACACACACACGCGCGCACGCACGCACGCACGCACACTAACCACATAAAAAATATATTTGTAATATTATGTAGACTAATTTTATAAGTAATCACAAATGTTACACTTTGTGTTTGTAACTAATACTTACCTTGTCATCATGTAATATGGAAGAGCGATAACTTCCTAATACAGATATTTTTATAGTTAAAAGGAATGTTATCAAAATTTGTTGGTAAAACTGGTATGTTATTGAAATAAGCATTTTGATTTTCATTTTTTTTTAATTAAATCAAAGGCAGCTGTGATGTGAAGAGAAGCTGTTTGTCTGGTAATTTAGAATTTTGGGGGGAGTCTCAAAATAATTTAAAATGTCAGGTGAATCCAGACGAATCTCGACCATCTGGCGACCCTAATTACAGCTGCAGCGTACCATGTACGACTTAACGAAAATACCATATAGTTCCTTTTTTATTAGGGCTATAACCCCATAGGGGACCCTTGCAACAACCTCGTGAAAGCAACATAATATAAAGAGAAGTTAACTTGTTCCAATAGGTATACACATAAAATGTTCGATCTTATTACGAAAATAACGTATCAGCTGCGGCATGAATAAAATATTTTAAAAAAGGTAAAGGCGCCATTTTGTTTCAGTAAATGCGCACTTGGGATGTAAATTTTTGCGGCTACTGGAGATCGTAAAACGAGGATTCTCTCCTCTACTGCAATAATAATATCTTTCAAAGACAGGTCGGGTATAAAACTGCGCGTCAGTCGGATACGCTCGATACAACGAAATTATATTCGACGTAGAAACGAGTACGTTGCATGTTTTATGTTGCTTCCATTAGGGTTCGAAATAATTACAAAGATGAAGTAATGTCTTTTTTTATTTAGTTTTTTGGTATCACCCTAAAACTAGGTTTTAATACTAATGGAATAATTCTAAGGATATCATTGTTCCCCATCGGCCATTAAAAGTCCACTTGCTGGATTAGCCTAAATCGTTGTGATGGCGGCCTATCAGAATTCATCAACTAATTTCGCCTCATGGGTGTCATAAAATATAGGAAAGAAACACTTTTCAATGAATATTATATTTGTATCCTTTAGCGTCATTTAAATGGACATAGTTCTTAATTTGTTAGTGTCAAAGTCAAAATATTCTAAATTGAACTTTACTACTATTTGATATTGTTCCCTATTTCTTTTATAAAGCAACTCGCTTCGGCTTTGCTTGATTACAAATAGTACTGTGTAGTGTATATTTTGACTGTGATCTTGAAGAGTTGATCCCTAAAACTTACATTTTGTTCATCTACCATTTTAACATTAAATATGCATGTTTTATACACAAAACTTTCTTCAATAATTTCAATAAATTATGGTAAAAATGTGATCAAAATCCTTTTAGTAATATTAAAGTCTTAAGCAAACGAATCAACTACTTTGATACTATTCAATGAGGAATCTAATGTTGAACATATGCCTCTTTTCTCAAAACTATTCTACTTTAAGACAAAATGAGACGTTTTTACTAAAAAACACAACAGACAAGGTTTTATACTTCCGAAGCTATTGTGGAAATTATTTCGTTTTAGGTGTTGGCTTTTACTTTTTATAAAAAATCTTCTCCTGGTCCATTTAGAGTGGACTAAAAAGGAATTCACAGGCTGGAATGTCATCTAAATAGCCACATCAAATATTTCATCACCTATTTTTCCATCCTAAGGATTTGAATTTTTTCTTTAAATTATGTATTTATAGTACCACCCAAGAACTCCTCCTTTTTTAAACTAGGCTAAAACGAACTTCTTCAGTCTCCACTCTCCATATCTGTCATTGTGCCCAGTGGCTCCATACTGTGGGGTTTAAATTCACATTTCCATAGACAGTACTGATATAAGCTCTGATGTATTTGTTACTTTGTATTTAAAAAATCAAACATAATGCATGTTACTTCCCTTACAGAGGTAAAGTCAAGGCGTAGGCAACGCCCATCTAAAATACGAAGCAAAATAGCAGGAGAAATACTAGAGTAAGCCTCGTGTGAAGTCGTCTAAGTCGCTTTGCACACGGAGCAACTTTAGTTGAGGCAACTATCTACATTTTGAAAGGTTACTTTATAAATTGCTAATTGCTACAACCAAGTAGACTGGTTTACAGTTGCAGCAATTTTATGGCAATCTGTGAGCAACGTTCATAGCTGAGTTGCTCAATCTACGCAGTGATCAGCATTGTGACGATGTATACCGAAGAAGTAGCACTTGTCTCATTTTATTACGTCGTCGCCGTCGACGGCGTCAAAAAGAACTAACTTATTCATCGATTACAGCAACTGAAAACTGTTGACGATCACCGGAAATCGAAACTCGAGTTGCTATGTGTACGCAATCCCATTTGATTATATGTAAAAGGTTAGTCGCCAGTTGCCAGTTGCTGCAATAGTTGCTCCAAGTGTAAAGCGCCTAAGCGAAGCTGTGATTAAAAACGCTTTTAATAGATGGTAGGACTTCCTTTCTGTCTAGAAGTCCGTCTAGGCAGACTATCCCCTCACCTATTTCTTCTGCCAAATGGCAGCGAGTGCACTGGTGTATCCGGTTCGTTGTAGAGAGCTAGCTAATGATATGCTGTTAGGGATTCCATCTTAGTCCTCGAAGGTGACAACGCACCTGTGGCCTTCTTTGTTTGTAGGTGTCCATGCGCTGCAGTAAACACTTACCATCAGGTGGACCATAAGTCCGTTTGTCCCTTCATTTCACGAGACAATATTGCACGACAAACTGCGTTGTAATTTTACTGTATTGTTGTTTTTTCCTTTGCATATAAATTGTCGTCAATCTAATTAAATTTTGACTATATGTGATTCATATTTTAGTACTCGTTTCAAGGATTGATACAGCATTTCCTTGATAAATAAACTGAGATTGGTTTACTTTATAAATTGGAACTGATCCGAAGAGTATCAATTTGTATTGGTCGAGATTTTAAAATCCGTAAAATTAGTTTTATTCAATCTGTAGTATTCTCCTAAATATATGATATCATTTCTTCAAGATTACTCACGAAAAATTGTTTATTTTACTTACACATTTTATTTCATTTTAAATAGACCGTGGTAGATCAGAAGCAAAGCGCTATCAGAGTGTAACGCCCGGTGACGTTTTCATCTTTTTTTTTAGCGGAATAAGGTAATGTGACAAACACAACAAAGTACCATAGACATCTACATTTAACCTTGATTAAGAATCAAAATGCAGATGCGTTGTCACCCCTGAGGACTAAGATGGAATGGCTCGATTAAGGTAAAACGGGTTTCCGGTTTTCTACACTCACCATACGAAACACAGCAGCATTAAGCTGCTATTTTACGCTGGTATTCTCTGAGAGCGTGGTCCTTCCCCGATCAAGCCAACCCATTCATGCTATAACCATAATATAGCTACAGCGTTACTCTACCACATATATTAATTGCAATATTAAATTTTTATTTACAATTACAATTTTTATTTACAAATACATTGCAATATGGAAAAATAATGTTAAGCGTAGTATGTCTGAGAAATATCTTTGAATGACATGTTATGTCCACCAATCCTAAACCGAAACATGGACCTGCGAAGAATTATACTCAGCCATTTGGAGCCTTAGAAGATCGCTGATATTTTATTTAAAAAAAACTTGCGCGACTTTTCTGTTTATACCTATAAAAATCAATTGGTCTCGCTAAAACTCGAAAACGGCTCGAGTGATTTTGATAAAATTTTTTGTGTGCGTTTGAATGAGTAACTGGGTGGTTTAGATTAACAATTGTACCTGGTAGGTGGCGCTGTTGTCGAGACCTAGAAATCACCCTTGCGAAACAGGGGCGGGTATCTCTAGTTTTAGTATATAAGTTATATATGTACATAGTTACATACAAAATACGTTTATCGGGAGATTAATAACACTTATATGTTTTTTGTAATGTAATAATAATAATAATGTCCTCCAGATCGAATTTCGGCCACGGCGGCCTGCCTCTACGGAGGCTAGCCATCGGCGCAGGACAGGATTATAGTGCCCAAGTGTATGCGCAAGCACAGGTGCACTCTCTATTCCCTCACTCTCATAATCCGATGGGACGGTAAACCGACACGACCGGAGCAGAGATCAGGCGCAGGACCAACGGCTTTACGTGCTTTCCGAGGCACGGGGGTGTGACACCGCCGACTTCCTGACTCTGGGCAACTACTGAGAATTTCTTGTCGGAAAAACTCAATAGTTAAAAGCGCTTCTACACGGTCGGGACCAACCACCAACCGTCGTGACCTTGGTCGGGTCAACCGATTTTTGTATTCGTTCTACACGGTCGGGTGGTTGACTCAACTTGTCAGTTGTCTCTGGTATTTAAAGAGTAAGGACGTAAGGTAGTTACTTTTAAAAATGGCTCCTTGCTTTTCTATGCAACAAAAAATCGGTTTAGCTTTAAGGTTTCTATGCTTGAATGAAGATGAAAAAAAAGAAAATGGATAAAATTGTGGCTGAAAGAGCGCATTACTTTAAACAAACATGACACGGTACTTTAAGACATGGTAAATCACAGTACAGTGACAAGAATTCGGTCAGGACCTCACGTTCTTGGCTTCCGTTCGTATCCATAGCGCCGTGAAACATCCGCCTGCGACGACTGCTAAGCGCGCACTGAGGCGCTCTCGTCGGCCGACAGCGCAGTGTTGCCAGATTTTTTCAGCTTCCCCCCTAGATTTTTCCAAAAAACCCCTAGATTCCCTATGTAGGGGGATAAAAAACCTCTGGATTTTTATTCGGTCAAGTTTCGTGTGAATCAGATTTGTCATAAATAAAAAGTTTCTACTACATACAAGCTACGTACTTAGACTATTCAACCCAATGGACGAGTATTGCGCCTAATGCTACGAACAAAGAAGTGTGTCACTTTTGGTGCGGGGGAAGAACACTACATAGACAGTACTGCACACCTACTCAACAAAATGTTGTGTCACTAAGGCACACACAAATCTAAATCTCCAATACTGTTTCATTTTATGCAAACATGTAGGTTAAATACATAAATATAGAAAAAGTTACGAGTGTAATGCCCACTTTCGCCAACGACCCATAAGATTTATGGGACCACGGGGTGTTAGTTTGTGGTGGATAGTTTTCGTTTCACCAATTTCAAAGGGTCCGTTATTGACTAAACAATCCCCTAAATTAATGAGATGAAATATTGATCCCATAAACAGTCACATAAGTAAAAGATACTTCTAGCAGACAAGATGGACAGTGATCTATTTGATTTTCTTGATAATTTAGACACGACTGATACTATATTTGATATAAATCGTAGTCGAAGACCTAAAATATAAGACGAACAAATTAATTGCAATGATACCATATCGATATTTAATATCGATAGTTTACCTAAGAAAGAGAGAAAAACTCACAAGCATTAGCAAAATACATTCGAACAATCAAAATAATATTTTTAATTGTTTACCATATCGATATTTTATATTGATAATGAATTGTCGGCATTGTCGGTTTTCAAAAAAGTTCGGAAGTTGGTAAGACTGTTGAAAAACCTTCAGAAAAACCTCTAGATTAATTTCGTGATATTAAAACCTCTAAAAAAACCTTAACGTCCTCCAAAAACCCCTAGATTGAGGAAAAATCTCTAGATCTGGCAACACTGCGACAGCGTTCCACACGGTCGGCGTCAACCACAGACCCAACGTGTCGTGAGGGATGCGCTCGCGACCAAGGCCGTCGGACTCAACCAAAATATTGGTCAGACAACCGATGTCTACACTGTCCATTTTTACATCAACTCGACCAAGGTCACGACGGTTGGTGGTTGGTCCCGACCGTGTAGAAGGCCTATAATTTTTGGCCCGACCCGGGATTCGAACCCAGGACCTCATGATCAGCAGTCGTACTACTACATCCACTAGACCAATGAGGCAGTTTTTGTAATATATTTGTATTGTAAACAATAAGACTGGTATATTAATAGTGTAGTTTTTCACGAGGTAGGTCTTTTATTTTTGTTGACACGAACTCGTAGACTATCTTACGAAGCAGTAAAATATCTATCTGCAACGTTTAACAACGTCAGTTCATTTGAGTGCAATCTTAAATTCTTTAAAACTGAACAAAGCGGAATTCTTTGGAAGCAGACAAGTTTTGTGAAGAATCTTTTCTATTTTATTGCTTTGCTTAGTTGCACGAAATCTTGACCGCGTTTCGCTGCTCCTCACATATAATCCAAGAACTTTATATAGGTATTGATTATGTACTAGAAATATTTTTATCCTTTCAAAAAGGAACTATTTGTGTTATCTTTAGCAATTTTATGTTCTGTTCTGTCTATATAAATATATAAATAATTACTGATTTTGAAAAAGTAGAACGTTATCAATTCCACTATACTATTACAGTTAAAAGATTTTTTCTTTAATAGTATAGTCGAATTGATAACTTTCTCCTTTTCTCATTTCTTTAATTTTCGCAAAACATTTCTTTTTTCAGAAAAAAATTCTGAAAAAAAATGTTTTGCGTAATGTGTCTGAAAACACAATTATGAGAATGCGTTAGTTACAAATAAAATAAAGATAATGACTAATGTGTCTATAGAAACAGAAACTTTTTTGTTCGATATCGATTATAAATAATACTTATTGAAAGTCACTTTTTTAATTTATCACTGGTTCGTAAAAACTTCCATCAAAAAAACCAGCGGGACTATTTTTTTTTAAAACTAACAGCTTACAATCATGTATGTTACAATTAACAACACAAAACCAATTAGAAATAGCTTGGTAGCGATCACCCTTGCCAGGGGTTATTATCATTCATAAATTTCTTAATATCTATAACCTTTTTTATACAAATTTTAAAGTTTTTGAAATTGGTGCCGGTCATATTTTGTAAATAACACTGATACCAAAGTCAAATTCAGATTTTAACGTTCATCAAAAGCTTTAAATAAGCCTTCATTGAATAATAAGTTTATACTTAAATTTACAGCCTTCACATCACATATATGAAGGCTGTACAATTGAGTATAAACTTATTATTTGACTTCCTCGTTGGTTTAGTGGTTGTAGTAGTACGAATGCAGACCACGAGGTCCTGGATTTGAATCCCGGATCGGGCCAAAAGAATTAATTATTGAGTTTTTCCGTCAAGAAATTCTCAGTAGTTGCCCGGAGTCGGAAATTGGCGGTGTCTCACCCTCGTGCCTCGGAAAGCACGTAAAGCCGTTGTTCCTGCCCCTGATCTCTCCGGTCGTGTGGGTTTACCGTCCCATCGGACTATGAGAGTGAGGGGACAGAGAGTGCACCTGTGCTTGCGCCTACACTTAGGCACTGTAATCCTGTCCTGCATCGTTGGCTAGTCTCTGTTGAGGCTAGCCGCCGTGACCAAAATTCAGTCTGGAGGACATTATTACATGAATGCTACATGCATCCTTGATGATCAAATACAATATAAAATACAACTGCCTGTCCAAATTTGAATAGTTACTTAAACTACGAGTAGAGTAGTATAGAGTTACGACTCAGGGAACCGATAAATTCAAATAAACTATCAAATCACCTTATTTACCACTATTAATTTTAATATAGACTCTTACATTGAAAGCTTATAACTTGAAAATTAGTTTCATATTCAAAATGTCAATATTTAGTAGTGGTTTCAATTAGCTATAACCAATAATAAAGTTTTTGCGTGCTAACAACTTCCAATTACATTAGCGACCGGTTTTTAATCGATTGACATTTTGCGTATTTGAACTTCGGAGCAATAAAAAAAAATTGCCTAGTGGTGGCTGCGTAAGAGAATCCATAACCACATTCATCTCGTGTGTCTCGTAAGTAGCGGCTGAGGGCCCACCAGACCTATTCGCTAACTTCGTTGAAATCAAAGTGATAGTCATTGCTTAAATTTTAGTCGAAGGCATCTTCTTAAATTTAACAATAAAGACCAATTCCCTTCGAGATTGCATGAGATTGTATATAATATTAATTTTAATAGTCAACCTCTTGAAATAAATTTTTCTGAAAATATCAATGCTGAAATTTAAAGTAGATTCTATGCTAAACAGCTTTCATTTTTCTTTTATAATTTTTATTGTAAGACCTTAGTTGGCCGCGGATAGTCTTTGCTGCTTCTATTGGCGAGAGTGGGCGACCACGAATTGTACTCTTTGCGGAATAAGTTTAGGGACAACTGGTCGATAGTCCAAGTTCATTCTTTACGCAGTCGAGCTTTTGACTTTTTAAATTTACTTTTTGTCGCATGCTAATACTGTTTGTCCCGTGTCTCTGACATTGCATTATTTGATCTTATCGGTAATGTTAGATAACCATCGCTGTGTTTGTTTCCTCTTGTGCGGCACTATGAATGTAAATATTATATGTATAATTATAGTGCAAAGTAATGATTTATTTTATAGGCAATGTAATAAAGGTGTGTACCATAGTTATAAGGAATGATTGTTAGGTATTATAAAGATATCAAGAAGCTGAAGTAACTAGGACTTATCTATCAGATATCGCGTAATCGATGACATTTAATATCCATCTAACGTTTTTTAGCATAAATGTCATGACTTATCTCATTTAAAATCAACAATTGCAAATAAAATTATTATGCAGTTAGCTTACCGGATAGCTAAAATTTGTTTAAATATCATAAAATTGTAGTGTTGTGGGTATTGTTTAAACTCTATCATATTATTAATTTCTAGTCGTCTCCTTAAAATTGTAATGTGAAAGTTCTTCAAATTAGACAGTTTTAGAAGATGCGTAGTATTTTGTGAAAATGCGCTTCGTTCTGTCTTTCTTATAAACATCTACAATTATAAACATCTTAATTATATAATAATACATAAGCACATCACATATACAATACATACGCAGTAAGGGACTCATACATGCTCATACCCTGTTTAGAATCGAATTCCAGAGATCTCAAAACCTGAATAAAATATATTTAAATCTGAAATTTCGAAAATCTCACTTATTACAAAAACTCCAAAATGGAAAATTAGTAAAAGCAGAAGACGATAAGAACTTAAGAGGATATAGTAAGTCAGCTCAAATTCTAATTTCGCCCCCACTTCCCCGCGCGTCGTATGCTATGTACCGACATGTTGGTAACCACTGTAAGTAGATAGGTCGTTAGATACTTATTTCATTAGGTTTATCATATTTATGCCTGTTTCTTAACGCCAACCTAGTCGCTTCTTATTTTTATTACGGTTATTTCCCATTTTAATTTTACGTCGTACTGTTGCGTAATGTGTATTCTGATCGTAAGCGACACAACCTCCCCCTTCAAAGGCCGAAGCGAAACTGATCGGGCGGCAGGAATCACGCTTCAAGAGGCCGATAGTTTAGGTAATTTCTTTTTACAGTGAAAATAATGGTATTTAAAAAAAAGTAAATAACATAAGCACTGTTTTAAAGTTAGTTCAGTTAGTATGCGAAATTTCATGATCAAAGTGTTTTATGAATAACAGCGGTTTATTGTTTATTTTGGAGGTAACTTTGGATTTTTTTTCTATCGAGAAAATTTTACGGAATCTTGTTTTCGTCAACATCCTTAACATTAATCCTCAACTTTACCATATATTTATTTCAAAATTAATGTTGCAATATTTTTGGCATAACGGAGGATCTTGCTAAGCCATTTGAGGTTATATTTCCCCTTAATAGTGACTATACGACGGCGGCACTGAAAATTTCGGGAATCAAGGAAGTGACACAACATTACTATTTAAAAATGTATTTATTGCTTTTCGAAGTATTCTCCGCGAAATTTGACACATTTTTCCATACGATGGAACCAATCATTGAAGCAACCATTCCATTCCGAAGTTGGGGTCTCCAAAATGGCCGTTTTGTAGGCGTCCAGAGCTTCTTCAGGTGATGAAAATCTCTGTCCACGCCATTTATTCTTTATTTTAGGGAAAGTATAGAAATCATTAGGGCTTAGGTCGAGGCTGTACGCCGGATGGTCTACTAATTCTATGTTTTCTTGCTCTAAAAACTCTTTTGTTCTGTATGCGGTGTGAGAACTCGCATTGTCGTGATGAAGGATGACGCGGCGGTTGTAGTTCTTTTTATGGAGTTCAGAAACGACCTGTGGCAAACAAATGCTAGCATACCATTCTGCATTAACCGTTCTTTGTCCTTCAAGAGGAATAGTCTGGCTGGCTGCAAAAAAATGGTCACCGTGGCCACCATTTTTTTTGCAACACTCCGTGAACGAACAATTTTTGTTGGCTTTAACTCATTTTCGAACACCCAAACTCGTGACTGGTTTTTTGTTTCGGGTTCATACGCAAATATACAGGATTCGTCACCTGATACCATGTTGTATACAGCATTTGAGGATCCTGCGTGGAATCTTTCGAGAGTTCTGACGCACCAAGTAACGCGAGCCGCTTTTTGATCTTCACAGAGCGAATGCGGTATCCATCGGGAAAACAACTTTTTTACACCTAATTGTTCATGCAAGATTATTTGTATTTGACTCATGCCAATGTCTAAAGTAGCCTGAATTTCGTGGTATGTCACATGTCGATCTTCCTCAATCAGCTTACGCACAGCATCAACGTTTTCTTGGGTGATGCAGTTTTTGGACGACCTTGACGGGGATCATCACTGAGCTTGACACGTCCACGTTGAAATTCAGCAAACCAGCGATTAAATGTGGTTTTGGATGGGGCTTCATCACCAAATGCAGAAATCATCCGGTCAACACACTGTTTTTGTGTTGAACCACTTCGAAAGTCATAATAAATCATCGCTCTTGAATTTTCTCGAGTCAATTACATTTTCTCAACGACTAAACAAGTTTGACAAAACCTTGTGACAAGACCGAGAATCTTTTTTTTAAATAAATAAATGGTATTCGATTTTTAAAACCATGGAGTTTTCAATTAAAAGGATTTTAATATGACAGGAACAGTGGAAATATTCCATTCCCGATACTTTTAGTGCAGCCTAGGTATGTATTCAAGATGAAATTGCTGATTGAAACTATTTCGTACTTTCCTATATTAAAACTCCATAACCTCTCCTGGCACACGATAAAGCCTCCCCTCCTACGAATTTAATTGTTGGAACTGACACTGAATTAATTTTGGAGCTAATGGTGCCAACCCTTTACTTAGATTTATTGCTCCTACGGCTTACTGATTAATATAAATTGCAATCTCCCATGCAGTAAAATAAATTTGCTATTTAAGAGTATTTTATGTCACTCGTAAAACTCTATTTTGTATTAGAATCCTAATAAACTTTCAGTAGCGGCGTTGTGAAGAGCTGTAAATGATGATGATAATAAAATATTTATTTCGGTATTAACATGTTTTATGTACGTGGCGGTGTAAGAATGTCTTCAGCTGGGGACTTCATACTGTAATGGCTGCTGTTACTCTAACTATATGGTGTAATGGATGATATTATATCTTTTCCTTAGTGTCCTAAGGCAATGCCAAGAAAATCACGACCCCCTAAAGAAGGCAGACTGCCGACGAGAAACAGTGGGTAGGGTCATCTGCCATGATAAAGCTTTATGGGGTGTGATTGAAGGGGAGCAAAGATAGACATCAATATTTTTAACAGTAACTATCAATTTTCTAAATATAATATGACATAACATAAAATATATTATATATAGGTTTAGTATCTATATAACTATATTTATATTTTTAAATTGCATATATTATACGGTATCGATTCAAGGTGATATCTCGAAAATGTGGTGGTTTACCTATTTCACATATTTTTTTAATCTTACAGATTACGAACCAAATTTTTGTTATATGATTTTTGACTATATGACCTTGGATTTCATAAAGGAAAACACAATAACATGTAATTTTGTCGATGTGGCAAGTTAGCTCTAATTAGTAACATTTCTCCATGAAACCGCAATATTTTTACGTATAAATTCAATGAATTATTTTTAGGGCATAGTAAATAATCATATCTAAGTTCTCATTAACCATTTTTTGAATACATAACAAAGTTTTCTTAAAAAAAAATGTTTGGTGCTTAGTTTTTTTTCCAAACGCGTGCTCGATATAAACTATCTCATAATTTGCTTTTTATAAAGTCAATACATCACTTTCATTTTGACACTCTCAGTCGCTTGTGAGCTTCACCGACAAAGGGATAAGCCACGCCCCTAAAACTACCATTCATTTTCAAAGTACTTCCTAACTGTATTTTACGAAATAAACTGGTATTGCTCATTATTAATGATTAATGACGAGGTCACGGACACTGTAAATGTAAAGATAAGACTTAAAAGCTTTAAAAAACACTCGAGTTTTACGAAGTAACTTGATAGTTTTCCTTTACGCAATAGCAACTGATTTATAGGTCTAAACGTTATTAGGAAAAAAAAACGGCCAATTGCGATTCCATACTCGCTCTATAGGATTCCGTTCATAATTTTATTTGGTATGATCAATTACATCTTCTATAAAAATATAAAAATCAATTGGTGTCCGTTAGTCGGCTCGACCGATTTTGATGAAATTTTTTGTGAGTTTTGGAATGGATTCTAAGTTTGTTTGGAACCGGCCGGTGGCGCTGCTGTCGAGATCTAGAAATTACCCGTGCAAAGCCGTGGCGGATCGCTAATACGAAATAAATTGTGAATCAATGTTCGTTGGTTCGAGGTTCCGCTTTACCCTCAAAATGATCAAAATGATTCCTCGGTCCTTGCAATAAATTTATTAAATTTATATTTTAGAACCAGAGTGACCGACATAGCCCAAGGGATTAGTAAGCTGAAGTGGCAATTGGCCGGCCTTGTAACTCGAAGAACCGACAACCGGTGCGGAAAAAAGGTTCTCGGGTGGCAGCCTCGCACCGGTAGGCGTAGTGTAGGGCGACCCCCCCACTATAGTGACGACCTGGTAGGATATGCAGGAAGTCGATGGATGCAGGTGGCTCAGGACCGTGCTTTATGGCATTCCTTGGAGGGGGGGGGGAGGCCTAGACTTGTGAAGGGTTGTAATGAATTAAAAAAACACTAAAAATTACTTTTACCAACGCTGAACTTATGCGGACTGTGATGATTTATTTAGCGATAAAAATATCGACATCGTCCTTGCCCGTGTATCCTTACACGTGTACAATTTGATGGTATGCGTCAGTGCAATGAACACAAACACAAATAATGTATTGTGTGTGTATAGTGACGCGATTCAATTTTTGCATTTGTAGTAATACAGTAGTGTGTTTTCTTTCGCCTCACCCTGAAAATGACAGACTTTTTGTTTAGGAACTAACGCGCATTCCCTCTCCGGAAGGTTGAATATTTAAAGCCTCTTATAGCTAAGTTAATATAAAAAATTTGTACACAACCGTCCAAAATCAAAAATACGTAAGGACTAAAATTATAAATAATTTTTTATTACATAGCTTTAAATTAGCTTTAATTTCGTAAATCAATATTTCTGAATATGTAATCAAATCAACCCACTCATTGTCCAACGAAAGCATTAATAAATTAAGCGTTCATTTCCGGTCCCTAAAGATAATTCATTTTTATTATCACCTTGTTCATCTATAATAACGTATTAAATATTAATTGCTGTCACTTTGCCGTGTACTGTCATTCCACATTCTGGCCAATAAGGCAACAAAACCCTAGTCCAATGTAGTCGCCGCCGGCAAGTCCATTAAGAACTCGAGCATGAACAACGAGGTAATTTTGTTACGCCCTAGGCTTAACTGCGAGCTGATAGGTTCTAAATTGGCTTGCTGCGTCTTCAATCGATAGTCGCGCTTCTATAGCGTATGGCTATAGACATCAGGAATGATTTGGAATTGTGGACTTTGAGAAATAAAAGTCAGATTAGCTTTACGAATTAAAGCTTTCAAATAAAACTTCAAATTATAAAATCGCTTGTCGTGTGTTTTTGATAGTTATTGTTGTTTTTGTAATTCAATACTGGCCCGATCGCGGCTTGCGAGGGCTTTTTTATAGGCCTTTTCCACCGAAACATACAGAATATTCAAGTAAATACCGGCCCCGACAGACCAGGTGCAGAAAATTCGAGTGTGGGGCTTTCTAGAAAGCTTAGTTCTTTTATTCGATACTAGATGGCGCTGTTGGTGGAAAGTTCAGGAATGGCATTTTCTAGAAAGCTCTCCTCACTCTGTTCCCCGACACTAGATGGCACTACTGCCAGGTACCAGACATCAACTTAGGCGCGCAACAATATAATTAAAACTACACAGTAATACAATCGTTATCACACATTCAGAAAACAAACAAACATTATAATCATAATGATTTGAAACAAGCCCAATAGTTAAAACAGTAATTGAAAAACCACGACTTCGTAAAAAAAGTTAACTGAAAAGAGAAAAATACTAACTCATGTCACTTTCACAACTAAGATGATTTAAACGTTACCCCATATGTTAAAATCTATCAAGCCGTTTAGGTTACAGAGCATGTCAAAGAAATAGACATACACACGTACGTGTACATACATACTCTCTCGAAAAGCATTACACTGCTTCTGGCGCAGCCGGGTAAAAAAGGAGATTACGGGATCATGATTTGACTATATAAAAGTTTCAGAATTTTTGTCAGTCCGCGATGCAGTTGTCTCTTTCGAATGAATAGCTCGGTTTGTCCTTGTGAAATTTATTTATATAATACACCTTAGCAGTACAAAAGAAATTAGTAGCTTATATAAGGTCTAGTGTAACGTAAAAGAATCCTACGCATTCGAGGAATTATTGTAATCATAATATATTTATTATGTGTTTATTACTATAATCATCAAAAGCCCGTAAAAGTCCAATACTGACCATGGCTTATATTATGATTGGGAGTTTATTACTATAGGATTTATTAAATAGGTTGTAAAAAGCCTTAAAGTTTTATACACATACATTTTTACGCGATAAAGCGGGGTATGACCACACTCTCACAGAATTGCAGCGTAAAATATCAGCTTAAAGCTGTTGTGTTTCGTTTGCTAAGTGTAGAGAACTGAAGACCCTTTAGACCCTAGTTCTCACCGGTGACAACGCATCTACATTTTGATTCTAAATCGAAGACAGGTGTATAAGCCGCAGCATCCACTTACTATTAGGTAGACTGTGTTAGTTTGTTACCCTTATTCTATAAAAAAAGGCAGTTTTGTCTTTGTTTTTCTACAATTCCATAAAACAATCTTATAAGTTCGCGTTTACATACTCCTTACACAGCAAAGTTATATGTTTATTAATTCAATTAATATATTAAATCGGTTACGTAAATTATATATTATTATATTAAATTATAAAACTGTGGAAAAAAAATAATGTTGATGAAGATTAAAGATGATGTTTTGAGTGCCATGAAATCATACCTCGTTTCTGAAAATCGGCCACATAGATAAACCCAAACAAACACTGTAGTGCATACATAAATTCATAACTAAGCATTCATTTATTTGTTCGCGGGTAAAAGGGAGTCATCCATGCCTAATCCTACCCAGTGCACATCCCAATGTTTAAGCCTGTGAATTATATCCACCCCTAGGATTGGATCTGGTTAGGTTAAATTAGCTAGCTGCTAGATCCTTCTCCCACTGATAATTTAGTATCGTCCTTATCTAATTCTAATTGAGTTGTTAATAGAATGCAGATAATTTGCTCTAGTGGAAAAGTGCCTTTTGAAGTTAAACTATTATTCAATATTGTGCGGTAAAAACTAGATATAGATTACGACACAGCAATAGAGAAACTACTGTTCGAAATTCGCATCGAAACATCCTTCAATTCAATGAGAACATGTGTGCTACTTTTTAACAGAATTTCTATGAAGAAGTTTACTAATTTATTCATTCAGTCTTCATTTAAATATAATATAACAGTCACAGTCATGCGAATATGCCATATATTATACGTATGTACTTATATTTTATACGTGGTAGAGCCATGCTGCAGTTACATTAGCAGTATAGTTGTAGCACGAATGGTGAGTGTAGAGACCGGAGAACCTTTTTACTGGAAACGAGGCATTCCATCTTAGTCGAGGCACTCACGGGTGACAACGCATCTGCATTTTGATCCGTAATCGAGGATAGATGTAGATATCTATGGGACGCAGCAACTACTTACCATCAGGTGGATTGTGTGCTAGTTTGTCACCCAATCCTATAAAAAAAATATTAATGACGGCTCCCTGGCGCAATAGCTTTGCATTTGGTTACAGTACACAGGGTCACGGGCTCGAATACAGCATGGAACAAGTATTTGTATGGCCTACAAATAATTTTTTTGGGTCCGGATGTTTGTCCTTGTTAAATTTATGATTGTAAACTGCCCCCAAGATACAAAAACCCCTAGTGTGGAGGTAACTTTTTTTTTTTAAGAATAAACTGCCACCGATCACGATGTTTTTCTTCACCGCCGAACATGCCATCTGAGGGAAACATCGTGACGAAACTAGTATGACTTAGAAAAAAAAATTTTTGAACACATGTGAGGAAGCGCAGTGGACACTTCGTTGCCCTAAAACCCTCTCTGAAATGAGAATGAGCCTGTGCCTACTGGTGGGACTTATAAAGGTTGTAGATTTAACTTTACTTTAGGCACCACCATTATTGCAGCTCACCCCAAAGCAATACTTGTCGTCGATTCCCTGCATGCCTCATCATATCTCATTCCGTCTAGTGGGATTCGTCCCGCACTGCGTCTGCCTGTACAAGGTTGCAACCTTTCCTTTGTAAGATTTTCTCAACTATCGATTTTCGGTTATTCAACTATAGTCAACCCACTGAAACTTCAGGTTACTTGACTATATGAAACATGGCATAATTATGCTGTTGTTTTGTGTTGGTATGCTGTGTGAGCGTGGTACTTTCCCGGTTGAGCAGGAACCTTCATTCTACAGCTATATATCACATCTGCGGCGTGGCTCTATCACGTCCCAATTCAGTTGGTTATTGTCAACAGATGTACCTACTATAAAAAATGTACAATTAAAAATTTTTCCAACGATCTTCGCCACAACAAAGTCGTAATACCGCCCCGTTATTGTTCGATTCGTCGAAACATGTATGTTCATTCCAATTATTAATAAAACTGTTCAGGTATTCAAGGTAGGCGACGGCATGTCGTATTCCAGGCGCGACCGACTCGACGCCAACGATACCGCTTTTCACGTGCACCGACCGATAGCCTTGTAAGCTGTAGTTCATAGATTGGTGAAAAAAGGCTCATGTTTTTGAGATTAAGAAGTAAGAGCTCATAAGGTATTTTGCACCACCTTACTCGGATAGGGCTTTTAAAAAGTAATGGGGGGGGGGGGGGTGGGGGGGCCTTGGTTCTTATATTTTGTTTTTAAGAAATTTGACATGATAGATCAATGCTGCAGCTATATATTATGGTTGTAGCACTAATTGATCCGCTGGATTGAAGAAAGCACATTCTTACAGAATATCTTAATATAATAGAGTGACAAAGGAGCATAGTACTACTATGTTTCGTATGGTAAGTGAAGAGAAATGTATATCCTTTTTACTGAACACGGTACATTCCATCTCACTCCTCTGGAGTGACAACGCATCTGCATTTTGATTCTTAATCGAATATGGATGTGGATGTCTATTAGCCACAGCATCCACTTACCATCAGGTAGACTGTGTGCTAGAGTTTGTCTTATTCTATAGCTAGCCCAATACGTACAGATTTATTCGACAGAACTACCTGCCAGATGTGCCTGGTGTGTAGATCAGCTAACATGTGGCGAGGTACGGGCACAGATTAACCTGCCTACTACCTATCCGCTGCCTGTGCTCAAAGCCAAAGGATCGGATACGTGGCAAACAAATGAGAGCGTCATGTGTATATGGGTGCGTAGGAACAGAGGTGCCTGCCAGATCTCTCCTAGTTACTTTATAAAACACTATATAAACACTCACTACTACTTTAAAAACTACTTCTTCAAAAGCTAGTTTATTCATTCTTAAAAAAAATAACAAATTTACAGGTTCTAATTTGACAAATCCTTGCGAAATTAGAACATGCGACATGGGAATCTATGTCTATACTACGGTCGTTTTTCTAGCCATTGCTTTAAAAAGCCCAAGCTCTTCTACGTTTTCTTTCTTTAATAGATAGGAAACCACCAGTGATTATAGCCTTTGAAAGATGGGGTATATACCATTTTGTAAATTGTACCAAATGTTAAATATGAAAGGAGCTTACGAAGAAGTAAGAAAGACACATAGGTTCCGTCGCTACCAAAGTGGGATTCTTTGAAATGTCTCTATGGCGGCTATGGAAATGTCTAAGAAGACTTTATGGCTTCCGATAGATTTCAAGGTTTTGGAAATTATGCCTTACGTTAATTATCCAGACCGGACAAGAGCAACAAGAACAATGCAAGAGAAGAAAGAAAGCCACAAATAAGTCTCAACGTTTCTCCAGAAGTCTTCTGTTGTCTTTAAAATTTGATTTATGTATGCCGGTTTCCTCGCGACGTTTTCCTTGACGAGGTTCACTTGCTAATACTCCCAATGGTAACTTGAATGGCATTGAACAAATTACATTATGCCTATTAAGTCGTTGTACACTAAGAAATCGTTGAACTCGGCATCGCTAAGTGATGCTAGGACAGAGGAACCGGATCTGTATCCTGTCGGTGCGTATTTCCAGCCCGCCCGCCGCTTGAATTATTCATGACGTGTGGAGACGTGTGCCGGCGGGGTATTGGATTGACGGACTTCGGTGATATGCCTCTGGAGTCAGTAGGTACTCTAATTATCTGGTTATGTTTTAAAAGTGTTGACAACCGCTCTAGTTAATTTATTTATTTATCTCTTATTGCAAACACCTTCAACTAAGGGCTACAAAGGGCGGACCTAAGTATGCGGGCCTGCCAAATCTTTTTTTATAGAATAAGGGTGACAAACGAGCACACAGTCCACCTGATAGTAAGTGGAAGCTGCGACCCATAGACATCTACATTTAACCTCGATTAAGAATCAAAATGCAGTTGCGTTGTCTCCCCTGACTAAGATGGAATGCCTAGATTCCAATAAAACGGGTCACCGGTTCTCTATACTCAATACGAAATACAGCAGCATTAAGCTGCTATTTTACGCTGGTATACTGTGAGAACGTGATCAATTCCCGGTCGAACCGACCCATTCGAGCTTTAACCATAATATAGCTTCAGCGTTGGTCGACCACGTATAATGTTATGTTATTATGCACAGTCGAAGCATAATAATGTATCCATTTTTTAATGATTTCTTATATTTACGGGAACACTACACATTTAAATTATACTATTTTTTACGGATTTTATCGCGTATATTAAGTAATTATAAATTACCGAAGTTTCGACCACTCAACAACACCCATGGTCACAGGGGGGACTGAGGTGTTCGACGTCCCACTGTCATAACCACTACTAAAATTATTTTAAATATCCCTTTTTTGTTTAATATCAGTAAATTTATTGGTATACAACAAAGTTTGACTTACTTTGAAAACCAAACTCTCCTCGCTAGTGGGTACATCCAGTACATTATGGTACATACCGACATTTAAAGCGCCCCTTGACATAACGGAACATAGACCTTCCCATAATTACAATATAACATATTAAAAATTTACGATATTAACGGCACTATAATATAATATCCTAAAGGTAATCGTGACCGGAAAATAAGACGTCACCGTGGTCAAAACCAGGACGACATTGTGCTATAATTTAAACATTACATCTACTAACGATGCCTTTTATTGATCAATAGCGTTGCTCCACCATCGTCTAATTGACCTTATCTTCACGCCTTAAAACAGTCAATAGGAATTTATTAAACTTTCATTGATGCACAGACTCCTAAACTCGATACACTGTATGTTGTGTGCTTTACGCAAATGCGCACATTTTTGTGTTCTTTTGTTTTTAGCTATATATACTGGAGAAAAATTATGCTATTGTTTTATACATTTGTATAATATATACGATTTTCGTACACTGAGGACATTGACAATTCGTAATAATAATACGTTTACTTGTTGATCGTAATAAATGTATTAAATATACAATTGCTCATTGTGTCCCGTACGATATACCATTAATTGGCATACAAATATATAAATGAAAATAAATTGTCCGAATAAATGCAATCTCAAACTATTACCGATTACGAGGTCAATCATCAAGTATTTTGCACCATGTAAGAAAAAAAATACGTACATATTTATGATAGGTTTTGTAAAAAGTAAACAAGAAATATTGATTTCTATTCATAAAAATGCATTATAAATTTTACAATTCAATTTTAAGAATACATTTTTTTAGTCTGTGCCTCAAATGTCCAAAACTCAAACCACCATATTCCGTCGTGACGTCACTTTAGTATTAAACAAGCTAATGTGCTGTGTGTTATTTCGAAATATTTCAAGTTATCATATCACGGTTCTTGACTTTTATTCCGTATTTTATTGAAATGGGTTCATTGGAAACGGATTCGTAAAAGCAGAAAGTACTAATCTACCGAGGTTAAATACATTGATGGTGGCTAAACTTTTTGCATGCAATCCCGATTTTTGTTCTGCCGAGTTGAGAAATGTTATTAAAAACGTCAATGTGAGTGAACCTATTATGTACTAACTTTTGTTTATACAATTACACAATACCATGTCACCGTGTCTTTTGGTAATACATAGTTATGTTTATCCATAATTACAATCATTAGTTATATCTAGATAACCTAATCTATTACAAAATTTGACTTCAATATCTATAACCTCATGATGATTTGTTTTATATAAACGATAGTTAAATATATAGGCTTCAGTACCATAGACCACATACATACCCTTCGGCAAATTGTACAGAAGTCCGAAGAGTACAAACAGCCACTTTGCCTGGCGTATGTGGACTATGAGAAAGCCTTTGATTCCGTCGAAATTTGGGCGGTGCTACAGTCTCTTCAGCGGTGCCTAGTTGACTCTCGGTATATTGAAGTGCTGAAGTGTTTGTATAGTGGGGCTACGATGGCTATCCGATTACAGAACCAGAGTACGAAACCTATCCAACTGCAGAGAGGTGTAAGACAGGGTGATGTTATATCCCCGAAACTCTTCACCGCTGCGTTGGAAGACGTTTTCAAGCTACTGGACTGGAAAGGATACGGTATTAACATCAATGGCGAGTACATCACTCACCTTCGATTTGCCGACGATATAGAAGACGTATTGCACGAGCACGTAAACATTGTGACAATAGACTGTGTGGTGTTTTTTTTAATTATGGTTTTGTAACAGCAGATATATTTTAGTGTATGGTGGTAAGTGCGCAGTGGCGGATTATCCTTAAGGCAAAATAAGCGCGTGCCTAAGGGTCGCAAGGTTACAAAAGAGCTCGCGGGGAAGTTTTTAACTAAAAAAAGAAAGGTAACTTATAACAAAAAATTAAACTGTCTATAAAGACGTAGAGCTTCCAAAGCGCGCCCCGTCTACTTGAATACTCCTACATCGCCTCACTCTCTCATCATATTTTTCATTCATACCCACCTGTGACGTGCCCTAATTATTTTGCAACTAAATTATATTATAGTTTATTTGCAAAAACGTAGTTATAATTTATAATACATATATGACTGACAAAGGGGCGCCGTTGAGGTACTAACCTGAGGCGCTGTCGGCTTTTAAGTCTCTGTAAATACGAAAACGCCAATTATATCATTGCAGGTTTTCTATGTTCTGTTCTGGTATAACATAGCAGGTGTTATATGTTTGGAAACAGTTTGGAGTCAGAAATTTTATTTGGTTATGTAAGCTTCATTAGTTTTCCTACTACTCTATAAATTATTATACGTTCAACGTTTAAATAAATTGAATATCGTTAAAAGGAAATATTTATGTATTAAACCGTTGTCCAAAAGCGGACAACTCTATATCAGAATATCCGTTTAAGTCTGTTATAAATATTATTTTAGTACTCGCTTTACTTCGTAATTCATTACGCACAATTTTATTATAAACATAATTTAGTTTAAACTACGTTACGAAAAATTTATTACTGTACTTTATAAAAAAAAATAGTTTTTCTTTCTGTACATTTATTATGTATAGGTCACGTGAAATGTTGCTCAAACATTTAAATTGTTTATAAAATTAAAAAGCAATTTCAAACGGATACTTTGTAATGCCACCTCTTATATAGACGAGGGAAAAGTGTAAGTAGCGCCATCATGCCCTCCAGATAATATTTATTTCTTAGACGTGCAGAGATTTGCGATATTTTCCTTGACTGCCGAGATATATTGTACATAAATAAGAATTAAAAATGCAGATAAATGGAAATGTAATTGTTATTTATCAAAAATATTAACAAGATCTAGTAAGGAACAGAATAAGGGATTCTCCGACCACGCATCTCTCAAATTAAATATGAGTACCTATTATGGATATGTGTATACAACAGTGCGCATTGCCAGTGATGACTTACGGATCTGAGACGTGGTTCTTCACTGCTGGCCGTATGAGGACGCTCAAGGTCGCTCAGCGAGCTATGGAGAGGTCTCTGCTCGGGGTTTCTCTGCGTGATAACACTCAGAAATGAGCATATTCGCAGTAGAACCAGAGTGACCGACATACCCCAACGGATTAGTAAGCTGAAGTAGCAATGGGCCGGTCATATAGCTCGAAGAACCGATAACCGATGGGGAACAAAGGTTCTCGAGTGGCAGCCTCGTACCGATAGGCGTAGTGTACGGCGACTCCCACTAGATGGAGTGACGACCTGGTAAAACATGCAGGAAGTCGATGGATACAGGTGGCTCAGGACCGTGCTTTGTGGCATTACTTGGGGGAGGCCTATGTTCAGAAGTGAACTTGTGAATGGCTGTAATGATGATGATGATAATGATTATGTATATATTTAATTTTATAACATATAACTGAAATATATTATATAAAATAATACCGTGTAGTGGCGGTGTAAGAATATCCATTCACCTATTATATAAATAATATAATAAGGTGCGGCTGAGGTGGCCGTTGGTCCATCCTAAACCAGCGTACATTATAGTGATTTTTTTTTATAAAATAGCTTGATAAACGACCACACAGTCCTGATGCATGATGGTAAGAGTGGCCCATAGACATCTATTATTATCCGCGATTAAGAATCAAAACGCAGATGCGTTGTCACCCATGAGGACTAAGATGAATTTTTGACATTTCCAGTAAAAAGGGTCTCCGGTTCTCTACACTCACCATACGAAACACAGCAGCATTAAGCTACTATTTTACGCTGATATTCTGTGAGAGCGTGGTTCTTCCCCCGTCGAGGCGACCCATTTGTGCTGCAACTATACTACTAATATAACTGCAGCATGGCTCTACAACGTATGATATAAAATATAATTTTAGAATTGACTTTTTTACTTTCAAAAAGTATAAGTCTAAAGTAGTTTTGACTAACATTCTTAGTCAAAACCACTTTTAATCGATAAAATTTGGTCAAAATCACTATTACCCAATATTTTGCAGTCAAAAGTGGTTTTTACCGGTTAAAAGTTTTGACTGTAACATATATAATTCTTCTGTTTGACACTATATTGCTCCTAATCATCTGCACTGGACTGGATTTTGATGACGTTTTGTGTGTTTGAGTGGGTCCGTGGATTTCGATTAGATTCACAATTGGACCCGGTAGATGGCCACTATTATCAAAATCCAGAAATCAAACGTTCGAAGATTAAATTAAAAGTCCAGACATTTATATTGAAAATGTTGGTAGCTTAAGTTTTTGTCCTGCATTTTTCGTTTTGTTCATACATGTATAATTTTGGCAATTGTAGTTTATTTTTATAAAAATCACTTCAACAATCCTACTTCTTCGTATATTTATTTACCATTCTTTACTTATCCTGTCAAATCTAGTACGTCGCCCATCGCATTAGCGACGAAAGCCATGAAATGCCATTTGGGCCCCATCGAGGCTTCGATGTCACAATCGACCGTAGCGTCCGTGTAGCATAGAGCTGCCATGTATTTCGGTACACCGGGACATGTCCCGGTTTGAAGCGTAGTGAGAAATCCATTAGGAAATATAGACAGTAAAAGTGTTTGTGTAGGAATTTTTAAAATTAATTATAATAATATGTACGCAGTACACAATACGCAGTTACTGTTACAGGCAAATAAAAGTGGTGGTGAGTACTACGATTAGGCCTTTAAAATAAGGATGATAAGTTTTTATAAATAAATAAATTATTATGTGCCACAAAGCTTTTTATAAAGAAATAGAACCTTGGCTTCTAAATTGTGTAGAACTTAGGAAGCTAGTGTGTTCCCCCTTATAGTAATACATTATCAATAGATTCGGGATATAATACAGGAAATAAACAAACAAGGATTGTTCATTACTCTACAATATTACAAGTTTTTGAATTATCAACGATATGCCACGTTTATATTACAAATGTCCCAGTTTACATGAATTTTATGGCAACCCTAGTAGCAATACCGGCGCCTCATTCCTCATTGTACTACATTGATTGACATATGAATCGCCTCAACTGTGGCTTCACTTACAAACTGCTTATCGTGCTTTATTCACTAGAGGTGATATAATATATAATAACACTCGTTTGATTTTGTAGATAGGAACTTAATCAAGCTATAACTACATCTGCCAGTTTGTCTTGGTAAATACTATACACAAACACGGACTGGCGCCTCGTTAATGCAATTTATGAATTTATAGAAATTTTAAACTTGTGTGAGATTTATATTACATTAAAACCTCTGTGTATTTTTTATATAAAGATCTCTTTTAAAGCATTTTAAGATTTTTGTTTTTGACAAGTAGTAAGTTTGTACGTATTTCATGCACTGTTGCTAAACGTTATGGGATTATCAGATAGCGCTAAAACTTTGTCAACTTATTGCTTGCACTTGCGCGACGGTTATAGGCATAGTATAATTTACAGTAGGTGGCGCATATATCGCATCGATAAATTAATTTGAAAGTTATATGTTATTCAACTTCAAATAATAAATTATTATCATTCCTAATCAAACAGTATAACTCTTCCAAATTTATATATATATATATATATATCTATATATATATATATATTTATATATATATATATATATATATCTTAGCTATGTGTCTGTATATGTGCCGTTCTCGAGTGGCAACCTTGTGCCGGTAGGCGTAGTGTAGGATGTAGTGATGACCTGAAGTCGATGGAAGCAAGTGGCTCAGGGCCGTGCATTGTGGCATTCCTTGGGGGTTTCTTATACCATTCCTTGCCCTAAACACCATAAATAACTGGTGTGGGGATAACAGTTTATAAATTAATGCTGATAAAACTGTTATAATACCCTTTACCAAAAAGAGACGGTTGGACAAATTACTCACACCAAAACTCAATGGTAAAGAAGTTCCATTTTCCACTGAAGTTCAGTATTTGGGCTTAACAATCGACCAAAAACTAACGTGGAACTCTCACCTTAGCAACGTATGCTATAAGGCAAATTTATTTATTGCTTTAGGTACGTGTAGTAGTTTGGTCGGGAACAACTGGGGCTTGCATCCCAGTATGGTCCTATGGCTGTACAGCGTTGACTGCGGACAGACTAAATAGTCTACAAATTTTTGCTGCCCATTTTCATAGCCCAGTTTTATATACTCTTACGATTCCCGCCGTCTCTTAAGATCTCCACGGTATGACATGGTAATCGACATAATGTGACATGGTATGACAATTGTCTTACGCCGCCACTCATATATCTTAATTAGCCAAAGTTTTTATTACCAACGGACCGGTATTTTGTGCGCAGACCTTTTGATGAATCGTAAACGCTTACGTTCACAAGTCACGTTAGCGTACGTTACGGGAAATACGCTGCGGTGCTTTGCGAAGGTCATCCCGGATCAGTTTTAGTTTTTATTTTGTACGTAACTACACAATATACACGCGTGATCCATTAATGCTTGCTGATTGTTTCAGGGTCCTTTAGTTGCTAAGAAACTTATAATATAAAAACATATTGATCTCAATTTTCTATTTTATGAAAATCAATCTTATACACACATATACATTTTACACTAAAACCGTAGGTAATACGCGACTTAAAAGTTAAAAATTTTTTTACGACCAACACCTGGTCGCATACTTCTATTTCTAAGAAGGTAAGGAGCCGTTAGTACCCCGCGCTGCCCCAGTATATTTTTAATGGTCTATAATAATACTCAAAATCTTCTGTTTGAAATTCGCCTTAATTCGTGATAGTGTTCCATGACTAACACTGTACAAGTTCTAGATTTTTGTCCGGAATATCCTAAAAACTTACACAGCTAAAGTTAATAATTTCCTTACAATCAATATCCTGCTTATGTATTTACATTACTCTGCGATATTGTAAAGGAGGCGGAACGTATAAGACTACTTTTTTTAAATAATTTTATTTTGTGACTTAATATAGGTATAAAATGTTTCTCATTTTCATTAAAATCCTGCTCTACGTATATGCACTTAGAGCAAGATATTGTATATAAGGCGGGATGTGTAAGACTACAGATTTTTTTTAAATAATTATTTCACGATTTCAATTGTTATTTTGGGACCTATAAATATATAAAATGTTTGTAACCATTTACATATTTGTAACTTATGATGAATACGATCGTAAACATATAAAACTACAAGGCAGTAAAATGAGTGTCAAGTTTGCGGCACTTATTGTTCCAACAATATATCAGACGTATAATCATAGTGTGGGTAGTTTAACACAAAGGAAAATAAATAACAGGCCGATTATAGACATGAAAATTTCTCTTTAAATAGAAAACCTTAATGTACTGTATATTGCTTAATCAGGCAATGCTTTATCAACGATTGTTTTAACTTAAAACACTTGAAGGTCGACACAAGTTTATTTTAGTCCTGACCTAACAGCAATGGTCGACTCGGCCTCAATAACAAATCGATTTTTCTTCCACTTTAACCCACACTGAAGTTACTGTTAAGAAAATCTATAGAAACTTCTGTGTATAGGGATATATATAAATATTTTTCATTTCTCAGATAATGACAATGCCTCAAGCATTAAGTCTGTCTATGTACATTACACTGTACTCGTATATGAAGTTGAATAAATAAAGTTTATTTGTCACTTAAACATTTTTCTTAAGATATTTCTTTTTTCGAGCGGAATCCGTTTTGTCATATTTTATAGCACACAATGCGATCTCGAAAACATTGCTTTTAATTCATCTTGCCAAAATTTATAATTAGCGCAATTTGATCAATATTGTCATCAATCAATATTTTTTTCATAGAACGTTTAACCAGACGAAAGAGATAGGAAGCCAATCTGCTAGCTGGACTCCCTAGAGCAATACAGATGTTGTTGTTTTTTTTATAAGAAGATAAGGGTGACAAACTAGCACACAGTTCACCTGTATGTATAAGTGGTTGTTGTGGCCCATAGACATCTACATCTATCAACGATAACGAACCAAAATGCAGAATCGTTGTCACTTCTGAGGACTAAGATGGGAATGGGGTATCCATTACCAGTAAAAAGGGTCTCCGGTTCGTCTTCTCGAAAGCCCCGTAAAAAGCCCACGCGAGCGAGGGAGACAACTATTAGCTCTATTAAAACTCATTTTTTATGACAGCAGCAGTATCGCTAAGGCAATACGAGGTCATCGGTCGACATGTGTCGAACAGTGGAGTGCGCGGGAAATTTGGAATAGCTTGAAACATTTTACGAGTTATTTTATTAGTTGTTAGTTGATATTATTGATTGATTCAATAATTTTTTAGTTTAAAGCCCGGCTTTTCGGCTTTAATGGAAGCTTCGCCCCTGCGTGCTACAACTATACCACTAATATAGCTGCAGCATGGCTCTACCACTCAAAAAAACGACACTCATGCTCCATTGCACTTCGTAGTAACGGTAAAGAGGTGTGTGCTTTGCATTAGACATTTTAGGTATACGTTTTTTTACATTACTTCCACACTAAGATTTTCTCGTTTATCGTGGGGGCAGTTTACATTCAAACATTTCACGAGGACAAACATCCAGGCACGTAACATTTATTTGTAAGCCATACAAATACTAGTTCCGTGCAGGATGCCAACCCGCGGCCGCAACGCGTTGCTAAGCCACTGCGCCAAGGAGCCCTGTTACGACATATAAATTATGTTTTAACAAATTAGTGTAAAAAAGACTTTGCTAGTAGCAAAGCACTTTGCTACCGCGCAAATACAGCTGAGATTCAGATCTGGAACCTGCAGTTCCAGATCTGAATCTCAGCTGTATTTGTGCAAAAACTCAAATTGTTTCTCGGATCCGAAGCGCAATTTTGTAACTCTGTTGCTGTAATTAAGAGGATATAGTAAGTCAGCTCAAATTCAAATTTCGCCCCCACTTCCCCGCGCGTCGTATGCTATGTACCGACATGTTGGTAACCACTAATACTGTAAGTAGATAGGTCGTTAGATACTTATTTCATTAGGTTTATCATATTTATGCCTGTTTCTTAACGCCAACCTAGTCGCTTCTTATTTTTATTACGGTTATTTCCCATTTTAATTTTACGTCGTCCTGTTGCGTAATGTGTATTCTGATCGTAAGCGACACAACCTCCCCCTTCAAAGGCCGAAGCGAAACTGACCGGGCGGCAGAAATCAAGCTTCAAGAAGCCGATAGTTTAGGTAATTTCTTTTTACAGTAAAAATAATGGTATTTTATAAAAAGTAAATAACATAAGCACTGCTTTATAGTTCAGTTGGTATGCAAAGTGTCATGATCTTATTTAAAGTATTTTATGAATAACAGCGGTTTATTGTTTATTTTGGAGGTAACTTTGGATTTTTTTTCTATCGAGAAAATTTTACGGAATCGTATTTTCGTCTAACATAGTACTTAACGTTAATCCTCAACTTTACCATATATTGATTTCAAAGTTAATACTGCAATATTTTCGACATAACGGAGGATCTTGCTAAGCCATTTGAGGTTATATTTCCCCTTAAATAACGAACAGCTTTTGTAAGAGCGACCATTATGACTCTAAATTACAGTTTGACTGCCCCTGGTTGACCGCTTAAACTTACTAACAGTTTAGACCTCAAATGAATGTTTAACTACAATAATTAATATTATGAAATAATACAGCGGTGACAATAAAAATAGTTTAAACTTTGCATTATAAATTAAACTGCTAATGATATACCGCACCGGGTCTATATCGTTAATTAAGTCTAGCTGTCGGCCTAGACAAAATCCCTCATCCGTTCAGGTCATACATAATTCTAGGTTCGACCCACGTGGACACCCACGTGCGCACTTTCGTTTGTCAATGTCGGAGTTTTTAGATGATTGACGTAATGCGCCTTTGGGTGTTTTTTTAAATAGCAATTAGTTTGTTTTAAATATTACACAGTGATCGATACTGTTTTTAATTCTACATAACATTCTCTGGCTTCTGGTGACCATAAAATCATTAAACAACTCGAGCCACTTTCCGGTCCCCGTGTTAGTCTATACCATGAAATTTGTAAAAAAAAACATGACATTATTATATCTCAACAATTTTAACGTTGCTGTAATATGACTCGTTCACAAACATAAAAATAACGTCTTTGTAATTTTTGCAACAACTCCGTCATACAGTTTTCTCGTTATGTCGATTTATTATTCTCCCATAGTCCCAATTAAGCTTATTATTAATTAATAGAGTTGGCCGATTAGCCGCCGACTAATCGGTGAAGCCGATTAATCGGCCTATTTGTAGCCACCGATTAGTCCGGTTATTTGTAGACCGATTAATCGGCTTTTTATGTTATTAATTTCAAAAGGTAAGGTTTTTCGTGATTTTCTGCGTGATAATTGCGGCTACATTGATATGAGTAAAGCTTTACGCATGGGAGAGAAACTATACTTTCTTAAATTTAAACTCACGTCAGATTTATATGTAGGTAAATCAAATAAATTATAAAATAAGTAGGTTCATACATAACTTTTATTGAAAAAATCAGTCTCACATGTTTTAATGTTAATTATTCTGGAAATAATTTAAATACTTATAACTTAAATTACTTATAACTTTGGTAAAAAAAAATAATCTGAGGTAGCTATTTAAAACTAAACAAAAACCATAGTACTAACTTTTAATCGTAATGCAGAGTAGTGACATAACAAAATAAAATATTAATAATATTATTCTTATTAACTATTAAAAAAAACAAATTTTAAGTCTCTCCCTTTGCATAACAAAAAAACTTAATTCTTGAATAAAGTTTGTTAAACTACAAGCATATAGATTTTTAAAAGAAAAATCGAACATACTTATTTCTGTACTTAAAACTAAATTGTTATTGTTTTTGTACTAAAAATTAAATCAAAGTGCTATTTTTCTGTACTTAAAATTACAATAAATTGTTTTTTTTTTCCTGTAATGTTATTAAAGAATCTATAATCATCTAATAATTTGTAAAAAAGAAATACTCAATTTGAAAAAGTATTGAAGGCTTTTTAGAAAATATTTAATTTATTTGTTATTTTTAACCATTGGCAAATTGTGATGCAAAAAGGTCAAAATCTTAGCCTTTTGTGGTTGAAGTCGATTTCTTTGCCTCAGAAAAAATTCTCTCACAATACACAGAGCTGGCGGGGCAGCAAAGGAAAACTTTGACTAAACGGGATATTTCTGGATATCTGGAAGAATTTTTGTTCCACCGTTTGAATTTATCATCGGATAGGGATCGGCTGGGTCGATTTGTTATAATTGCAATTAAAATATTTCTTATGAATTGTTATTCAAATAGTTCTAATAATTGTAATTTTATTCAAATAATTGTTGTAAATTTACTATGATTTTGCATGCCCGTAATGAGGGTGAAATATGTCCTGTGCTATAAGTTACTTTAACATCTTGTGTACCAACCATATTTCTTGCAAATAAATGATTTATGATTATGATTATGATTAATCGGCCATTTCTTACCGATTAATCGGCTAATCGGCCAAGCGGCCAAAGTACTAATCGGTACAACTCTATTAATTAAGGTGTGTGGTGACGAAATCAGAGAATCTATCACCACATTTCATACCATGGACCTCGGAAAATTCAACTAATGGAAAGACCTAAAACATGTGACAGTAAGACCATCACGTATTTATCTACGGCTAAAAGTGGCGGCGGAAACCAGCATAAAATGCCAAGACATCTGGAACTGCGATCAGCAATCCGTTCGCCAAAACTGAGGGTTATAAAAAACGCTCCCTGCTGTGGGAGAGGCCCAAGGCCTGTTGTTGACTATTTATGAGTTAATCAAACGACTAATGGTAATTGTCTCTTTGTTTTAGTGTTACTGAGCGAGACGATTTTGCCGGAGGACACATTAGAAGACAAGACACTCAAGATCACAGACTTTGGACTTGCGCGCGAGGTGTACAAGACCACGAGGATGTCTGCTGCGGGGACTTACGCCTGGATGCCACCCGAGGTATATAACCTTTTGGAAGACATATATTTTATTAAACGTGGTAGAAGCAGGGCTGCAGCTGTATTAAATTTACATTAAATAAAACTAATTTTTACGGATTTTATCGCGTATATTAACTTTCTTTATATTCCCGACGTTTCGAGCACTTTACAGCACCCGTGGTCACGGGCGGGTGGGCTGAGATGTTCAACGTCCAAATATCATAGTTAACCGCGGTTATCACAGATTAAAATTATTAATTTCTGTTCGCTTTATAAAATATAAAAAAAAAGTTAATATAAGCGATAAACTCCGTAAAAACTAGTATTATTTAAAATTTACATTAACTGTCATTTAAACATTATGTTTTTCTCTAAACGTCATATTTTTGTTATAAGAGTCCTAAAAGAAAATCATTAAATTTCTTAATATCATGTACACGATTACAGCTCATCAAATGTCCACTATAGGACATAGGCCTCCCCCAAAGAATGCCACAAAACACGGTCCTGAGCCACCTGCATCCATTCACTCCCTGCATCTCATACTAGGTCGTCACTACATCTAGTGGGGAACCGCCCCACACTTCGCTTACCGGTACGAGGCTGCCACTCGAAAACCTTTATTCCCCATCGGTTTTTTGTTCTTTAGCTTACATGGCTGGCCCATAGCCACCTCAGCCTACTTAATCCGTTGTGCTATGTCGATTACTCTGGTTCTACTGCCGCATATCCTCATTCCGAATACGTTTGCGCAGAAATACTCCGAGTAGCCCTCTCCGAAGCCTTGAACTTCCACATACAGCTCGCAGTGAAGGACCACGTACAGATCTATATGTTATCACTAGCAGCATGTACAGGTTATCACACTCAATTTTTAGGTATACGTTATACGAAAAGATGTATCCCAAATATTTTATTTATAACATGTAAAATACCCACCCAGACCGCCGACGGGCAGCATCAACTCATCTCCTACTCATGTTCAGCTGTAGGATGAAGTGAAATGAAATGAAAACTATTTTGCGAAATTTCATTTGTCTAATGTTCTATCGTTTCATGTTTTTGATGTACTGACGTCTCAAAATGAGGGTCCTCTGCCCGCAGAAGAAACGGCTAAAGAAACTCCGCACGTATCTTTTTTTTTGTTTTTTTTTTATAGAAGAGGGGGCAAACGAGCATGCGGCTCACCTGATGTTAAGTGACTACCGCCGCCCATGATCAACCGCAACACCAGGGGAATTGCAGGTGCGTTGCCGGCCCTTTAGAAAGGAGTAAGCTCTTTTCATGAAGGTCCCCAGGTCGTATCGGTCCGGAAAAATCGCCGGTGGTAAACTATTCCACAGAGAGGTTGTACGCGGAAAACTCCTTTTGAAACGTACAGTGGTGGACCGCCAAGAATCCAGATGGTGTGGATGGTATCGGGACGTTTGCCGCGTAGTGCGTTCACGAAATTTGGCGGCTGGGATTAATCCGAACAATTCTTCAGAGCACCCATGGTATATGCGAAAGAAAATGCAAAGAGATGCAACATCCGGTTGGGGGTGGTCTGGTCCCAGCCCAGAGATGTGAACAGTATTCCATGTGCGGCCGAACCTGCGCCTTGTAAAGTTGCAGGCGGTGTGCCGGCATGAAATACTGTTGATTGTCATTTTTGATTTTGATGATATGATGATTGTTATTTTTAAATATGTATTGTATTCTTTTTTTAAATAAAACCCATACCTGCCAGCGGAGATCGAATTCGGTTTGCTCGCGTTCTACGAAATTAACGAACGCTGAGCTGCTACAACCTGTGACTATTGGTAATCATGTTCCTTAAAAATAAATTAAACTTTAATAAAATGTTTCATTTTTTGGCTCGTGGGTGAACTGAGTAATATCACAAACTCCTCAATTTTTATTTCGTCTAATAAAAGTACGCAACTTGTTATAATTCGATTAAAAAGAAAAAAGTTATACATTAAATAAAGTACATTGAAATATTAATTAGTCGAGCAAACAATATTATCTTCACGACCGTGTGACCAATTATTTTGCATTAGCTTCGGTTTCCTTATTACTTCTTTATTGCCAAAAATGGACGTGGCAATATTCATTTCTGTAATTATGTATACAATTAATTACATTAAATTTAAGATACTTTAAAACATAATGATTCCGTGTGGGTTTTATATATGAAGTCAAAATCCCGTGCCACCATGTTCGTTCACACCAATCTCCGAAACCGCTCAACCGATTTTAATGTAATTTTGTAAGTATGTATTGGTTGCTCCAACTTGAAAAATAGTATAGTTTTTATCCAGATCCTCGATATTTTTTATTGTGGATTTAAGGATTTTTTATAGGACAAAGAGTCGTCGGAAAGGGCACAACAACTTCTACTTGGCCAGATGGCCAGGCCAGTATGTTATAAAAATTAGTTAAACCCTAATAGGCCCACTACTGGGCTCAAATGTTCTTTCGTTATTGAGTCATCTAGTTATGTTATACAAATTAATTAACCTAATAAGCCCACTACTGGGCTCAGACGTTCTTTCGTTATTGAGTCATCTAGTTATGTTATAAAAATTAGTTAAAGCTTAATAAGCTCACTTCTGGGCTCAGACGTTTTTTCGTTATTGAGTCATCTAGTATGTTATAAAAAATTGTTTAAGCCTAAAACGCTCACTCCTGGGCTCAGACCTTTCATTATTGAAGGGTATATAAATTATGGAGGCAATTAATTCAATGAGTGTTGGCGGACTTCGATGTCCATGAAATATTTTATTCCTATTTCCTATCGATTTAGTTCGTAACGATGTTATTCTCGATCGCCGGAATTTAAAATTGTAACTACCAGTTTCATTGATGTTGGCAGCGCTCTAACCCGGTTTGCTTTTCTGTGATAATTATGGCGACCATGTTGCCCCAGAGCTATCACAGCCTTTCATTTTCATTACCACTACAAACATACTGAAGTCCACTGCCAAACGTAGGCTTCCCCCATAGATTGCTGCATAGGATGGATATTCGCGATAATTGAAAAGTCGGCTTGTTAACCGCAGTTTTTTTTTGTTATTTTGTTACCAGATAGATGCTAGTGCTCATATCCTGTTTCAGTTTCCCTCTGTCGCTTCTTACGACACCGACGATTTGATACGGGCTAGTCGATCCCCTTACATCACCACTACATGACGTTCCTCACTTTAACCCAAAAGAAGTTCAATATTAATTACAAAACATAATTTTAACTGGTCTATATAAAACATCTCAAAAGTAGCACACGTACTACCTTTATAAACTAATCTCCAATCTAGTTTACAAATCCAATTAAACTATCGAAGTATTAGACCGATTGCTAATCTGTTTCCCACGGTACGGAGCTGTCGCCGGCATTGACAGGGGGTATTAAAATATCCGCGTTTTATTATATATTTATTAACAGCATTCTGGTACCGCGATGTTTATGTAGTCGCAATAACATTCAATAACAAGCTTAAAGGTCACAACAGTAATTAAAAATAACCGAATGAGATAAAAAGTTAATTGAAAAGACAAAAATTTTATACCATAGGACACTTCAACAACTAAGACGAATTTAATGACACCCGATATGTTAAAATTCATCAAGCCATTTAGGATACAAAGCGTGGCAAATAAATAATAATACAATTTACTTTTTGTCTAAATAAACTCGCGTTATTTAGACACAAAAGGCGTAAATAAAAAGAACGACGCACTGTGTGTGACACAATGTGTACTCGTATTTTTACACGAATCATTTCGAATCGAGGAAAACTATTAAACCTTGCGTGCTTATATTGCGTGGTAGAGCCACGCTGCATTTATATTATGGTTGAGCAAGAATTGATCGGCTCGACTGGGGAAGGACCACGCTCTCATATAATATTAGCGTAAAATAGCAGCTTTATGCTGCTGTGTTTTGTCTGGTGAGTGTAGAGAGAGAATCGGAGACTCTTTTTACTGGAAACAAGGCATTCCGTCTCTTAGTCCTCAAGTATGACAACGTATATCTACTTTTTGATTTTTAATCGAGGATAAATATAGACGTCTATGGGCCACAGCATTCGCTTACCAAAAGTTCTCGTTTGTCACCCGTAATCTAGAAAAAAAGTTGACAAAGTGTTTTTTTTTAACTTTAATGTTATTTGTGAACACGGTGGATCCTCCCTCCCTCGACCGTCTTACTTTTTTAAGCATAAAACGTGCACGACTGTAATCCAGTTATAAGGTCTGGAGAATTCAATTTAATTATAAACTAATATGTTTCTTTGGCTCAGGGGCTCACAAACGCACCCGTAACCTTCTTTGCTTGAAATTGGTTGCAAGTACTTGTGGGTTGCAATAACCGCCCGGGCGGTGGGCGGTTATTCGTTTTCGTATTCCGGTTAGTTCGTTTGTCACTCTGTTATAGAAAACTTGTGTGGTTGTTAATCAGTTATTGAGTTTTACTATCAAGAAATTCTTAGTAGCAACCCGGACTCGGGAAGTTCGTGGTGTTATAATAGCCTTTGGAAGACACAAAAGCTGTTGACCCTGAGTCTACGCACATACTTTTGCACATTTTAATCACATACTTGCTAGTATTTTATTAAGTTTTTCTATGTTCATTGCAGGTGATAAAAAACTCGACATTCTCGCACGCCTCTGACGTGTGGTCGTATGGAGTGCTTCTATGGGAACTGCTGACTGGAGAAACTCCTTACAAGGGCATCGATGCACTGGCAGTCGCGTACGGGGTCGCGGTCAACAAACTCACGCTGCCCATACCCAGCACGTGCCCTGAACCATGGAGAGTGCTGATGGAAGGTGAGTGTAGTGTGATTTGGGTCAATATGTGTTTTTGTTTTTTTTTACAGAATAAGGGTGACAAACGAGCACACAGTCCACCTGATGGTAAGTGGTTGCTGTGGCCCATAGACATATACATATATCCTCGATTAAGAATCAAAATGCAGATGCGTTGTCACACCTGAGGACTAAGATGGAACGCCTCGTTTCCAGTAAAAAAAGGGTTTCCAGATCTCTACACTGACCATACAAAACACAGTAGTATTCTGTGAGAGCGTGGTCCTTCCCCGGTCGAGCCGACCCATTCGTGCTATGACCATAATATAGCTGCAGCAACCACGTAAGAAAAGTTGTGGACTTTTTTGTCACTAAAGATATATTGCAATACCAGACTTCTCGAAAATTTGACACTTCTGTCCGTCATCGGTCTTGGTATTTTCTATCGTTAGCCTATGTAAACACCTAAATCTGTCCAAATATAGAATGCTTCGTTGCTAGAAAAAGGATATCTAGTTCACTGGTATTTATTGCATCTGTTTCTATTCGCCTCACAATTAAACAGCTTTGTAAAATCTCAGTTCAAGGTAATTGGATTTAACATAACTGCCACGCTTACCAGACGGATTAGTTATGGCAATAGCAATGGCAAGACGCAGTCGCACCTTTAAAACTTATTCCCGTCGTTATCATTTACACCATTAACCCAACGCAACTGTTACTGACAAGACTTAATCCCTTCTGACTTCTACCACAAAGCAAAGCAACAGTTATTACAAAAAAAGTGTTTGTATTTCAGCATGCTGGCACTCCAATCCCCGGGAGAGGCCCCTGTTCCCCGAGATCCTGGAACAGTTAGAGCACATTCGCCAGTCAGAGTTCACGAGGGCGCCTCACGAATCATTCCACACCATGCAAGACGGCTGGAGACTGGAAATTGAGGAGGTCCTTAGAGATTTAAGAAGGAAAGAGAAGGTAGTTGTTGTTTAATATCCTACAAATGTTAACAATGTTTATCTTCTTTTATTCGAAAAGCTGAACTGTTTTAAAACTTTAAAATATATGTGTACTTATCATAAAAGTTCTTACCAAAATATTGTTTGAAATTGAAGAAAATTGAATAAAAATTGACTTATTATTTACTTACTAACTTACTTACTTAAAGTGCTAGTGATAACCATCTCATCACCCCATTAAAGCAGTGATGGATTCTCCCAAACTCTATAATCGTGAAATAATATGGTAAAATTAAAAATTTTGTGCAACCGACTTTAATATAAATAAGATGAGAACATCATCAATATAGTCGAAGTAAATAAATGAGCATTATTAAGGATAACTCAAATACTATTGGTCGGAATCTTGATCAAATTGATATGGGACCACATAAAAAGCACCAGCTTTCAAATAAAAAAAGAATTATCAAAATGGGTTCACCCAGAGAAAAGAATTCAGAATACATTAAAAAAATACAGTTGAATTGAGAACCTCCTCCTTTGTGAAGTCGGTTAAAAATTAAAATTGTGCCCAACTATTGGGCTTTTTATATATTTACTCTAAGATCAACGTTGTTTCGTCCTAATATCTAAGATTACCTATATTTAGTTATTCTAAAGTCTGCAACAAAAAGTCGCGAGTACACTGTGTGTTGATAAAATTGTCATAAATATTAATATATTTTTGTCATATTATGGCTTAAATTATTTTATACCATATTAGAAAACAATTATACTTACTTTATATATGTGTAATGTGTCCAAACTAACATACAAATGCTTTTTCATACTAATGCTTGCACTTAGGAATGCAAAACTATTGAGGAGGTTAGTAGCAATATAATAATTATAAATATATTTTATTTACGTACTTAATATTTTTACTTTAATATTTTTGATTATAATACAAATTTCTATGATTTTTTTAAAATATATTTACTAGAAATACACATTGATTATATCTAGACTTTTTTTTCTTCCTTGCACCTTTTTAGTATTTATAGATAAAATTTAGAAAAAAAAAGTAGATAGTAGAAATCAGATGATTGTGTCTGATTTGGGTTTTGGATTCATACAGCAGATTTAATTAACAGAGGACTCTTTAACTATTTCGTGTCCTCGATTAGAGCCATTACAGGCTACATCTGGTTACCGACATCTGCGGTCTTGTTCGGATTTAGATGTCCACTTAGTATGACTGTGCAGCAACAAGTTACCATCAGGTAAATTGTTAGCTCGTTTCCTAAGATTTTATTTCGATTAAGTCTATTTCTAGACAGCCAGTGGATTCTGCCGTTATCACCACGCTTTTCAGGCACATTGCTGATGGTAGGTGGACTTTAAACCTTTGACAAGTCTCTGTTGGCCACCTCCCATGATAGTAGTCTGAGAGGTCACTAGCCTTCATTGTTCCAGGTGACTGCAGGTGTCGATATTACACAATGATAAATCACAATTCTTAATAGCCTTTAAATGATAACGGCAAATCCCACAAAGTGTATACCCGAGTGTAATATCCGATCTATAGTCTAGTATCCACTTAGTGCACAAGTGGGATATGCCGTATATCTGCCAGACTTTTCAATATTGTAATTACAATTTTTCTGTTTAGATAACTGATTTATTATTCTGTCTTAACAATTACAGGAGCTTCGATGTCGGGAAGAAGAACTAACTCGAGCCCAATTACAGCAAAGGCTGGTTGAACAAAACCTAGCACAGAAGGAGAGGGAGCTAGAGATGCGAGAGATCGACCTGGCTGCAAGAGAACTTCACATTCTCATCTTTGCCAGCAACATGTCACATAGTCAGCCGCCGCAGCCCAACAAACGGAAGGGTAATTTGCTTTAAAGGCTTTGGGCCACCTATACAATGGCAACCCATTATTTACTTGTATTAAAAGTAATTTTTTAGAAAGAGAGGAAGCCTTACCGTCTATTTAATTTCCATTGTAGGTTATTCACATTTATAAATCATACCTATGGTATTATAACACATTTATGACTAATTTCTGATTTCCAGGCAAATTCAGCAAAATAAAACTCTTAAAGAAAGACACGATCTCATCTCCACTTGATTTCCGACATACTCTGACAGTTCGACCGTCCGACGACGAGTCCAGCGTGAAACAGCTCGTAGCCGTCGCTAAGGATACTCCGCCAGGATCACCCGCCATTATGAGGGCAATAGCACGTAAGTATCATAAATAATTACATAATATAAACTCTCACGCCCGCCACTCAGAGGGGTTGGTAGAGATTACGGACTTCCATTTGGCGCAGTCACGACCTTCCTCTCTCGCTTCATTTAGTTGAGTAATTTTAACTTGTCTTATTTTCGATTTGTCACCGGTTTAGTATGTAAACCGTAGACAGAGAAACCTATAGACAAATTGACGCCTTCTTTCGCATTCGCACACGAAAAATATAGGTTTATGCATACGTCTTGTATAGAAATGAGACAGAGCAGTGTGATTGTTTGTCCTTTTCTCCGTGACGGTTTTTGACAGTTCGTAGCAATGTTAGGAGTTTACAAGTTCGTTTAAGTGAGAAAAAAGTGTTTTGTGAGCTTAAGATTGGTGAATCTTGTTCAGTTCAGTTCTTAGAACAATAAATTTTTTTATCTAAATATGTTTTAAAGGCATAAAGATTATTGTATAACCTAAAACTACGTTATCATCCTTTCTCACTCGGCGCCACGCTAATCATTAGTCTATAGGTTTCTCTGTCTACGATGTAAACACTCTTCAAGGGCGACTCTTTCAGACTCTGCTAACAACTTCAGGTGCGTAAGTAATTACCATTTATTTGATTTTTACTAATGAATTTTTAAGGAGTTACAAATCGCACACACACACACACACACACACATATATATATATATATATATATATATATATATATATATATATATATATATATATATTTGCTTATTGAAATTTCTTTCTTACTTTTCGTCAGAAACGCAGACACTACTGACCAAAATCATATTTTCGTCAAAAGTTTCTGCTAGTTGTATTCATTTTTGTTAGTCCATATTTTTAGTTCCACTTTTGACTTTTGTTCGATGGTTGCATGATGTGACTATACAAGTGTTTTTACAGCAATGTGTTTTATTTTTAAGTTTTTAAATTTAGGTGCTATTTCACTTTGAATAGGTTATTATTAAAAATAAGAAAATTAAGTAGCTACGATCCTGGTGCAAAATGAAACATTTCTTTGAATATTTTTTATTTGCACATTTTGGTCCTTCGAGCTGTTACGTTTTTATATAATATGTGATATTGTACCAAAAAAACTTTGTTGTTTTTTTTGCTAAAGGTTAATTTTATTATATATATATATATATATATATATATATATATATATATATATATATATATATATATATTGTACAGTATAGTTTTAAAAAAAGTCTAGCAAACCAAAACAATACATATTTTATAAATTTCGTTATAATTTGAGGTATTGTATAATGTAGATTAAAATTAAATAAATGTTTTCTGCTCCATGTCTTTTCTGGGTATTTACCATTAATCCAAGTTTCTTTAACATATTTGTAGGTATTAATAACCATATGTTTTTCATTTATAGTAAAACTAGTTACCTAAAATTAAATTAAAATTATATACGTACTTTACTTATATGCATCTTTAATAAATTAAGAAAAGTTTTATTATTGCGGTTGCTATTTTTTAAATAACTTTAAAGTACACTCCGAACCAAGAAGTTTTAATTAAAACTACTAATCAACATTCATATATTATATCCTATTCCTATGGATATTGGACGTTTCCTTTTTGGAGAAGTAAAATCTGTTGATTTATCTCTTGACGTACTTGGTTGTGCCTCCATCATTAACACTCTTAATAAAAACAATTATCAACAAAACGAAATAACAATAATTAAATAAACAACAAAAAATTTAACAAATAACCACAAGCGCGTTCTGAAACGGACGGTATTATTACTAAAATCGCCTCCCGAATGTTGGCGAACCCATCTTTATCCTGGCATGTTTTTACCGGGAAAACGAGACATTACTATAAATACACAAGATGGAAACAGATAATAGGTTGTCAACTCCACAGTCGTTTTTAAGGTAAATGACCTTTCGCGCTGCTAGTTGGCCGTACTGTAGCTTAGTTTTGCGGATGTCATCATTAAATAGTAAAGTAAAGTTACAGCCTATATACGTCCCACTGCTGGGCACAGGCCTCCCCTCATTTCTGAGGGGGTTTTAGGGCAAGGAAGTGTCCGGCGCGCTGCCCCAATGCGTTTTGGCGAACTTCACATGTCTTCGAAATATTTTTTTCTTATTCCTCAGACATGCAGGTTTCCTCACGATGTTTTCCTTCACCGCCTAGCATGTGGTAAATCAGCACTTAAAATTGCAATTAACAATTTCATTGGTGCCGGCGGGGTTCGAACCCGAGTTACTCGCGTTCTGTTATATTTACAGCAAGTGTTAACCATCTGAGCTACCACGGTTCTATCAGTAAATAATCATTTAGTAAACGAAACAAACGCATCAAGCTGTCATTTACACTTGTCACCTCGTGCTGGAGCTCACCCATTCTTATATGTTGTAATTTGACTCTACCGTGTAGAAATTAAATTTTAGTTTTTATTTTAAAACACGAAACATTTTACTATTAAGACATTTAACATCTACCAAGATTTCTCGATCTGGCGAATATGCTCACCGTGAGTGTTAAATTTAAGAAACAACAATTGCAGTGCCGGCGGACGGCGTGAAGGGCAAGACGTGGGGCCCGTCCACGGGTCACCAGCGCGCACGCGCGCACCTGCCGCTGCCGGCGCTGAGGCCGCGCGCGCAGCGGCCCTCCTGCTCCGCGCCGCACCTGCCGCCCCTCGCGCCACTCGCGCGCCCTCCGCACCCAGGTACTGGCACACACGCGCACCAGCTGTAGTCTAAACATACCGTTACATACACGCAACCAAAAGCACTAGTACGCACGCACACATGCACACACCGATACCTACGTGCGCATAAACCTTCAAACGCGCACTAGTCTGCGCCCGAAACATATCAGCCGCAGTCTTAACATACTACAATCCATATACGCACACACGCACACTAACGAATATGTACTACACTCCCATCAGCCGCTGTCTAAATATACTATAACATACACGCGCATACATGCACCTCATACACGTACACACATACACACCGCTAACTGCTCATGCATAGACGCAACAAACGCACACTAGCATATCGCATTACAACGCTGCTCTATAATAGATCCTGACTCACTACACACAACTATTACACACACGCACGCACTTTATACACTACACCCCTCACACACCACACTGCAATGCTGCATTACAAACACGTCCCTGTTCTAACACCACACCAAAGCTGTCTGAAAACACACACACACACTATAAAGCTACATTGTAACACACATGCACACAACCACTCACACACCCTATTACAAAACTTCACTGCAAATATGTGCACACATGCACACGTTCGCACCCACAACTATAAGACTACACTACAAGAAACACTACACTAAAAGACTGCACTGCAAATACCTACACAAGTGCACACGCTCACTCACACATCACACTACAATGCTGCACTGCAAACATCTACACACGTGCACACGCTCACTCACACATCACATTACAACGCTGCACTGCAAACATCTACACACGTGCACACGCTCACTCACACATCACACTATAATGCTGCACTGCAAACATCTTCACACGTACACACGCTCACTCACACACCACACTACAACACTGCACTGCCCCGTGCACAGTACACTTACAACGCTGCACTGAAATCAACGTGCAAACATCTACACACTTGTACACGCTCACTCACACATCACACTACAATGTTGCACTGCAAACATCTTCACACGTACACACGCTCACTCACACATCACACTACAACGCTGCACTGCAAACATCTTCACACGTGCACACGCTCACTCACACACCTCACTACAATGCTGCACTGCAAACATCTTCACACGTACACACGCTCACTCACACATCACACTACAATGCTGCACTGAAAACATCTTCACACGTACACACGCTCACTCACACACCACACTACAATGCTGCACTGCAAACATCTACACACGTGCACACGCTCACTCACACATCACACTACAACGCTGCACTGCAAACATCTTCACACGTACACACGCTCACTCACACATCACACTACAACGCTGCACTGCAAAATATCTTCACACGTACACACGCTCACTCACACACCACACTACAACGCTGCACTGCAAACATCTTCACACGTACACACGCTCACTCACACATCACACTACAACGCTGCACTGCAAACATCTTCACACGTACACACGATCACTCACACATCACACTAAAACGCTGCACTGCAAAATATCTTCACACGTACACACGCTCACTCACACATCACACTACAACACTGCACTGCAAACATCTACACACGTACACACGATTACTCACACATCACACTACAACGCTGCACTGCAAACATCTTCACACGTACACACGCTCACTCACACATCACACTAAAACGCTGCACTGCAAAATATCTTCACACGTACACACGATCACTCACACACCACACTACAACGCTGCACTGCAAACATCTTCACACGTACACACGATCACTCACATATCACACTACAACGCTGCACTGCAAAAATCTTCACACTACACACGCTCACTCACACACCACACTACAACGCTGCACTGCAAACATCTTCACACGTACACACGATCACTCACACATCACACTACAATGCTGCACTGCAAACATCTTCACACGTACACACGATCACTCACACATCACACTACAACGCTGCACTGCAAACATCTTCACACGTACACACGATCACTCACACATCACACTACAGCGCTGCACTGATCTCGTACACGTTTTGTTGTACACGCTCACTCACACATCACACTACAACACTGCACTGCAAACATATACACGCTTACAATATATACAATATTTAGGACACCGATTAGCCATACGCAGCTCACACACGACACATTGCGCTACAATTTAGTTCGACATTCAATAGTTGACATAGTAGACTTCTGTATCCGTGTACTGCTCAGCAACTTACGCGTGCCCGCCACACAAGGAGTCGCACAGTCCACCGGATGATGACTTCACAAGGGAAAATTAAGTATGTACATCTATAGTTATGTACGTACAACTGTAACAAGCTAGCTAGCTATGGATTAAATAAATTACCTGTCTACTAGTCCTAGTCCTGTGTCTGTACAGCAGCTATTTAACCCTGGAATTTTATCAGATTGTGTTCCTTCCCTGGTCTAGTAGACCCATTAGTACAGTACCATTAGTAGAACCAGACCCATTAGTAGAAGTATAACTGGACGCCCAATTGTAACAAATATACTTATTAAAACACAAGCAAAGTCACATGCATCTCACAATCTTAATAAACAAAAACAAAAAATGTCATAATTACACAACCTTACTTTATAGCTTTTATAGCTTTATTTTTTGTAGCTATTATGTCTTATGACTTAGAAATTTGTAATTTCAATTAAATTAGGTATAAATTTACCATCTATATTTATATAAAGACATCGCTGCTGTTATTTCATATCAGAATCTCATGATCAAGGATGACTGCTTGATATTTTTAAGTTATAGTAGCTGTAGTAATTTCCAAAAGTAATTTATAATAATATTTTATATTGACCATATATATGTCTTTAATTATTGTTAGTTGAGAGGCTAGGACTCTTAAATATTGCAATAAGGGAACTGAATATGATTTTGATATATAAGTAAATAAAACGAGACACGGGCCGCAGGACTCGTAGCCATAGGCGCGATCGAGGAGACCAAGCGAAAGCCACGCAAATCCAAATCACAAGTGCGCACGCCAAAGTCCGAGCTGGGGAAGAAACGAAGCGGCAGCCATGACGACCTTCTCTACGAGAACACAGAGCCCAGAAAGAACAGATTCTTCCTCTGTCCAATGTTCACCTCCACCGCGGACATTCACCACCATTATGACACGGTCTTTGATATAGACGCAGTCGAAAAGGGTAGAAGGAAAGGCAGTCAAGGAGAAGTCAAAAGAAATTTCCTCAAAAGCATTCGGTCTAATAGTTTAGCCGGACTTTTGGCTGTAGCGGGGAACCTAACATCTGAGACCACAGAGTTGTTAAAAGACGAGTAGGAACTAAATAAAATTAAACACAACTTCTAAATCTTCTTGTCAAAATAAGATTTATAGAAGTGTGAATATTACACTTAAAAATTGCTTTAGAAGTATAAGTTTTTACTCCGTTACTGTTGACAATAAAAACAATGTACAAATTTTTAGTTTAAATTACAACATATTAAACAATCATAGCTTGATCTTTTTTATTTAATTTAATTTAATCATTCACCACTTTTTAAATTATACAGATCAGCTAACGTAATGTACAAATGTGTTGCCATATTGAAAACATATCATTTTTATTAACACATTCCTGTTAAAATGTGCATTTTATCTGGATTTTCTAATTTAAAGTCCTCTTAAATTAATTTTATGCCACTAATCTCACTATCTTTTTCGACTGCTATAAAATAATAGAATGTTACAAGTGAATATTCATTAAAAGTGTAAATACGCCTTATCGTTCTAAGTTCCAAGGATTTGGTACTAGTTGTTAAAATTTTAGTTAAGATAATTGAAAAAAATAAAAAAGACTTATTTTTTTAGGTTATTTGATAACTAGTTTTACTAGTGCATGGCCACATCCAACGGTAGTTTAGTTTTATATTTTATACAGAAGACAAAAAATCTGACCAAATTTTATTGAAAATTAAATAACTAAATAAAATTATTGTTATATTTTTATAAAACATACATTTTTTTGCAAATAACACAGCTAAATTATTTGTTTTTTAATCATTGTGGCCAGCATTTACTACTACTATTGTAGTGTGGTCGTATTTAGATAATAAAGTTTTAGGTTCTTTAGCTTATTTTATTTTAGATATATTAAACAGGAATTCTTAAAGACTTACATAACATATTATTACAGTTTCTTGCTGACTGAAAATTTAGGATCTTGCCAAATTTTATGTGAATGATTCGCAATGGAATTATTTGTGCAAGAAACCTTGAATAAAGTTTTTAAAAAAAAAATAGGAAAAAAATTGGTTTCTTCACAAGTAATTTTTCATTGCACTGAGTTGAAATCTAGTGTATATTTTTCAAGCTTTCAATTGATATTATTGAAAGAATTTAGGTTTTATTTTTCTAATGTCGGCCATTTGCATTGTTGATTGCTGCTTTAAAGGGACTTCTCAAGACAATATTCTGTATCCTTGTGAGTATTATTTTTTTTATTTGTTAATTGCGTTACAAATAAAATCTTGTATCCAAATAATCATACTACAAATTATCTATAGAAAAAAAAAATATATTTATATAAACAATTTCAGTATTTTTCTAAAAGCATTTACTATGCTTATGTCACAAATAATTTGTCTTTATGTTCAATTACCTTTTAACTGTGGCAGACATTAGGGAAAGTAGTTAAATAAGTTACTGACTATGATTTTTTTGTAGTTTTCAATAAAAAAGTTGCCATGTGTTACGCCGAAAATGTGTGTGCGTGTGCTTTATATACCTAGTTCTTGTTTCTCCAAAATGTCAATCTTAACTTAATCCTCGTTTCGTAATTTTTAAGTATTCATTTTAGACAGTTTTTTTTAAATTTTTTGTAAATTGTAAGCATTTGTTTGCTTTCAGCCTATTTGTTTGTACGTTATCATTAAGAGCTATGCATGCTTAGCAGTTCATAGTTATACGCTATTTACGGTAAAATATAAGAAATTATATATGTATTTGTCCGTACTTACTTTATTCGTTAGTTTGTATGATATGCTTCGTTCTATATCACCATGTCATATGGCACGCTTTCAAATGTTTACAATGACTCTAATAACGTGTATTTGGAAGTCTACGTGATTTGAAACTGTTTTTTTATCTTTTTTAAATTAACACTATCCATCTAATACACGCCAGTTATGGCGTGTAGTATGTACATTTGGTGTTTTTATATTTAAAGTAAATGTTTTATTTTTTATTCTATAGCCGTCGTCAAAAAGGAGGTTTTCAATTTGACTGTATGTTTAATATGTAATGAAACATATATCCGAAGTTTAATAACTGATTTAGGTAATTTTTTATGTACCGGTAAAATATACCTTTATATGGTTCTCCTGTATAAGATATGGTAATTTGTTTATTTTTTAAATAATTCAAATAATTTGTATATTGGTCACATAGGCTTCCAAAACTAGATAGTAGTTCGGAGTGTTATTGAATACAAAAGATTCCGCTGTAACACTTGGCCGTAACAATGTTCCTGTGGTGGTGGACCTACGCTATTCGAGAGGCTCGTTCCGTGTCGATTGAAGCTGATTTCATTATAAAAACGAGACGACAATTAGACCGAAATTCGTTCGACATTAGTTATTATAAAGTATGGAAAATAATTGAAACTCTTTGGTGACCTGGTTCTTTATAATTATATAATTAGTACTTTTTTATATATCAAATAAACCTTTTCCATAAAATCAACGCTGGTGTATTCTTTTAACATGGGTCTACTAATAAATTAGCTACTAACAAACCCCGTAACATTTCAGAATTAAAAAAAAATAATACAAGCCATAGAGTGATTTAGTTCACCGATATAGATAAAAATACAGATTTAAAAATATTGGTGAAGGGCGAAACGAATTAAAGAGATGTGAATTTAAAAAAAATCAGCTTCCGCTTATCTCACTCAGGCTACCTCTAATCGGGAAAGGCGAAAAGAACTGGAATATCCTCCGTCATAACAATTTCTATATTAACAAAGTTATGAGATTTCGTGTACGAGACAAAGTGACATGTCGAGTTTAATTTGCACATGTAAGTATATTAGATTGTTCATAATATATTCACATTTTGTTTCGCTTCTTATGTTGCTTTCCTCGAATGAACTGTTTGGCATGTGTAGTCCGTAGGTCACGCAAATGTTCGCATGCATTTGTGGCTCAGAAGCTCACTAATGATTTTGGAGAAGGCAATATTTCACATCTTAAACATTTCAATCAGTTATAAATACAAGATTTTCTGTTCTCCAAATTCTTTAGTGAGCTCTTCAAAAGATTTTAAATCTTATTTTCTACATCATTGTGTGTATTTTGTTAATGTGACATGAATTATTGTGTCTAAAGAACTAAATTGTAAAGTAGTATGTTTATTATCATAAAGAAGTAATGTGCTATAACTTACATTAATATAATCCTTGATTGTAGATTTAACTATCGCTTATGAGATAGCCATTTCTAAAGTCTATACTCTATACTAAATTTGTTTTATATTGTTCAATAAGTTTACTTATTACTCATAAACTTTATGAAATAACTTTTATAACAATTGCAATATGATGTTCAGTGTAATGAAAAAGTCATACAAGTCAATCCAAAAATGTTTTAAATTTCGCTTTCTGGCTGATTGTTTGATCAGACAAATTCATTTCAACCTGAGATACCTACATTAACAGCTCATTTGTAAATTGTCTAATTCTGTCTCTTTCACACTTCAAACACAGTTGAAGCAACTAATATACCTATGTTTTCTATTCAAGGTTGTTTTCTTCCTTATACAGACTTCAGTCCGGACGACTGGGGCCCAGAGTTCCCCTTAAGCACATCTTCCAGATATACAATACCAATGCCAACACTTTATAGTACTGAAGGTAAGATATTTTATTATATTTGGAAATAAATACAACAACGACCACCACTACCACAACAGCCTGTCATAAGTCCACTGCTGAACGTAGGCGTATATTGAATGATTGACCCTTAGATTGCCTCCTATTTACTATAGTTGCTATAGGCAAGCGTTGCTGTGGGCAAGCGGGTGGGCAACTGAAGATCAATTTTATTGTTAACAGGTAGATGCTGCTGCCCAAACCCCTAGCTCAGCTTCTTACTGTCGCCGCTTATGACACCCTCGGGTATATTGAATAGTGGATATTCTGACTACACCATTACACGTTAAATACTACCGCTATAGGCTATTAAAGTCCACTGCTGAACATTGGCTTTCCCCATAGTTTGCCTCATAGAGGAGATATTTGCCATAGAGGAGATATATAGAGGAGATATTTGCCATAGAGGAGATATTTCCCATAGAGGAGATATTTGCCATAGGGTTTGCATAGAGGAGATATTTGCCATGGGGATTTGCCATAGAGGAGATATTTGCCATAGAGGAGATATTTGCCATAGAAGAGATATTTGCCATAGAGGAGATATTTGCCATAGTTGCCAATCTTGGCAGACAGATTGACAAGCACAGTTTTTTTAGTTTCAGTTGTTACTAGGAAGATGTTGCTGCCCATCTCTTGATTTGTTTCCCTTTGTTACCTCTTACGATACCCACGGGTTGGTATGGAATAGCAGATATTCTTACACCGCCCCAACACGGTGAGCGTGGCAACTATGGCGAATATCTCCCCTATGAAGCAATCTATGAGGGAGGCTTATGTCAGCAGTGGACTTTAATAGGCTCTAATGTTAATATAATCAGTTATATTATTATCTGCAAAAAGACGACAATTAAACCTTATGACTATCATTTCAGGGTACAAATTCAAGAAGCCGAGCATCATTGAGCTGGTGCTGTACAACATGGCAGCGCTGCTTGGTGGTGTGGCGGCCGGTTATGACGTGAGAGTGTCGAATGTTAGCCCACTGCACCCCACTTTACAACCACACAGGTGAGGATCTTTAATTATACATGTCTTTTTCTTTTAATGTGATGTCCTCCTCTGTTGCCAGTGATGACATATATATCTGAGACGTAGTCCTTTTTGGTCGTGGATGTGAGGTTTTCTTAATTAATCTTAGTTCTCAAGGATGGCAATGTATCTGAACTTAATCTTTATCGAGAATAGATGTACGTCTACATCTATCCTCGGCCATTGGGCTAACAGCGTCCACTTATCTTTAGATGGACTGTGTGCTCATTTGCCACTTAAAAATTGGTGAAAATAAATAATAACACAACCAAATCTAATGGCACCAAATTAATCAGAATAGTTTATGGGAAGTAGATTTCTCTCCAATTAAGCAAAAACTTATATCCAGCTATGCTCGTCATAGCTTGATGATGAAGTGTCCAATTTTGTATAAAATTTTCCAGGCCCGAAATAGAAACAGAACCATTGGCCTCATCACTGTATGAGGGCTACGGATACGCACACAACACCTACCACGGTCCAACGAGGCATCTGCGAGCTCCATTGAATGCAATTACTGGGTCTCCTGTAAGTATTTTACTTTAATGTTTCTATTGCAATGTTGGTGGACTAAATGTGAGATATTACATAAATTAGTTTTAAAATAACCCTTTGTAAATAAAATTGGATAATTGACATCATCATCACTAATGTTAAAATGCTTGAGAAATAATTATAGCTATATAATTCAAAATGGCCACCATTTTTTTTACCATGTTTCCAGTTCTGAAATATGTTTGATATTTCAACTCAGCTCACCGGGAAGTCAATTTAAAATCAATTACAAAATTTCTAAAAAATATGGCAAAATATAGATATGCTAAAAAGCCAATTTGAAACATAACTAACGGCTCATTTTAACATTTCAGCTATCTAGTCTACAAGCAGAGGAGCAGAAACCGATGCGGTTCACGGATTCTCCCAGTCATTACGCGCATGCGTCTTCATCGTCCGGCTGTGGCCACTCGGCCCCACCGTTGTCCGCCACTTCCGGGCTCAACACCGCTTACACCGGGACTTCCGGTCTGGGCACCGCCTACACCGGTACTTCGGGCCTCGGCACCGCCTATACTGGAACACAACCCCCCACACCCTCGCCCCGGAGGACCTCCTCCTCCACTTCTGACCACCTAGCCGACCTCTACCACAACTACAGAGAAAACTTTCAACCGTCTGCATCCCAGGACCGGATACAGGACTATTACTATCGAGCTGAACCATATTCTTACGAGAGAACGGCCGATTATGTTGTCAAACATCCGTACTATGGCTACGACGAGTGCTCTTTCGAATACAAAGAACCTACACCGGATTATAGACCTACAGTTCCATATCTCACTCATCGTAGAACACCGTCTAACTCCTCTGTTTCGAATTCACATCCAGAAGAGTTCTCTCCCTCCAGGCAGTTTCGAACAGAGAAGTATACAAAGGATAGGCGAGAGGAATACAGAACTCCAAGGACAGAGTACCCGAGGAAATCTAGTGACTATTCCTTGCCTAGGGACTACTACAGACAAGAATCTCAAGAGAGAGCAGAGCTGGAACGACCGGCTAACCTTGGCCTGGAGTTAGCATCGACCAAGTTAAGATCTAGTTTGAAGAAATATAAAAAATCTAGTGCATCTGGCGGCAGTTCTGGAGGGGGTACACCCACCAATCCAACTCCGCCTGATAGTTTGACAAGCGAGACTGATAGTTCGTACCTTTCCGCTAGGGACGCCTCGAGTGGCTCTCAATCTAGAGTCAGATTCAGTCCAGAAACAATGGAGGGACCGACACCTGAACGCAGGCCGTCAAGACACTCGTAGCGAAGGCTTAAAAAGTTCGACGACTACCTTGTATGATCACGAAATTGTGATGTCAGTCATCGAACAATTGCACTTAAAAATATTTCCTAAGGTTTCAGTGCCGACAAGACAAAGTGTCACCAATCTGAAGAGCATCTTCGGGTTTGAGAAGATGAAGTACAGTTTCTTTTCGAATTTATTAAGCACTGAGTATTTTCGTTGCCGTTTTAGACATTGCGACTTTGTGTCACGTTTATTTTAATCAGTGGTAGTATGCATTGTCATTAGAGTTATATAAATCCAAAGTCCCGAATGTCACAGCGTGAGAGCATGTGGAAACTGATGAACCTTTACACAAGATGATAAAGTAATTAATAAGCTTTTAGTAATTTTATGAACATATTTAAAACCTTGGGAGAATACAAACATCTGTTAAGTATTTTTATTAATAATTTATGATCTTAACATTCCAATTTACTTGAGTGAAATTATAAATTATTTTAGTATAGGGGTGCCATTTGTATTACTGAAATTAATTCTCATATTATTACATATATATTCAAAAGCAATATAGATTATTTATTTTCTGAGATTTACATGCACAAGTTGACATCTAGATCTAAAAATTGAATACTACCTATATGTATATAAATTCATATTTTGTGTATATGGAAAGTAACCATCAATGCAAAAAAATTTGATCAAATGAATACACCCCAAATTGTTAGACATTTACGTATTTGATGGATAACTTCGATATGAAATACCTGTCAAATGGGGCGATTCTTTCTGCAAATGGATGCAGGCTGATTAAATAGTATGAAAAGGAAAATTAAAATGCAGTTAAAGAACTGCGTTTGTTTTTTTTTTCTTTTACTGCGTTCTATTTTCGAACATTCACTGCATTTTGTCATAATTTCTGATACATGGATAAACCTGGAACTGAACCCGGGATATTTTTTATTTATTTAACATTGTGACAACCTCAGTTTAGGGATAAAAAAAGCTTTTTATAGAGCAATTGTGTTCATTATTTCTTATGTAGCTTAGTTTGTACATTTTGTAAAAACAACTAATGAAGGTCAATAAACATAATTAATGTTTTGTAAAAACTGGAATAACAGCAAAAATTATTTTTCTTAAAATTAGTTTCGTGAATATTTGCGATCAAACAAAAAACTTGATGGAATTTTGAATAAATAAATAAAGAAAAACGTAACATTAGGGCTAACAAAAGCTAATGAAGAAAACAAATATATTTTTACAGTTAATACTCATAAATAACTTCTCCACTATTTATTCGAAACAATTGTAAAATTAAGTTTAAAGTTATGTATTTGTAAATGTACAAGTGTTAGGGTGTGTAAAAACTATGTATAAAATCAACGTTTTTATACCAAACATATTCAAGACAATTTGAAAAAAAGTTCCTTAGAAAGTCCAAAATAGTACTGAAAATAGTGGGAATATAAATGCAAGATTTATTTCAATTTATAAATTATTTATAATCTGTTTCATAAAACTTATGAATATGGAACTGGGATATACTCCTCTTGGGTGTGTCTGTTTAGTGTTTACGCAGTGTTTGAGTATGTTTGAAAGTTTTCTGTGTAGCATTTTGTAGGCTGTGTGGAATTGGCAATAGATTTTAAATTATAGAAAAAGATATTACCCAGAGTAGGAGAGTATACTTTTACAAAAACCTATTTTGAAGTCGCAATATTCTACTAGAGATTTTATAAAAAAAGCAATCTTATCAGAACCTTAAACTTAGAATTAAGTAATGAATACATAAAACAATAATCACCTTCATTAAAATTTTAAAACAATACATAATATGTAAAAAATCTTCTAAGAGAGAACTAGCTTCCCTACTCTTAGGTAATAATTCTGTTATAAAAATACTGTATTGATAAATATTGTTTCTAACTTCGAAGTCAATAAGAGCTGAAACCGATTTCAGTGTGTAACAAGTGATGAGACTTGGCACAAACGGTATGTCTGTACAAATGTATATAGCCATTTAAAAGCTTGTGTTTTATTTAACTGGCATTTATTTTATTATAAATAGTACAAATATATTTTTAAGTTTTTCATATATCAATGAATTTAGTAACAGTGTAATCATGGTGTGTATATTTAAATTAACAATCATATAATATATTGTCTAAACATAAATAAGAGCTATATGTGTTTTGTACAAAGATCAATATAATAGATATTTTTTACTAAAAATATCATTACTATAGATGGATGTAGTACATAAGGAGCTTTTGTATTATCCCACAGTGAAACGTAAATTAGGTAAATTGATAACTAGTCGGAATTTTGCAAAGCATTGCATATCCTGCTAAAGTTGATATTGTATTGGATTATATTGGATATTACGCTTCCTCTATCAGAAAACTGGATAATTTTATCTATTGTGACCATTATGAACTTTATTTTTCTGTTCGGAGGAGGGTTGCTTAAATATACCAAAAGCGTTAATTATTCGTGTAAGTTGTATACCTAAAGTTTGAATATTGAAATTAGCTTTGATATTATTAGCAAAAACCAGTGCCTAATGTTTACCTGGATTGGTCGTTTGAGATTTTGTCATGGAATTGCAGATTCAGAGGAAATTTTTCGTAGGTCATAAAAACAGGCATGGCCAGTATCGCGCCGAAAGTGTTGTGGTTTTTTCTTTTTTTTTTTTAATAATTTTGTTTTGTGCAATAAGTGTAAATTGATTTGCGTCCATTTATTTTATTATACAGTTATTTATATTTAAAAATCGTCGTGAATTTAGCAGTATTTCATACAGTATTTGAGATTCATTAATTCTATTTAAATGTGTACATATTATACATTATATTTTTGTCTACTAATGGTTTTTTCAAACCGAAGCGTATTTCTAACGGGATGCAGGATGTAGATCGCTTTTGTATAATTTACCATCTTATTATTGTTGCGCATCTTAACCGAAGCCAAACTTACTTCAGATACTTGTTCAAACGAATTATCAATTTTTTTATCTTTTACCAAATTCTTCTGTCAAAAGGAAATTAAAATTCATAAGCACTTAACTTAATTCCTAACAATTAACCAAATACTATGGATAAATAAGCGGGAATTCGCATTTGTTTGAAAGGCTTAGCGAATAAGCAAATTGCCCGAAAGAGCGTTCACATCCTGCGTGTCACTGTTTGATGAACCTTTATAAGTTGATGTATTATTATTTCCTTTCTTCTGTCCGTGCCAACTTCTTCCAGTGTTTATCAGCGAACTTTCATTTTAAAACCTAGCACAAACCAAATCCTAACCAAATTATTTTAAGAATCTCCCGTTATATTAAGTTTCAGATGTTAGTCACAAATTTGTTTTTTTTGTTTTTGCATTAATGCATCATATTGTTGTGTTATAAATATATATTTCGAGATTCACGGCGTGTTTACTTAAGAACTCTAGTCTTGAATGTTTATTTAATATTAGTATCAGGCTGGTTCTAGTGGTGTAACAATCGGATAGCTCTGAGTTATTGTATATTATATTAGGGCATTCCATTATCCTTTGTGAACACATTACATTCCATTTTGTTTGTGGTCCGAAGTGATATAGTGCTCAGATAACGAGTTTTAGTCGATTGTATTGTAATGATGGTTCTGTGTGCCAATATTTGAGATGGGAGGATGCCTTACGTCTGTACGTTAAACCGACAAATAAAAATTAGATTAAGCTTTTTATATAGTCTTTTAATTTTTCCCTTTCACTTTTAATACCAAGACCTTTATTAATATAATTAATGGATGTCGAAGCAACAATGATATGCTACATTACCAAATCTTACATAGTTGTATGTGTATTAAGAAAACTGTATTTTAAATTACTTTTAAATACCACCATTTTGATACCATTTTCACTTCAGATTATTTTTAATTGACACAGCCTAATCCTGTAAAAAGAACAACCTCTAATTACCAATTTTTATATAATTTGCATAGAATATGTCACGCAATGACACAATTCTCTCTTCAGTTCTCAAGTTGTTAGTTGGTGTACAACTTAGAACATTTTATAAATTCAATGCAAGGTATGTTACAAATAGGATATAAGAGTGAAAATATAAAAATGGTGTTGAAGAAAACAAATATTTAAATTATATAAAAGAACAGTTTATTTCATTTATTCCACAATACTTAATTAGTGCTATGTAAAATCATATATCATATTATATAATGTGGTCTTACACTTATTTACAATTCAGTATGAAAACAGTTAAAAAAGTATGCATTATATTTATCACAATTACCTTGTGTTTATAAATTTTCAGTTTTGATTTCTCTAGAAATACACTTACTTTCTTTAGCATATCATTTTCAATGACAACAGGACGCATTCAAAATTAATACCCACATAATCTCGTCAAACACCTCAAATTACATCATGCAACCCTGCATATTATTTTATAACATTGAAAGTTACTTGGTTCAAAACCAATACTTACATCTAGGTACTGGGGATCCCCAGAAATATCACAATATATTGTAGTCTTTAACTTTGCGGCTTAATAACACTAACATATTGACTAGTGAAAACTTTTGAACCGTAATTAATTATTTATTCATATACACTCGCCCGCAACTAATTCAACTTGTCTCACAAAATACTTTTTTTTCAATGGCTTTAAAGCATATTATTAAGTTTTCTATTGTTAATGTTACCACATGTGGTTTTATTGAAAGTAATGGAAATTACACCGTACATATTACTACATGGTAGAGCCATACTGCAGTTATATTAGTAGTAGTCGTAGCACAATTAGGTTGGCTCGATCGGAGAAGGACTCTCTCACAGAATACCAGCGTAAAATAGTAGCTTAAGGCTGCTGTGTTTCGTATGGTGAGTGTAGAGAACCGGAGACCCTTTTTACTGGAGATGAGGCATTCCATCATAGTCCTCACGGGTGACAACGTATCTTTATTTTGATTCGTAATCGAGGATAGATGTAGATGTCTATGGGCCACAGCAACCACTTACCATCAGGTGGACTGTGTGCTCGTTTGTTACCACATTTAATTAAAAATAATATTAACTTTATAGTAAGAAGTCATGACCTTTTTATTTGTATTTAATCAAAGAATATAAAAAAATGTCATATTTTATTCGTTTTCTTTATATACTTTTAACGAGTCAAAAGTATCCGAATTTGGGATTTCCCAAACGTTTAAAATTTATAAGAAATATTTAAAAAAATATATCTTTTATATTTTATTATTTTTCTTTACCGTCGTGTTGGGTACTTTGAATTGCAGTTTTACTTTGAACAAAGTTATGAAAAAGATTTCTTAATTAATTCATGGAAATTTTTGGTTGTTTCAATATAAAATAACTGCGTAAACCGGATCGGCAAAATGTTTTATAGCAAACGAAAAGTAAAAAAAAATAAACTGTCAAATACATAATTTTGATATTTTTTTTGCCTTTTCAGTAGTGAAGTTATTGAAAGTGTGTGTTGCTCTGATTTGAAATCGTAACTAAATTACTAAACTTATTGTAAGCAGGTATATTTTGGTTCATCTTTCAAATGTAGTTTATTTTTTTTTAAGCCCTTACTCGATAATGTTGTTAAATATTACGTTAAACTGATGAAGTTTTGACGACGATCAAAATCGAAGTAATTTAGGTAACATCAAACGGTTTAAGGTTACCCGTATCATAAAAAATATTGTTTTGGATAACTTTGAATAGTTAATTTTAATGTTGCTCAATTTTGATAAATATTTTTGCTTTTTAGGGTTCCGTAGTCAACTAGGAACCCTTATAGTTTCGCCATGTCTGTCTGTCCGTCTGTCCGTCCTCGCTTAATCTCTGTGACCGTTAGCACTAGAAAGCTGAAATTTGGTATCAATATGTGTATCAATCACGCCGACAAAGTGGTAAAATAAAAATTTGAAAAAAATGTTTTATTAGGGTAGCCCCCCTATATGTAAAGTGGGAAGTGATATTTTTTTAATTTCAACCATAACGTGTGATATATTGTTGGAAATTATTATTTAAAAATGAATAGGGGTTTACTAAAATCATTTTTTGATAATGTCAATAATTTCGGAAATAATTGCTCCAAAAGTAAAAAATAATGTGTCCCACCCCCTCTAACTTTTGAACCATAAGTTTAGAAAATATGAAAGAAATCTGAAAAGTAGAACTTTATAGGGACTTTCTAGGAAAATCATTTTGAACTTGGATGGAAACAACAGTACCCACTACCGGGAGCAGTTGCAGGAGCGCGAACAAAATGGATACCCACCTTTAAACTCATAAGTGGGAACACTTATTGTGACGGACGGGAAACTACGGAACCCTACACTGAGCGTGGCCCGACACGCTCTTGGCCGGTTTTTACATCTAAGATACCTATGCCCCGACAAACTAAAAAGTGAACTCTGGCGTTAAGATATACGGATTAAAGAATAATAATTATACTTCTGAAACGCTCGAAGAAGCCCTCAGTAAAATTCGTTAAGGTCGAATGTACCGTGCCGTGTATCCATACTATATACCATACCCATATATATATATATATTTTTTTTTTTTATATATATATATATATATATATATATATATATATATATATATATATATATATATATATATATAAATTAAAAATCTGGGGACACGGTAATGCCCCCGCCAAGTCGAGCAAAAAAGCGGCACGGCCGTACCATACTTTTCTCGAAACAATTCAGGCCATTTTCGATCCCCCCTATAACTTCATTGTGAATAAAACTAGAAGCTTAAATTTTGCAGGCATTGCATAAATATGGTATATTTCAAATTTCATTTAATTTGAACTAGTAGTTTAAGAATTATAACTAGTCAAAGTTTTTTATTTTTGTCACTCACTGACTGACCGATCACCAAAACTCTAAGGCACTTCTAGTAGACATAGAAGCTTCAAATTTAGAATACAATTAGTGTTTAGTGTATAAATCAAGGAAAAACTAAAATATTTCTCAATTTCGGTCCAATTTTATAGATACACAAAGTGAAAGAATCAATGTACCTGTATATGTATAACACGTGTAGATAGGTACGTTGTTGGTATTAAAGAAGTAAAAGGTATCAGAAAGGAAAAAAGTAAGACTATCTACAAAAAGGAATGATATTCCATCAAAAACATAACTTTTATGCCTTCCAAGAGGTCGTACATTGGTGCGCGTTCCAGCCGCGCCGCGTTACAGCAATATATCCAAAGCTATGGAAAAACTAGAATCCAAAAACCTTCCCCTATGCAAGTCCCTAGAAATATTTGAAATTCTGCATGGAGAGGTTTTTGCAGAAATCGCGCCAAATTTCAAGTTCTGTCCGGTAACGTCAGTTGACGTAGAGAGGACATTTTCAGCCTACAAATTAAGTCATAAATTTACTGTAGAAAATCTATAAAAATTATTGATTGTATATTGTTACAAGAATTACAATTAATATAATAAATAAACAATTTTATATAAATATAACATAAATAATATACATATTATTAATTACATATATGCAAATATGTGTTAGAAAGGGCGAAATATGCACAGTGAATTTTTTTTATTTATTAATTGCATTCCCGTCTATTTTCACTATATATATATATATATATATATATATATATATATATATATATATATATATATATATATATATATATACTATATAACACATGTTTGCATATATGTATATTTTGGCATTTTGGTCGTGCACTTAGCTAATCCGATGTCTCGTCATAGTTAACCACGTCTAATACCAGATTAAAATGATTAATTTTGGCTCCGTTAAGTTTATACTACATAGATCGAAGCAAAAATTAATAATTTTAATCTGGAGGTAGCCGTGGTTAACTATGACATTGGGACGTCGGACACCTCAGTCCCTTGTGACCATGGGAGCTGTAAAGTGCTCGAAACGTCGGGAATATAAAATAAGTTAATATACTTACGCAATATAATCCGTAAAAACTAGTTTCATTTATATGTGTAGTGTTCGCGTAAACATAAGAAATTAAAAATGCATCATCTAATTTTATCCAAACCTTAAAATATTGGATTTAAGATAGGTTTTACATCCCAATAAAATTTAGATTCAAAGTTACCCAAAACTCATGATAACTTTGAATTTAGACTTTTAGAGGAATTTCTAGGTAGTTCTGTTATTTTAGGTAAATTTATTGTCTTAGAAAAATAAACCAACTCAAAAAAACACTTGATTAAATAAAATAAACGTGTAATAAATATAAATAACATTGTAATATCACAAATACTGTAAAAAGTACTCAAAGTTACCCAAATCGACCGTATGTATTTTTAATGGGTCAAATACAAAAGTAACCGAATTTGGGATTTTTCAAACCTTTAAAAATTCATAATTCCGAAAATATTAACTTCATCGTAAAAAGTTATAGAATCTTCTTTATTCGTATTTCATCAAATTCATTCACATCAACATTTTATCAAAAATATTTTAAAAAAAATGTCCCATTTGAAAATAACAATTATTTGCAATTGAAAACAAAATCAGTTTAAACAATATGGCACCGATTTGCCTCATGGCAACATGCATTTATATCATCAGTTTGAAGAGAATCGCATAAAACATTGAGGTGGAATAGTTTTTGTTGCTTATGCGCCGATTCCTTAGGGACAGCAATGAATTATCCTTAAATATCTTTGTTTCCCTTTTTTTAAACTTGATTGACTATATTAAAATTTAATTTGACGGTACCTATAAATAATATTCGCCTATATATATTTGTGTGGACATAGTCTTTTATTTAAGAAGAAATCTAGAAAGTACCAGTGGGCATATGGTGACAAATATACTGAGATATTTTTATTATCAAACTTCATTTCTACGTCTACATGCAGCAAATAGCTGCATGGGAGCAAACAAGTGAGTGTGCGATGGGAGCTGATGTGAGCGTAAATACATACTGTCACGTGTAAACTTTTTATTTATACAACTTTACAGAATACCTAATGCTCCTATTTACAGAAATAAGTGGATACACATAATAAGAAAAAGCTGCGGAGAGCATCAACGCGACTGTTCCAGTGTTGAGGAAAGATGACGACGACGAGGACGAAAGTAAAATTATCGCCGAAAATTTAAATGAAAATGAAGACAGTACATTTCAGCTATTCGATGTTTCGCTATTGTCTAAATACACACACAAATTGTTGGGTAAAAACTGTTACAAATATTAAAAATCATACAATGAGAGCAAGTGCGATAAGAGCTTGCCAGACAATAAAGAGTTATGGATTTCCGCTGACGCCTGATTCTACCAATTAGCTTGCCAGACATTTTCCCTAAGTGGAAATTAAAACCGAGGGAGACCGGAGAAGGGTTTAAGAGGCTTGTAACAACTGAACGCTATCACGCAGCACGTGCGCGTGACTTGTGCCCTTTTAATTTAATAAACAAAAAGTGAAGCATATAATATAAAATTAATATCATATTTTTACTTATTATATCAATATTTAAAATGACTTGTTGGTGCTGCTAGTAGTTGCTCGCGAGTGTAGATGTAAAATTTTGAAGCCTACTTACTAATTTCTAATCTCTAAAATTACATTTTCCAGCACATTAAAAAAGCGATAAATTAACACGTTACCGTCAGATATGTTACATATTACTTGTACATACACGTTCACATCAAAAATAGGACAATGTAATAAAATTTTACATTTTCGACGGTGGAATCTATAAGCAACCCTAGTCACGGTGGCATTCTGCCAGTAAATAACAGCACATCTGATGAATTTATCAGAGTAATCCATCCATCTCCACAATCGAAACTGTCTTCAACGGTAGCTACAAATGTAAAAAAAATATCTAGGGGCATGCCTATACGAGCATGCTTATCCGGTTATTCTTTAAAACTATTCTGAATACTACTACAAAATAAATAATGTCAGTCGCGGTTGGACAGGCCTTGCTTAAATATCATTAAAAAAAGTTTTTGTTATTATACATTTAGCTTTTTTATTATAAATTGCTAAACCTATTTATTTATTTATAAAGATGGAAGTGTAATCATTGGACGTAGTTACACAAAAAGGGTCCAATATTCAAGTAACTACTACTTAGTAAGGGATGTTTGAAGTTTTAATCGATATTCCATGATTAATAGCTTGCTTAGATTTCTTTGTGAGGTTGCTTAAAACACATAGGAGACTTCTGCAGGAATTGTTTCACTATTACCCTATTTTTCGCATATCAAAAATATGGTTAATTATTACGCCCAATTATATTAGTTATTGGATTTTTTTTGTAAATTATACACAATAATATAGCAGGCCAATATGTTATAGCAAAAAACGAAATAAGCTAATTTAAATAACATAAAAGCAATATATACTTTATATATTTATATGTGCATATAGATAAAAAAACGACGTTTCTACGCGGACGTGTATGAGGCAAGTGCACAGGTAGTTCATAAAATCAAAAATACCCTATTTTATAAACTGAGTTTTGTCTTACGGTTGTTAAAGGTAAGTTGTTTCTCGCTACGACTAACCTTTCAAACCTTATACTCTTCATAAGCAACGTATTAATTCCACGCAGAACCGGAATACGACATATTATGTTAAAAGAAACAGATTTTTCTTGTTATACATACCAGTTCTATCTGTTAAAATATTATACACTAGGCCTTGGCCTTTTTGATCACTGAGTAAGAATAACGCATAACATTATCGTATTTTTGAAGCTATCGCTACTATCGCCCCATACAAACTATTATTATTACGCTGAATCAATTTAGCTTCATGTAAACGTGTTTTTTCCTTCGCCCATAAATAGTCCTCGTTTCGCTATATCGTGTATATTACATTTGTATATTTATGAGTTATAAATGATATTGTAGTGACTTTACATTAGTTTCGAATTTTCTGTCGCCAAATAGTTCTTTATCCTATATATTTGATTTCTAACATGAATCATTTGAGTATTCAAACAAACTCAAAGCATGAATCTAATGTTAAAAAATTGGTCGGTATGGACACGGATTTAATTCGAAAACTATTTCTATTCTAAAAGTTTTTGTTCTGGTTTAAAAAATATGATTTTTCTTCGCATTCACGCGGACAAAGTCGCAAGCATATCATGTTTCTAATATTCTACACGCGGCGACTGCCGGCAGGTCGCAAAATCATTGTATAAACGCGCGTCCGAACTTACTCATGTTTGTAGTAGAAACTGGTGGATACTCTAAATACTACACTTATATAACATACCAATTGTTTTTCAACTCTGTCTCGCTACAATCAATATTTGCACAGTGTACACATCATGTACTATAAAAATATTTTTATGTCGTTGAGATAGCGTGTGGCGTTGTACTTTTTATATCTTTTATTGTTAATTGTTCCCCTTAAATTCACTGTTAAAATATTACACATGGAACATCCATACGAATTAATATTTGTAGAGAATTTAAATAAAGCGTCTAAGGGTAAAGTAGGTACCGTGACGATACAATGGGTGAGACCCATCCTCAGCGGTCGATTTTAAAACCCAACGAAGAAGAAATTTAAATAGTAAAATCTTTACAAAATTATGTATTTATAAAATATGTCTATTACTTTCTTATTTCTAAAAAATCTGACATTTATATGCACATGAATAAGAAAGGCGATTAATTAAAAATAGTGAATGATTGAAATGAGTCGCCCTGACCCTGACGAAAAATCAAGAACTCGTGCTTCAGAATAGTTTGTATCACCCGACACGCTTGCCGCTTCCATAAACTTGATAAAACGGTGAATGCCCTTGACTAACGGCGGGAATCACTGCTTATACCAACACTTCTATTAAATCTACTAGTAAATTATATTACATATAAGTAACTTTTTTATAGCAAATAATAGGTAGGTTGGCTTTCATACAGATTTTCGCAAAAAATAACCTCTATTTGCTAATTCATCAGTCATCAGACGCTATTCTTTACAAGTTCAATGCCATTAAGGCTCGTTTGTCGTCTGTACATAATATAGGTATATAAGAGGTACATATATCATTAGGGCGTTTAACAAATTGAATTTGTTTATTTTTTAACTGATTGTTGTTTTATGTTAAACGAATTTACAAATATAATTATTGATCAATATTATCACAATAATTTTATGAAATAGATAAACAATCTCACGATCCCGCGATTAGCCTTGATTTTATGTAATGATAGTCTAAAGATATTTAAGTGTTTTGAGCAATTTTAATTTTAACTTTATGGTAAAACGATTCATATTCGTAATTTCTTCTAAGATCATAATATAAATCACAATAAAGACGATGCAATTCGATAATTATATTTTTCCAAATCTTCAAATCAAAACATAATTTTCGTCTGCACAGGACGCGCGTAAGGTCGCCGCCAACATCTGTATATTATGACGTATTTATAGACATGCCCTTGAGGAGGGCAGCTGGGAGTTTGAACTCTCAAAGGTTTTGTTCGCTCGGTAAACTTTGTAGCATTTTGACACTTTGAAACTATCGATCTCATGATAAACACAAACAGGCGGCCAGTTAATATATTATCAATATGCCAGCACGTTATCGCCGCATTACGTTAGTCATCAACAGGTATCGACGAATGGCAACTTATCAAATTCATGCAAAGAACTTTACGTTTCCAACGTGAAAAACTACTCAACGAAGGGAAAACGAGCCACAAAAACGTTTAGAGAATTATACGTGTATATAACGTAAACTTGCAATAAACAAAAATTGACTGCTTCATTTAAAACATTTTTTTCTTTATTCATTAATGAACAACATTGCTGTAAACAAATTTCAATGTTACTCACCATGCAGATGTCACGGTGAATACTTACTTTCTACTTTCACTCCTACGGTCTTGTCTCAAACAGAGGGAAACATGCACAAAGTAAATTTGTGGCAGTCTCAGTATCACACACACTCCCTTCTTGTTAATTAGCAACGGATCACTGCATTTTCTCAAATTTTACCCTATCCCTACAGACATTGAAGTTAATTCTAATTTAACTGTTCATAGTCATATATTACTTCTCTTAACAATAAGTAGAAAACAGGACTTTGACTCAAAGCCATATAAAGCATAAAAGTTTAATAATGAATGTCACAGCACCTAGGAGGGGTGTAATTTAAATATAATGTCAGTAACATTAGACTGTCGAACCTACAAGCCCCAAAATATCGCACCTAAAATAATTAACAAAGTAATAGGATAAAATGTAATAATGGAGCCATCAAAACCTGAGGTAACATAAACAAAATAAAAAATTATTTTTGATCTTGACTACACAACATGCAATATTTAAAGCAGTTTTACACAGCTGATCTGCCAGCGGACAATACACACAATTATATATTATGTACATGTTAAAAAGAACTACTGCCACAAATAATTATATTTATAATGTATGGATTATTTATTACGTATACTATGTAAGTAAATAGGGAGAGGATAGGGGAATGAGTATATAGAAAAAAAAATAGAGTAATATACAATAAATTCTATTTAAACATGAAATTTATTAAAGATTAAAAAACATACAATGGTTTGTTTTACACAAAATAAAATACCTGGAGGGTATGGGGGCGGGCCCCGGACGCTGCGGGCGTAGCGCCAGTGTCCGCCATGGTAAGATAGTGCAACAGGCCCATACATAGTCCAATAATATAATACCATATCATAAGATAAAAGAGTACACATATAAGATACTGTCAAGCAACTCAACTCACAGATAGTCATGTCGCGCTCTCGCGAATATAAAACTAGTTTTAAATCTTACAAAAATACTTATGCGACTAATCTGAAATGCACATAGAGGATCTCACGTCTTGACTAAAAAAATATTTTGAGATTGGAATGAAATAATCTTTAAGTTTCTGCCTCAAATGATCACAATTGAGATGGCGTTTAACGTCCGTTAGTATCCTAATTGTTTCTCTTCTGAGTCTTAAAGCTAACCGATAGAACCTGTCCATTGAGCGTATAGCCATTTAATGCCTGGATGGCCATAGCGGCCTCATCATACTCGCGCATGTTAACAAATGCAAAACCTTTGTTTTTCTTAGTTTCAGGGTCTTTGATTACTTTTATTGAATCAATAGCACCATAAGGACCAAATAGTTGCCACAGCGCCAACTCCTCAGTGTCCTCACCAATGTTGTATACATACACTGTGGTCTGATGGGGGGCCGGTGGAGCTCCAAGAAGCGGAACGGGACTAGCAGGAGCACCTATGAGAGGAAGCGGCGTATGATTCGTTGCCGCCATAGGGTTGAAACGCTGCTGGCCTTTATTGATGAATGGCAGCGCCTTACCGGGAGATGGCAATAAAGGTGGCGGTGAAGCCTGAGGAAATCCTGGAGCAAAAGCAGCGGGGCGCGCACCGAACGCCGCACTGAGATTAGTGCCGTTGAAAGCTGGTGTGGTACCATTAAATACGGCAGCAGCGCCATTGTACGCAATCGTCGGGCCACCTACTACCCTCTGCATTGGCCTCGGCGCGTTTTTATTTGCATTCGGCTTGTTGGCAAACTTAACAACTATTGCACCCGCGCCGGGAATCGGTGTCTGTCCATTCATATGTTGTATAGCATCCTCCGCCTGTTGGCGATTCTCGAAACATACGAAACCAATTCCTTGCGAAACGCGGCTATTGGTTATGTTTCCAAATTGACTGAACAGGCTATTGAGTCTCTCTAGTGTCATGTCGGGCGGTAAATTGCTTATGTAGAGATTCGATTCGGTGTCGGGTTTATGGCTGACCTTGTTCTCCGGGTTAAGAAGTGCAAAAGAAACCTTTAAAGTCTTTCCCTGCATAAGGAGTCCGTTGAACGCTGCTCTCGCCTTTTCTGCGTCCTCGTGTTTTTCATATTCGACAAAACCGTAGCCTCTGTTAGCTATTAGTTTGCAACTCTCAATCTTTCCCATCGCGGAAAACAATGCGTACATCATATCTCTAGTCATTAATTCGGGTATATAGTTGACCATGAGTTTGGTAGGTGACACATTGGAATTAGCGTCGCCGCCGCCATTCTCCATATTCATGTCGTTTGTTAACATTGTTCTTTTATCGTTCAAACTACACTACGTAAAACAAAATTATAATTAAACTCACACAAATTGAAGTTGATTATTTCATTTGCAACATGAATAACGAACAAAGAACTAACACAAAAAATCTAAATGTACGAAAAGGCAGACAGGAACGCCGGTTCACAAGTTCATCATCACACGACACGAACAAGTTTATTTTTATAATGTTACCATTTACTAGAATTATCTATTATGTTTTGGACAAACGCTATGAATTATGAAAACAAAAGTGAGAACGATACTTAAAACCGATTTATCTAGGATATATTAAAATAATTCTATATTACTTTTGCGCGTGTTTCTTTAGGGAATATTATCAAATTTTAATTTTAGTAACTTTAAACGTGGCACATCATTATTTCATAAAATTATCAATAAAATAAATTGTCTATGGAAATTGTACAGAAGAAATAAAATATTGTTGTTTTGATTGTCATACTTTTACTATGAAATAAATGTAAACAACATTAACTTATTTAATACGCTCGCAGTTTAATTTTATGTACGTAAGAAGTCTGTTTACTATGCAAAAGTGCGGCAATACCTTACTACCATAAGGTTATTTTTAAAAAAAGTAGCCATATTTTGTATTTAAGTTCAAATATATAAATAACGAAATGCCGTTACTGTAGTTTTTGAAAATAGTAGTAAATAAGGCTGCTACCTTTATTTGAAATTATCCCAAATTGAATGTGATTTATGGGCAACAAAATTTTTGCCTACCCATCGACCTTTACGAATGAGTGCGTGCACAGTAAAATCAGTTTAAATTATGCATTACCGCGTATTTTGAAATTAAAAGATAAAAAGACAATGTTTGAGATTTTTTTATTTAAATTAATTTTTCTACACTATTTGTCTATACATATTACTTATTCAGAATCTTCTCTACAAATTTGGTCTGTTAATGCAAAGTAACCCTGTATAGAGCGCAAGTACGGTGTTGCTGATTGCATGGAATACTGCTGCTATTTAGAGGCTGCTGGTGCAGCAAAATACCACCTAACACCTTTGGACTCAATGGAAGGCGTGCTAAGGGGCTTATCGATGACACCGATAAGGTTAAATAAAACTAATCTTTTTAGCAAGCTTTTTTGTAAAGCAAGGTTAGTGTGCTTTGCTATTTCCGACCGCATCAGTACTTATCAAGTGGCATAGTAACCAAACACATGTAGGTTACATTTTATCCCAGAAAATCAAAAATTTCCGCGGCAATTAAAAAACCTTAACCCACGTGCCCGAAATCGCGGGCATCATTTAGTTAACAAATAAAATATTTGAATATATTTCAAATATAATAATTATAGGAAGTGTTAATATAAATTACGGCCAGCTAGCAGCGATACGAAAGTTCATTTACCTTTAAAACGACTGTGGAGTTGACAATCTGTTATCTATCTCTTTCCATCTTGTGTATTTGTCGTAATGTCTCGTTTTCCCAGCAAAAACATGTCAGGATCAAGACAGGTTCGCCAACATTCGGGAGGCGATTTTAGTAATAATACCGTCCGTTTCAGAACGCGCTTGTGGTTATTTGTTAAAATTTTTGTTATTTTTTGTTGTTTATTTAATTATTGTTATTTTGTTTTGTTGATAATTGTTTTTATTAAGAGCGTTTAATGATGGAGCCACAACCAAGTACGTCAAGAGATAAATCAACAGATTTTACTTCTCCAAAAAGGAAACGTCCAATATCCATAGGAATAGGATATAATATATGAATGTTGATTAGTAGTTTTAATTAAAACTTCTTGGTTCGGAGTGTACTTTATAGTTATTTAAAAAACAGCAACTGTAATAATAAAACTTTTCTTAATTTATTAAAGATTGAAGGAGGAAGAAGGTAACTAGTTTTACTATAAATGAAAATCATATGGTTATTAATACCTACAAATATGTTAAAGAAACTTGGCCTAGTGATAAATACCCATACAGAAAAGAGATGGCGCAGAAAGCAGCTAGTATTTTAGATATAATTAAAATAAAATAAAAAAGTATTAATAATTAGTTGTGACTAAACGGTCTGTGACTCACTTGTAACGGGAAACCCATTACTCCTGCTATTCTGCCACAGCCTTTGCACATAATTCATACAGGGTCTTAGACAATTGATGAAACACACGTATCAACAATAAAAAAGTAAAGATAAAAATAAAAATTTAAATAAAACAATTAATAAATTATAGTTGCTAAATACAAAAAAAATGTCTAATTTGAGGGGGTATCAACGCCACATAGAGCCAGGGACTGTTTTTGAATAAGCCACTTGCGGCATCTTTGTCGGAAGGTAGATGGAAATAGGATAGACCGGACTGGTGGTGGCAAATCGTTCCAAATTTTAGCAGCGGCAAATTTAAAACACCCCCTGGCTCCAGCGAGTCTAATCCTGGGTAGTGGAAGCCGATAACTATTTTCTCTGACTGAAAGCAAACTTTTTTTTTCAACGGCTATCTTATCATACAGATATCTTGGAGACTTTGCGTGATGTAGAGTGTGCAGAAAGCAGGCATATTTTAACTTAGTACTATTGCACATGTTTAAAATGCCATTACTGTCTAAATAAGGTGAAATCCTATCCCTTTTTGGTATATTAAAACAAAAACGCATACATGCGTTCTGCACTCTCTGCACTTTCTTCACAGTTTTTTTAAATAAGCATGGACCATAAACAATATCACAATAATGAAGGTGGCATAGTACTAACCTGTTACAAAGCAGTAGTCTTATGTCACGTTTTAGAAATGAGCGAATTTTATACAAAGCTTTTAACGAACCATAGCATTTGCCGATTTTAGTCTGAACATGTTTAAAATTTTAAATTCTCATCCATGAGGAGACCTAAATTGCGAACGCAACCCTCGTAAGGTATGACGGTGTCAAAGATCTTAACAAGAGACTTCCGTCCCTTAATTGCTTTTTACCTGGTGCTTTGTTCCAAGTATAATGGTGACACTCTTTAAGGGATTAAGTACCAGGCCATATTTCAAAGACCACTCCGCAACGGAATCAAGATCTTTGTTTAACTTGGAAATAGCAACAGCAACCTCCTCAACAATTGGCGCTGTGTGAACATATACTTGGCTGTCATGTGCATATAAGTGAATTTTCGAGTGAGTTATAGCTTTAGTAACGTTAGCCGTGTAAATTGCGAATGATGTGCGACCAAGTATTGAAACCTGGATACACCTTTATTAAGTGGGAGCGTGTTGGAGACGTTTAGAAGTCCTTGGCTATTTATATATTATTTATTTGGAAAACTTACATCTAATTTACAAAAATAATATAATTATAACAAAAATAAAGGCCATTTACAAGTTTTCACTTATATACTACTTTATAATAAACAAGATTGTGTCAAAACTGATATGTACAAGTATATGGCAAGTAACAGTATACACTATCGAGAAGAAAAGAAATTGTTAGAAAGTAATCGCCTAAGTTGGGTAACGCTGGAATGAAATAAGTCAATATCCACGTTGTGAATATGTGCTGTAGCATTAAAAGATTTGCATGATCGTATAATAAAAGAGTTTTGTCTATAATTACTTTTCACGTATGGTACCGATAAAAGTGTATGTTTCCGCAAGTTAGATGATGAGGTACGTAAACCTATTATACCCAGTAGTTCAGGGCAATCAACAACACCATTAACAATTTTAGAGAGGATATTCAAACATTTCACTTTTTGGCAACGATTACGGAAATAAGATTGAAACCAGGTGCAGGCCGATTCCACCATAGTATTTTAATTTTGCCAATAGGACAGATATATCAACACAATCGAAAGCGCGGCTGAAGTCTAGCAAAACCATAATTGTTCCCTTACCCTCATTGGACGCAGAAAGAATATCATCAGTAATATATAAAAGAGCTGATACTGAACTGTGATTCTTTCTAAAACCAGACTGAATCACAGGTAGTACTTGATTACGTTCTAGATAAGGTGAAATTTGATAAAGAACGCGTCTTTCCACTATTTTAGATAGCGCAGGAAGAATGCTTATTGGTCTTATATCAGAAAGATTATCCACCACTGATGTTTTAGGAATGGGAGTGACGATGGCACATTTCCAAGATTCTGGAAATACTCCTTCCAATATAGATTTATTGACTATCGTCGACAAAGAATATGGAAGCGTGAGTTTTAACATCAACATGGAGATGCCATCAGTTCCGGTCGCATTAGTAGCTGTAGAAGCAATTATACTTTTCACTAACATTTCACTTACGGCTACAAATTGAAATTCAATTTCAGAGTGTTTAAGTGATTCGATTTCTTGAATAACACTTTTGTCGGGAGGTGCACATGATATGGTCTTTGTAAAGTGATTATTAAGTGAATCAAGGTCAAGAAGATGGTCCGGTATGGAACGGTTTCTTACGGAAGGTGAAATTTTTCGTTTTATGTGACGCCACATCAGAGAAGGATTTGACCTATTATTGTTGACAAACCTAGTAAAATATGCCTGCTTTTCTAGAGTAGCTGCTCGGTTATAATAGTTGCGCAAATCACGGTAAAATTGCATACTACTTTGCGACTTTGTAGTTTTGGCCCCGTGGCAAGCCTTGTCACGAATTGACTCCATTTTTCTAATAGTATCAGTCATCCATGGGGCAGAGGGTAATTTAAAAGTGCTTTTACGAACAGGGGCGAATGAGTCCATCGAGTCAATGACGAAATTGTTAAAGGTATTTACCATATTATCAATATTATCTTGTGCTAGTACCAGCTTGCTTGCCAGCGATAAAATTAAGAAGTACAAAGAGGAGCATCGTCGTACTTTTTATATGGATGAAACATGGGTGAACGCAGGTCAGTTTGTTTAAGTTACACTTGTGCGGAGAGAGTTTCTATCTTCAGTAGAAATCGGTGTCCGTTTCTACTGAAGATAGTATTTCTGCCTGGAAGATTGTGTAAGATTATTATTTGTAGTATTATTGTATCCTGTATGTTATTTTCAGGTCGCACTAATAATAAAGCTTGGGTTGACACCGAAAAAAAATCAAAATGGCAAACATTTTTAGAAGGTCTGAGTATAGGTCCACATTGGAAATGGGGATGGTTTTGTAGAAGACGATAGCTGGGTGTTTGAATCTAAAGACACTAGTGATTATCACGAATTAATAGATGCTGCACATTTTGTAAGCTGGTTTGAGAAGATATTGCCCAAATTAGGCGAGAATGCAGTTGTCGTCATGGATATTGCGCCTTACCACTCAAGGCGAAAGGAAAAAACACCCAGCTCATCAAGGTTGAAGGCTAACATTCAGCAGTGGCTACGTGAAAAAAATATTAGTTTCGATGAAAAGGAAATAAAAATACAATAATTAAATAAATTAAAGATGGTGGAGGACCAATATCCGTTATACGTCGTAGACGAATTAGCAAATAAATACGGCGTCGAGGTTCTAATACTTCCCCCTTATCATTGTGAATTAAACTCAATTGAGTTGATTTGGGCTGATGTAAAAGGGCACGTAGCTAGAAAATATACTACGTATAAATTTGAAATAGTTAAGGTATTATTAGGTGACGGTATAGCGAAAATCACGCCTGATCAGTGGAAGGAATATGTGGAGCATGTTCAAAAAGAAGAAGATACGTTTTTCTAAACTTGATTTTATTGTAGATGTCGTGACGGATAAATTTATTATACGTATTATACGTTATATTTTTTACGTGGTAGAGCCATGCTGCAGTTATATTAGTAGTATAGTTGTAGCACGAATGGGTCGGCTCGACCGGGGAAGGACCACGCTCTCACAGAATACCAGCGTGAAATAGTAGTTTAATGCTGCTGTATTTCGTATGATGAGTGTAGAGAACCGGAGACCCTTTTTACTGGAAATGAGGCATTCCATCTCAGTCCTCACGGGTGACAACGCATCTGCATTTTGATTTGTAATGGAAGATAGATGTAGATGTCTATGGGCCGCAGCAACCACTTACCATCAGGTGGACTGTGTGCTCGTTTGTCAGCCTATTCTATAAAAAAAAAGAAAACAGACTCTGACTCTGACTCTACAGACTCAGAAGAATCGGCGTCTGACTGAATAAACAATGATTTCCAGAAAAAAATATTTTTTAACCCTCATTTCCATAAACATAACATAACATATCATTAGTCCTGTATCCCCTAAGGGGTAGGCAGAGATATTAACACCCACATTTTGCCTGATATATTTAAGTCCCTATGTAACAGGGGGCAAGCCTGTTGCCATAAACCGGGCATACAGTTGTTAGGCAATCGATATTCAGAAGCATTATTATTATTCTCGTTATTTAATCTAAATCTACATTATACAATAATTCAAATTATAACAAAATTTATAAAATGTCCATTTTTGGTTTGCTAGAAATTTTTTAAAACTATATTGTCTACTTAAATATATAATCCAACTATCAAAAAGTTACGCATCCCTGCTATTCCTAATAACCTTGCACTCGTTTTATTTACGTTTGGTATCGCTTCTCGTTGGCCGTACTTTAGACATATCAATAGTCCGATTTTTTCTTGAATTTTTTTTATCTAAAGACAGAAATTGTTCATTTATACTTTTATTATAATACTAGTTAACAGATTTTGGTCGATAATATTATTCTCTTGTTAAGTGATTTAAATTTTGATTCTTCTTCAATAAGTAATAAAGAGAATTATCGATATGCAATCACATTACACATGAACTTTGGAAAAACCTAAAAGCTGAAGTTGAAGTTGAAAAGTAGGAGGACGAGCTCAGTACAGGACCTGCACGTGCATTCATTAATGATTTATTTTTAAATGATAACCATATATAAATAAATATGTAGCAAGCTAATGATAACTCGCTCGATGAAGAATGTATCAACGAATAGAGGAAACACTAGCCATCACATTATTATTATACAGAGTAAACAAAAAAAAAAATTGTGATCACCTTTGAAGTAATGTGCCGTTGTCATATATTAATATATTAATTTTTTCTTTATTATTATTTTAATAAAGATCCAGGTATAATTTTTTTTAATATCAGTAACCGTTGACGAAATCCTACTTTGTTTTATTTAAAATACAGTATTTATTAGTTATTGTTGATATTTTCCGGTTTTCTTCTTAGTGTAGATACACATAATATGATGAAATCCATGTGACCACTTACTTATTTTTATAAGGCACGAAAACTGCATGGTTAAAAAATTATCTCGTTACACTTATTTAGCTGTCATGTTATTTGTTTATTCGAATTACTACCTTAGCTTTATGTTAAATGGCTAAATTTGGACTCCGCATAAATCTATGAGATGTAGCAATCACTTTCATTACCGCTATACTAGCTTTTCTGGTCAAAAAAGAAGAAAGTTAAAAAGTGGTCCTGTTCCTACTATGTGCTAACGTACCAGCATAGGTAAGAAAAAGCATTTGTTACGCTTGTCAAAATAATAATAGGATGTTCATGTTGAGTTTTTTTTTTTATATGGCAACCTAACTATTACTGCCAACCTCCAGTCAATAAAAATACTTGTAACTTGAAACGAAACGACTTTGTTAGTTGTACTTATTGTGAGGACAATTTAAAGAGAAACTACGATTCTGATTAAAAACCAAAATCATAATGTTAAGAACCATAGAATACTATAATAATGAATCATGAAATGACTTGTACTGAAGTATATTAAATAAATGATGGATATTAGGTTGAATTAAAATAATACTAAACTCCATACCACATTAAAAATAATCAGTATTACTAAATAAAGACGATTGATAGCTAAATAATGAATAAAATTTTATAATCTAATATTATTTAAATCTAAAAATTCCATAAGACAATTGAAAACATTTTTACTTTTTTTTAGAAAAAATTAAAAGAGAACAAATTTCTGTAGGAAGAGGAATTTTAAGATTTACCAAAGTGTTAAATAATGAAGTATGATCATATAACGGACACGAGAAGAAAATATGGTTGAGGTCACCAATATCCAAACCACATTCACATATTGAAGAATTTTTAATATGAAGCCTAGCAAGGTGAACCGAATTACAGCAGTGACCCAAGCGCATTCTACATAACATTGATGTATGTTTCTTATTTAAGGATAATTTATAAAACCAAGGCTTAGAAGGAATGATGGGTTGAATTTTGGCATAGTGACAGCCTTTTGTCGTTTTGGTTTTGTTCCAATGTTTTGACCATCTATCTCTATATACTAATTTCGTAGTTCTTATAAGGTCATAGCAATAATTTTTAAATAAGAAAGTATCCCCACAGACTATAGCTTGTTTAGCAAGTTTGTCAGCATATTCATTACCAGATATACCAATATGACTCGGAATCCAAACGAGAGAAATGTTGATGTTTTGAAATTGGTATAAGAATAGAAGTTTCTTAATTTCAAATATCAAAGGATTGCGGGAAATGTCATAGAAAGGATTACATAACATTGCTTGTAAAGAACTAAGAGAATCTGAAAATATCACGCTTGATTTTAATTTAAAAAGATAGCAATATTTTATTGATTGTAAAATGGCTAACATTTCTCCAGTAAAAACTGAAGATTCGGGAGGACTTTTCATTTTTTGAACTATTCTCCAATTTTGATGGTATATTGCATATCCAGTACAACCTCTTGAGTTAGTCTTAGAAGCATCTGTAAAAATATAATGACAATCTGGGAAATTCTTGTCCAACGTAAATACAAATCTTTTATTTGATTCAATAGAAAATTTATTTAATCCTATATCTAATATAACATTGGGTTTGAAAAGTGCAACTTCAAACGAATTGGAGAAAAGAGGCAGAGTCGCCGACCTATAAATAGGATCTAGTAAGGAATTATAATGTTCATAGCTTTTAACTAGGTTAGGAGTTTCTTTATTACGCCAGTATTTTCCTGAATTAATTGAAATGTACTGAGAAAGCAAACGAATTTTAGGTAGTAATGGATGGTTTGAAAATTGAAGAACCCGATAAAAAAAGGAATCCGATAAATATTGTCGTCTAATAAAAAGTGGAGGATCACCGCATTCAATCTGCAAGGCATTGATAGGCGACGAATTCATAGCGCCTATAATTAATCTTAAAGACTTGTGTTGAATGATATCTAATATTTTTAATCCTTTTTTACTAGCTGGTTCAAGAAGAAATGAGGCATAATCTAATCGGCTTCTTATAATTGCATTATAAATTAATTTTAAATAATATGGATGAGCGCCCCACCATACCCCGCACAAAGCTCTAAGAATGTTTATATTTTTTTCGCATTTTTTTTTGGGTATAAATTATATGAGGCATGCCGGATAATTTATTATCAAGAATTACACCAAGGAATTTAACTTGTTGAATATTGAGTGGATAATCAAAAGGAACTTGGATTTAGGTAAACTATACTGTATTACTTTTATTTGGGGAAAGTTCTAGTCCATGATCATCTAACCAAGAGGCCATAGAGAGGAGATCTTGTTCTATCGCATTAGCACAAGATTCTATACATTTATCATTAACATAAACTAAGATATCATCAGCATATTGCAAAATTCTACACTTTGAAATAGACTGGTCCAAATCTGACGTATAAATATTGTATAATAAAGGACTTAAAACAGAGCCTTGTGGAAGGCCTTTAAAAACCTTTCGAGTATATTTTAGATCATCAT